>VWZN01015157.1:104382-189461 GCA_013396955.1 Regulus satrapa | reverse complement strand
CCCCAAGGGCTCCCGGCCCGGCTCGCCGCTGCCCACGCCGCAGGCGCCGCGGGTGGACCTGCAGGGCGCCGAGCTCTGGAAGCGCTTCCACGAGATCGGCACCGAGATGATCATCACCAAGGCGGGAAGGTAACGGGGCCCCGCCACCCGCGCGCTCCCGGGGCGGGCGGGCACATCAAAGCGGGCCCAAACCGGGGGAACCCTCCAGATTTACGAGGCAGGTAGATGGCGATAATGTTAGATGGGCACGGGAGCATGTGGCGTTTCGGGTTTCCTGTTCATTAGGGCGAGGTCTGGGAGCGCCGTGCCCTTCTGGGGGGAAGGCTTTTCCCCTTTCTAGGCGATACACATGGTAAAAACCTGGGAAGTATAAAAGTATTTGAACTTATTAGAAATTACAAAAACATATTTTATTGAATCCATATGCTACCGTCTGCATTTTCGGAGAGGCTTTATTAATGATTGAAACGCAGCCTTAAACAGCACAAAGCTGCATTTGTCTTAAGAGAGTCCAGTCGGGGAATTTCTGTTTTATCTTACAGGTGCACTAAAATAACAGCAAAAACTAGTTAGCCGTAGTCAGGTTTTTACCCTCCTGCTTATTCAGAAATGGCCGAGATAGGATTTTTGTTTCCAGTAACTGCTTTTAATAGATTGTTTTAAAATATTTATATGTTTTACCACAGCAGCAAATACTGAGCAAACTGGAATAACTTTCAGTTTTATAAAATGCAGAAGAATATTTTATTAGCTTGCAGTGGGGATTTTTTTTTAAAATTTAATTTAAGAATGAAGTTTTCTGATAAAAAGCATGCCAAGCTAAGACCTAAGGGCAGTTTTATGTTAAAACCACCTTACTGGTTAATTAATCTGTTTCTCCACAGAAGGATCTAAACCTTGAACGTTTGGTTTTTCGTCGTTTTCGTTTTATTTTTTTTTTCATAAATTTGCTTGTAGATTTGTTTCTGCTTTCAATAAAGAAGTTTTACTATACCTTTCAAAGACAGAGTAGCTCTTGCACTTCACCTTTAGTAAGTTGCAGACAGGAAGTCCCGTGTCAATAAAGACCATATTGTTGGGTTAGAGCATGGCACATTGGCTTTTATAACTGCATCCTTGCGGTGTTATAATTGTATCACCGTGGATTTAGCTTTCTAATTCGCTGCTACAGCAACGATACACCATTTTCTGCTGTCACCTGAAACTTTAGTGGCAATTTGCCTTTCTGTAATCCTTGGGCTTCCTGGGTGGAGGTGGTGTTTGCACATCTCCAGGAATACATTTCTTACTAATATCTCAAATGGGCTTTAAATGTGTGTGCTGCTAAAGTAAAGTCTCAAACCCAAATGATTTACTGTCTAACAATAAAGTTGAAATGATGTGGTAATAGCTGTACTCCCAAAGCGTATCCCCAAACATACGAAGCATTGTTCGAGTAAATGCACTTTAGAAATCTGTTTTGACATATCGAATGGGCCATTTCATGGCTATGTAACTATAATCGTCCAAAAGGACTCTGTAGGCTAAAAGGAAGAACGAGAAAAATCCCACGAAGCGGTTACTTTTCCTAAACAACCATTCCCGAGTCTGTTTCGTATTAAAAATGACCTCTCTCTTTCCAATGTTCAGGCGGATGTTTCCTGCAATGAGAGTGAAGATCTCAGGTTTAGACCCACATCAGCAGTATTATATTGCTATGGATATTGTGCCAGTGGATAACAAAAGATACAGGTATGGTGACTGTCAGGAAAAAAAATTAAAAGTAAGCTATAGTGTGCTTGGCTGGAAGAAAATATTAACACAATATAAATTAGCAGAAAATCATGTTTAACTCCCCTTAGAAATTCTTATATTAATTCCAGTGTATTTTAAAAGACCAAATTGTACGAAGCATGCAAAAGCAACTAATTTTTTTTGTCGAAGCTCTTTTTGATACATTTGCCTCACACTGTGTATGTGCTGTGGGCAGATGCTCAGGTCTGGATTTCAGAGTGCAGTTCTACTGCGGTCAGGAAATGGTATCATATTTTATTCCTCCTCCTGTCGGTGGGAATTATTTCCTATTAACAAATAAATATGAAAAGGTACATTTTTTTAGTGCCAAATGGTATTAACATTAATTAATAACATTAATAGCATGAAAATCTGACTTAAATGCTTATAAGCTATCTTATAAGTAAGTCATGCTTCAAATTGCTTGTATAATTTAATTAAAAAGCTGTTTATCACTGAGATATTTGGTTGCTTAGACTCAAAAGGGGTAAGGATTCCAATTACTATTATTTAAGAATTAATGGCGTTACTGTCTGGAGAATGATGCTAGGAACAGAAGAGGTTGTTCTTTGTATATTTAGGAGTAGAAATTTTGTGCTGTAGCTCTCACTGTTTTGAGGGTGGTTGTGTTTTGGGGGAGCTGGGGGAGCCTCTGCAGAAGCCACTGGTCCTGTAGAAATGTTTGCAAGGTTGGGCCCGCAGCAGTTCCTGTTGTGATTTGAAGCCGTTTCTAAGGTCTTTCTTCACAGATGCAATCCCATGCTCCAGAGTAGCCGGGGGGGAAGCCTGCACAGAGTAGTTCAGAGGAGACAGGATCAGGTCTTTACCAATTGTGGGTTTGATTGTTTTAACCTAAAAAAAAAAAATTTTTTTTTAAAATTACTTTTTTATACTTATGTGTATAATGTAGGGAAAACTGCTGTAGGTTTAATTCTAGGACTAGGAATATTTCAGACCAAGATTAAAAGGTTGGTTCTGCAGGAGTGCTGCCTTGTTTGCTAAGCAAATGCTGCCCTGTGTTTTTCCAAACTTGCCTTAGTCATTTTCTCATGTGGTTTATAAGATCTTTCTTAGGACAATTTTAGATTTTGAGTTTTTCATCATGGAGCACCAGATACCAGAGCTGATGATGCCCAGCATATACAGTCAGGGGAATCCTTCCTGTCTCTACCATGGAGGAAAAAATGCTTCTTTTTCCTTGTACCAGTGTAGTGCAGATCAAATGGAAGCTTTTTTTTTCTTCTTTTCCCCTTTGTTTTGCATGTGTGCATTTACTTAACAATTTAAACATATGATTCCTAGAATATCTGAACAATTCATAAAATCATAGAAAAATCAAGGTAATAATTCCAAATTAATTAAAATTAAAACTAAAAATTAAAGGCAGTTATACTGGATATGAATTGTTTGAACTTCATTTCATTTAAAATCATTAGTCATACTGACCTGCACTGTCTTCACAGTGTGATACATGGTGCCCAGATAACTGAAGTAACTTAACAAGCATGCTGTGAAGGGCAGCATTTTCTTAGCTGACAAATTAGAAATGTTTGTATTCCTGCATTAGTAACCATGCCTTTAAGCTTTCCACTAAATATTAATATTTTACATGCTTTACTTGATCCCTCTTCTCATTCTATTCAGTGCTTTTTATTGCTGACTGTTATTTCAGCTCTGGCTGTCCGTGCAGATTCACACTCTGTCTTGCAGATCTTTAAATTTCATAGACATAAGAGCAGTCACATGGAGCCTAATCTTTAACTGACAGAGCAGATAGAAAAACTAATAGAGATGAAGAAAATTACATCGAGGTCTGGTTTTCTAGCAAAATTTGACCTTGTAAATATTTGGAAGCTTAAGCTATTGCTCAAAATGTGTATTTATCACTGAATTTATAACTTTTATTTACTTTTCTGGGGAAACCATATATTTAGTATAAACCAAGAAATATAAAATAACCAAAAAATGTTACAACAGTGATCTGGGGTGGAGAATTTGTCTCCAGGAGAGAATTTCACCGCCATTCTAGACCGTAGCTATGCAGCTTGATCTCAATTGTATGGAGTGATACTCGCATTGTATAATTTTATTTTCTGTTGAGTGCGTTGCTTGTCTTTTTCTAATAAGGAACTGAATTGTGCAAAGATATGATTTGATAAAGTCGTTCTTGTTTTCATTTAAAAATACAGATGAATTACTGGATTTTTACTGTAGTTGAAAAAAAATAACTTTCAATTGATGTTTTTTTAAACTGCTTTGTGAAGTGTCTGCCTTCAAACTAGATTTTCAACCAAAGCAGGCTCATTTTTTGGTACAAAATCACCTTGTCAGCATTTGCCTTCAAATGAAATACAGACTCTGTATTTTAATTTTTTAACCTTCTTGCAATACTATTCAAACCTATTAATATGGTTTACTGAAATATCAAGAGCATAGTTTCGCATACTTCCATTATTTTTCCTAATCATAATGTTCTTTCCCTTCAATAGCTTTATTTATAGAGTCCTATATTAGACTCAACATGATAAATCTTCCAAATATGGAATTACTACTCAATTTGATAAAAGAAGGACCAGTTTCTTCCCTGTTTGCTGATGTCTTTTCAGAGCAGAGCTGTAGCAATCAACGAACTGACACCAGCTTAAAGCTCATTTTGAGACCTAGTGTTAAGATTGCGACTGATTTTAGGAAGAGTAAAGTCAGATCAGAACATGGATTTTAACCTTGTTTTTGCAGGTGCCAGAATTATGTTTTGAAGCAAACAAAAAAACCCCTTTTATTTGTATAAAATGGAGTCCTTCAATGTTTTTTTAATTGATGGGGGTTTTTTTTCTGCATGCATGGGTCCTAATTCATTAATGCCGAACGGTCTAAGGAATTGTACGGTCCTTGTGGTTAAAGGTATTTGTTTTCTTTTTGCAGGTATGTTTATCATAGCTCCAAGTGGATGGTGGCTGGTAACGCTGACTCCCCGGTGCCGCCTCGTGTTTATATTCACCCTGATTCACCCGCCTCGGGGGAGACCTGGATGAGACAAGTGATCAGCTTTGACAAGCTGAAGCTTACCAATAACGAGCTGGATGATCAAGGGCATGTGAGTACTTGCTCTTCGGTGGCATTATGTGTAGGCACATTGCTCAGCCCTGAGAGGCTCTGACGTACAGCTTCGGCGTGACAGAAATAGGCTTGACTTTTCAGAGCTGTCGTGGAACTTTACTCCCCAGATCTAAAAACTTCTTGCTTTCTGCTCCTATAATTAACTGCTTATTAGAGCCTGCTGTTTTACTCCCCCCTCAAATAGAGAGCTCCTACTGCAAAGAAAGGCTTTAAAAGGCTAAATTGCCTAATACAGAGGGGCAGAATTGCTCTCAGTATTTCCCACCGAGAGTGTTGCTCGCAACTCCCGCTACAATCGAAAAGGACGCTTAAATTCACCAGTGACTAGGAGAAACATTAATAGCATGTAATAACTTCACGTGAATAGAAATACACTTAAGTATTTTCTTAACCTAGATGTTTGTGTGAAATCCCGTGAGGTGTTAATAATTGCAGTCAAAAACGAACAACATGGGAGCTGCGTTTGCTCCGATGATGATTTATTACATACCTTATGAAGCAAGACCCTTTCACAGCTGAGGCTCATTACTTCTGAAAAAGCTGGCGAAGACGTATGCAGTATGAGTGTTCTGTTTGCAAGTTCTAAATTGTTTAGTTATGACATTATCTAATGTGACAAAATGTGTTATGTTAATATTTCCTTTTCTCTTCAAAACTGTTGAAACATGACAGATGTAAGCCAGTATCATTCCAGCAATCCCTAAAATAGTTTTACTTGACACCTTGAGAAATATAAAATGAAGATTTTTTTCTTTTAGTCAAAGGCTGAAGTCTTTGATTTTACAAACCTCTGTAATAAATGGCAAATGTTGGCATCCTTTCAGAAGGAGCATCAAGTTCCAAGTGGTAGAGTTTTGAGATGTTAGAGGAAAGTTTAGAGACAGGATGTGGATTCCATTGTCCTTAGCGTAACCCAATTTATTAACCAGGATACTTTCTCCTTCAAGGAAAGGAATGAAAGAAAATATACCTGGCACAGAGTGCAAAGATACCACACTCATCTTTCAGTACAGCTGTAACTCTGTGACATTGAGCCAGGTATTTTGCTAATACGTAGACTGAGATTTTTTCCCCCTTATTTGTGTTTACAAATGCCATTAACAGAGGCAGGGAAACAGGACTGTGGATGACCTAGCGAATGTGGTAATAAGGATAAAAAGACTTCCATTTGTGCAATAATTTTAATAGTTTTATTTTATTCTTCCTTAGAAGAGATGTGGGGGTATTCACATTTCTGAAGTTAGCAGTGCTTTTCTTAGAATATGACAAAAGAGGTTTTATATTGCTTTTTATTTCAGTATTACACTTATGGAGTCTCATTTGGCAGTGTCTGTTTGAGTTGAGGTTAGCGCATGAAGTTCCCTTAGTTTCCCCAGCATTTGTGTATTTGTGACTCCTCTCAAACGGGAGTTGTTTTCCCTGAATCCTGAGTCTGTTGTAAGTGCTCTGAAAGTGAAGCTCATGCAAATGGATAAAATTTTGCTTTTCCAGCAGCGAGCTGGTTTTTGTACTCGATGAGTGCAGAGGGATGATCTGTGGGTCCTGTGGTCCACCTGCACAGTTGCAGTTGCAAAATGCCCTGTGATAAAATCTCGGCTAAGCAGAGAATTGTGTTACTGTATTTTTCCATCCCGGATTTTAGCTTTGTTTATATTCTGAACTGAAACCTGTGTAGTGTACACAGCACACCGTTATTTGTAATATAGGGGGATATAAATTTTCTGGTCTTTTTAGTTAAGTATTTTGGCTTGGAAACGAGCAAAGCAAAGCTCAAGTACAGTGATTTGAGACACATTGAACTTATTCAGAGCTATGGCAGTGCCCCTCCTCCACAAAATGGAAATTTAAGTATTAAAATAAAAGGACAAAAGAAGGATGACTGTAAAATAATTTCATATTTCTCAAATCTGGAAAATTGCAAACATGTCATTCATAATTACCAGAAAAGGCAAAAGCAGAAAGCAGAAAAGTGTCTCTTCCAATGGGTACATTTTTTCTTTTAAAGCTATGGTAGTGTGGAATGCTGTATTGAAAAAGCTATGTAGCCTCTGAATGCCTCTAGCAATAATGGAAAACGAATAATCATATTTTGTGATGAATATAAAAAACAATTGTTTCTCATAAGCAGGAAGAAACCATTTTTCTCAGGAGGGTACCAGCGGATGGATGGCGAATTAGAAGAGCTAGGAGTCAAGGCTGTAGTGTCCCTCCAATATTTGTTCTTGTACCAGAAGTTCTGACTCTCACACCCCTCTATGGGACATGGGGACATTTTTAGAAAGTGGTTTTTTTTTCCCTCTCGTGCCTAGGCAGAACGGTTCAGAGAAACCTTGGTGGGGTTTCCACCAAGCAGCGTTGGGATTTGGTTGTTGTTCTTTGGGAATGCCTTCCCTGCTTTCTGGTTCTGGCAATTTAATCCTTGTTGAAATTGTTCCTTTATGCATCTCGTGCTCATTAAAGGTGTAAGCTTTTGCAGAGTTTTTGTGTTAAAATCTCAGGGGTAGGTTTTGGTATTTCAGGCGTTGAAGTAGAGAGCTTGTATGATAGCAATCTAGATCCCTTTTACCTATTCTAGAGTATTAACTTTCATAATCTCTGAGAGAAGTGGCCCGTGTCTCTGGGAATAGAGACAGTATTTGCAAACAGGCATGAAGGTAGAATTCCTACGTCGTATTTATGTTGTGGTAGTAGTTGGCGGCAGCCAGTTCATTTCCCCTGCACCGTGTTGCCCTGGGATTAGCATTCCGTGAAAGGAGATCAGCCATCTCTAAGAGACTCGCTGCTCAAGCCCTTTCCAGATTCCATGCTGCCTGCTGCTATTTTCATCAGCGTTTCAAGTGGGAGTTTGTGACTGTGCAGTTTTATAGTGCTGCTCAGCTCACAGGTTTTGAAGTACTTATCTGCACGTAGGACACTCTCTGATACATGGGTTCCACTTGCAGTCTGCAGAGGTGAAGCAAAATTTGTACGGACGTATTTTTTCTTGTGGGTTTCTGATCTCAAAAGGAGTTCCAGGGTGAATTCCCTGCTTTGGAAATACTACATTCCTATAGAGTCATTAAAACACACACTGTGGCTTTCATGTGTTTCATCTGAGTCGTGATGCTAAGGAAAAGTAAAACTGGATTTTGCAGTTGTCGCTGAAAAGTGCGTGGTCTGGATGCTCTTCGTTAATGCCTCTCATCCCTCTCTCATCTGTGGAGCGAGTTCTGCATTGTAAAAGCAGTATCTCCCTCTGGCTGGTTAGAGCTGGCTAATTTTTCTATTTCAATGCAGTTTTTAAACTGAATTTCAGTAGAGCGGAAAAGTCAATATTTTTTATGCTATTTTCCATGCTTTTCAACTGAGCATTTTTTGATGCAGAGGAACATCTTTTAACTTTTAGTGAAAATGAGGCTGTTAGTGTGTTAATTGTTCCTTGGTGGTTGGGGTGGGTTTTTTTCCCCATTTGAAAGTGGGGCGAGGCTGGAAGCAGAGGCGGACTGTAACTCTGCCCAGACTTGGCTCCAAGTAGCGAGCTCTGCTTCCAGTCAGTGGGCAGTTATATGTTCTTGTCACAATGAAAAGCTGTGGAACATCAGTATTTGCACTTGCAGTTTTCGTCTTAGTACAGAGGGAATCCGTGCTCCTCAGCCCCACACTCTTATCTAACTGCAGAGAGCCCGAGTGCTTGTGCTTTGGAGGGAGGATAAAGGAGGATTTTTGGCAAGAACAGCAGCGGGGACTGTGTCAGTAGTGGGGAGGTGACTGTGTAGTCTTGGCACTGCCAGGTAGCTGGAGGATTGGCGTCTGCCCTGTGAAGGAGTAGCTGCCTCTCATTTGTTCTGGCTGAGATGGTTGTGCCATGGTGGTGCTCATTCACAGGGTCAGCTCCGAAGGCTCATCGTGGCAGCAGCTCTCAAAAGCCATTGCAAAGGTAATCCCAGCTTTGTGTGTCTGCAGGTGCTCTGGTGGCTTTTGCTCTGCCTCCTGCCTGTGGGTGCCCTTCTGTGGTGCCTTCTGTCTGATCATGATTTCATGACAGCTGCCACGGGCAAAGTAAAATTTACTTTCTGTGAGAGAGGTTTATTTCCTGCATGAAGTGTTTTGATCTTTTTCTGTGAGGACTTTGTGGAGAGAGGCAGGCTCTTCAGCTGTGAGTTGAATGTGATGCAACAGTGGGAGTTCTGATTGGGGTTTTTTGGTGTTGAATTTTAAGGGAATGAAGGGAAAAATTGCCGTTTCTGCAGATAAACTGTTACATCCCATTGGTTGAATGTGCAAGCACTGTAAAATGAAAAGCTGGAATCTCTTTTTCCTTAGCTCTTTCTTCACAGTAGCTTTAGGTGGTGCTTTGAAAAATTGAGCTAGAGTTTTTTTGGAGTGGATGATCTGTCTCTCTCCCCTTTTATGTCCTGCTCTTTAATTCACAAGGACTTTGCAGTTACGTATTATTTAGCGTTCAGAGTCCTTCAGATCACTAACAAAGATCTTATAGTTAGAAGACATGGTAGAAAATCAAGAAAAAAAGATTATTGGTACGGATTTGCTAATTGCCAAAACAGTGTGTTAGCACAGGAAATGTCAGTACAGGACAGAGACCAGATAGGTTGCTCTTAGGAGATGACATGGATCAGTTTAGCTGTAATAGCCACCCAGATAAGCAGTGGGAGGTGTTCATCTCCATGCTGCTTTGATTTCACTTGTTTGGATGTGTGAGCAGAGCTCTTTGTAGCTGCCAGGGTTATCACTGATGTGTGGGCCAGCAGTGGTTTGTAGCACAGAGCTGATGGGGTCAAGTAATCCGTGTGGGAGAGAACGTGGCATGCTCAGTGGCATCCAGACAAATGGCAAGGCACAGAATAGCAGTGGATTTGAACTGTGCAACAGCTTTTCTTGATAATTTCTTTTTCTGTTGCACCAATATGTCCCCTGGTACCCACTGGGTGTTCACAGGAAAACAGGGTGAGGAATGTGCTGTCCTCTCTGCATTTTCATTTTGTAGATCTTTGCTGCTGGAGAACTGAAAGAAGTGTTGTAAAAGAGAAAACGCTTTTGCACGATAAAAAATCTTGCTCTGTTCAAGATTTCAGAAACTCGAAAAATACTTCATATGAGAACATCCATAGGGGCACTCCCTGAGCAAATTAATTGGAGCCTGTGATGTCATTGTCAAAACCTTACTCAAAGGCTAATAAAACCCCTGATTATGCAGAAACTTGCTTTACAAAAACAAGGTCATGTAATCTGGCCAGGACCAAGTGTATTAAACTAGCCAAACTCTAGTTTATCCAAACGAATGTAATGTCCTCTATATAATTTGGGTGAATGAACTTCCATGGTGTCTGACATAGGGGCTCTGTTGAGTGCTTGAGCACACGCACATTCTGAGCCTACTCAAGGAGCAGGAAATTAAAAAGCTTCCCCAGAATGTTGATTAGTGGTTCCACAGGCCAATAGCCATAGGACTATTTATTTATCAAGTTACTAATTTCTTGGGGCTTCCAACAATAATAATTGAACGTCAATTATTTTTTTCTTGAAATCTTCTATTTTAACAGTGGTTAGCTGAAGCAGACTAAAATAAAGGAGAAATTATGTATTTTAAATCTCCTTTAAAATTGGGATGCAGTACCAAGAGGTATTTGTGTATTTAATTTTATTCAGTACGAGTTCATCCACTTCTCCTTCATGATTTATTTTTGATTGAGTTTTTATATGCTGGAAGGGTATTTTTTTATTGAAATTCATTATCTGTTTTGTAAATCAATTGTTATTAACACTTTAGAATTTTGGATTTTGTTATAATTTTACTCTTAATTTTACGCTTCTTCAGAGTGTGAGAGTCTCAGCTTTTGTTCCAACCAAGATTTGTTTCCAGCCTTTGGGGTATAAGGAAAAAAAATGCTCCAATAGCATATCCTGAAGGTTCCAAAAACAAAAGGCAAATTTCTGCTGCTGTTAATCTTGTGAGGTCAAACACAGACTTCAGTGGAAAAAAGTGACAAAACTTTCATAATTCTAGTGGGACCTGGACTTCACTCCTGGTTTCTCTCTTTTTTTTTTTTTTTAATTGAGTCAGTTTCAATTGACCCAATCTCTGAATTTGGAGCTCCTGAGTCGTAATTTTTAAATGCTTAGGGTTGGCAATAACGTAAATGCACAGGGATTAGACTACTGTAACAAGAACCTTCAGAGGTTAAAGAAAACATTTGATTTCCAGTAAGTGGCATGGTAAACACATACCATAATCTGTTCCAAAAAGTTATTAGTCCTGAAACTGCAGGGTGTCCTTTCTAACAAATGTTATATTTTTCCTTTCATGACTGTGTAGATTATCCTTCACTCTATGCATAAATACCAGCCTCGTGTCCACGTCATCCGAAAAGACTGTGGAGATGATCTGTCCCCTGTCAAGCCCATCCCTTCAGGAGAAGGGGTGAAAGCCTTCTCCTTCCCAGAGACAGTTTTCACCACTGTAACAGCATACCAAAATCAACAGGTAACTTGGGCTTTCTGATTAGCACTTTACAGGTTTTTCAGAGCAGGCCAGAGATGTAAGAGTTAGGAGAAAAACAGATACCTTCATTATATCACTTATTAAAATAGAATTATCCAAACTCTTTTTTTATTACAAGTAGCTTTCACTGTTAGCATTGCTGTAGTGCCTCGAGGCTATAGCTGAGCTTTCAGAGATGCTGCATGTAAAAATTAATTTTTATTATGGAGATCACACAGTCTAATTAGCATGCTTAGTGTTGTCTTTATTATAAACATAGCATTGACAAACAAGGCAAAGAGCAGTTTAACTGTTAAAGGTGTTTCTGTACCTTTAAATGTAGATACAAGTTTGGAGAGAATTTTTAAAGCACTTTTGTTCCTGACTCTAGTGCTTTTAATACTCCCAGGGCCTTAACAGAGAAGCTGAGTTCTGAAGAAAGTTGCAGTTGTTTTTATTAACTGCATTCAGCTTACACTATTAAGGGCAATTTATCTGGGTCCACATGGATTCAAAGTCAAAAGTAAACTGCAGGTTGTATTACTCGGCTCTTTCTGCCTCTCGTTTAAGTATTAGCATACCTAATGACACCACAGTTAGTGTTGTGACATTTGATTAATTCCATATAAATTATTTCAGCTGTATTTTTTGAAATTATGTATGAATTGATAGCGTTACAAAAAGAATAGGAGGAGAACCATGTAAATATTGAAATATAAGTATTTGGTAACTTTCCCGTTTATTAAAATAAATTACAGTTAGTTGGGGTATGGTGTGTTTTGCTGGGTTTTTGGTTGGTTGGTTGGTTTGGCTCGGGGTTTTTTTCATGAAGGATAATAGCCTCGAGATAATCTCTCTTTCCACATTTCCTTCTTGACCAATACATAAATTTTATTTAAATTTGATTTCAGTTAGACAGTGTACTCTCTTAAATGAAGAATGACATTTGCCTGAAGTTTTTCTTCTCAGTAATCCAACTGCCATTTGGCAGCTTTAAATACCTATTAGCTTCTCCGGGGATGTGCAAAAATAATGGTCAGAAGATTGGTCCTTTTTTTGCTGTGTTTCAGGAAAACCATCTTAAACCATACAAATATGAAGATGGTTCCTCTCTCTGCTTTTTTTCTGTCAGGAGAGTTGTTTTCTGTGCTACTTTTCTGAGTTTACAGGTAATAATTCTTCTTAATCATATTCACAGATAACTCGTCTGAAGATTGACAGGAATCCATTTGCCAAAGGATTTAGAGATTCAGGCCGTAACAGGTAAGTGTTGGGGAGGAGCTGGGCTTTTCCTGCTGACAGAATCAGTTTGTGAAGGCTGTTCGAGGTGAACACTTGTACTAACAGACAAACTAATTTGAGAACTCAGACTCCTTGAGGGACCACTCAGACTTCCCAGTAATGTTCTCTGTGGTGGGTTCCCATTGCTACACCACTGACCGTCTAGGTCAAGAACAGACTGGCACTTGGCTTTACTCATGTGCTCAAGTTTCCTTTCAGTGGAAGCAGTGGCACACCATGAAAGCTGCAAATGGACTTAATGTATGCTCAGGTCCACGATTTCAGGCTGTGCTTGAAATCTCCTGGCTGGAGACACAGGTTGCAGATACTATTGTCAAGCTACAAGCTCAGGTTCTCTTGCATGTAAGTGGCATATAGCATGGATTGTTTCCTCCTTAAGGACAGAAACTGGTTTGTGCAGTAACCTTATGTTTAGCACACCTGCCTAGGAGGTGGGAGACCTGTGATCAAGTGTCTGTTTAGTCCAAGGAGTTTTAAATCTGCTTCCTAGGTGAATAGTTTTTCAGCAGGTTGTGCAAACCTTGAAATTAGACTGGTTTCCACCTCTTCGCTTGTGGATGAGCTCGTTAATTGCTTATTCTGTCTTGATCTGTAAATCTTTCAAAATAGCAGAAGGAAATCTGAGTAGTGCAAAGTGAAGAGTTAGGTCTCGGGGCTGCCAGTGCCAATGAGGTATTTTATCTGGTGACTGTTTAATGCAAACTACTTAAACCTGTTTTGAATTGTATGTTAAACTATTTCAGCTAAAAAAAAAAAAAAAAAAAATCAGTATTCCATTGTGGTGTATAGTATACATCAGTTCCAGTGACCACACTGCATTTGGTGTCCGCAGCTGCTATATTTATGACCAAGCCTTTCAGGGAAGGGAACAGACTATGCTGGTAGGAATGAGCAGAGAGTTTCTTTTTGGTAGTTGTTTTATTGAGCTTCTCTGTTAGCAGAAGCTACAGCATTAAAGCCTGTTTTGTGCTTACACCAGAGGTACATAAAATGAAACTGGACAGCAAATGAGAGTAGTTTTTGGAAAATGAGTATTTGTAGAAGGGATGAGGTAGTTGTAAAGGCTTACAGGCATTCACTGTATCTTTTCAGTATGACTGAGATTTTGTCTTGTAGCAAGAAATAAGTATCCAAGTTCTGTGGCCACTGACATAAATCAAATTTTGCCCTGTTTTGTAGCATTCTGGTTAGAAATCAGGTGAGCAGTAGCTTCTAGGTAAATGCAGTCACTGAAGAAGCAAAACATGCTGTGTGCACTTCGGGAAGGAAAGGTTTGCCATATGTGCCCTGTTTGAAAGCTCTCTCTCTCTCACAGGAAGGGTCTCTGCTGTGCTTGCTGCTGCAGAACTCTAAAATAAGTACTGTGGAACCTCCTAAGAAGTGTGAAACCCTGATCCTCTGAAGTGTCCACATTTAGGTGGACTTAGAATTTCTTACATAATGTCATATGAAACAAGAGAAGATACCCTTTTAGACAGAAAGGATAGAATTGTTCAAAAACCAGTTTTGAAAAGGGATTAACATGGTGGGACAGCTCTGGAATTACCTTAGGATGATGCAAGAGTACTGCATCTGTACTTACTCACACATATACAGTTATGGGACTGCATGTATCCAGAGTTTGGCTGCTAGGAATAGTCTGGTTCTGGCAGTAGAAAAAAAGCAGGGTATTTTGATTGAAAGTTACTTTTCATGTAAATGGATTAAGAAGGCGAATCCTGAGGGAAGAGCCAACATCTCTAAAATGTTTTGGAGCAGCCGTTAGATGTGGTCTGAGTGCTTTTACTTTGCAAACACATTGGTTACAGAATTGACTCTGCAAACTCTTGTTTGTTGCAAATTGATATTGTTTTACTGAAGTCAGTATCACAGTTTCCTTTAATAGTTGGCTTTACTGGTTAAATGTGTTTGAGAATTCAGCTCAGAATTTTAATTGTCAAGGAAAATTTCTATTGGTATACTCATGGATTATTATTTTGCTCTGTTACTAAATACTGAAATTAAATGTTAAGGTTCTGGTATCCTCATTGTTCAGCTGGTGTGCTTATCATTGAGGCATTTTAGTCTGCAACAAGTTTAAAAAATACTGTGGTAAAAATTATACCCAGTTTTTCAATATTGCTTTAATGTAGCTATCTTACTCTGCATTGCTGCATGCAGTAATTCTGTTTAATTAAAAATATGCTATTTTAGGTCATTCCCATTTAGTCCTACAGGCTATTTTACAGAAGTCAGTAGCTTCACCTTTTAAAAACATTCCCTGTGCATTTGCAAAGTGCAACGGAATTTATGTGCTGAGAATAGTTTCGTTCTTCAGTTGGGCCTTAAGTTTGACCCTATAAAAACTTTTACTCAGCAAAGGACCAGAATTTCTCCCTGCAAATACTTCGGGAAAAATATAACTGTTTTCTTAAATAAACTTGGACATGTGATAGTGCAAATTAGGGTGGTGATAAAATGTGGAAATTGTTCGAAGGCATCTTGTATAAATTATCGCCTTGGCTACACTCCTCCAGGAGGTGGCTTTTATCTCCACTTTAAGTAGAAATGAAAATTCACCATTACTGCAGAAAATTAAGGCTATCTTTTTAGTCCAGGTTCAGCTAATAAATGCTTTATAAATGTTTCCTGACAGACATTTGTATTCCTGCTGGAAGGAGCAGTATCAGGACATGTCGGTTGCTTCAGATTGGGCTATTTGCATAGTTCATGTTTACAAAGTACTGCTGATCAAAGGCAAGCACTTGTATTTGGTGTCTGCCTGATGCTGACACTCTACAGGCCTCTGGGGCACAGCAGCCAAAAATAACACCAAAATTATACCTCTAAGTTTATACACCTCTGAGAGGCATTATTTATAAATAATTGTCAGAAAAAAAAACCAAAACGGGCCTTCACCATCAGGAAACAGAGATTCTTCTAAATAGCGTCTGCCACCATTGTCTACACATTTACTTCTGTTTTTTCAGGGTGCTGTTGCAATAAAAGGAGCGAAGACTTTTAGTTTCTATAGGCAAACTTTAGTTTCTATAGGCAAACTTTTATTTTTTACTTTGCAAAACAATGTTGTTTTATACATGATTTTAGTAGCAAAACAGCTGCACATCCATGCCTTACTCATGTTCTGGGTGTGATTTTCCAGCTCATCAATAAGGACTGGGATTCCTTTAATAGAAATTTTCAGTGGATCACCTCTGTTCTAGGAAGAAATAGCAGATCGTCTCTCTGGCAGTTAAAGTTTTAACTTAACTGCCAAAGGTATGATTTATTTAGGAAATATCATACTAGCAGAACATTTAAAATCATATTAGCCTAGTCTTCCCACTCAAACAGCCCTCCCCAAAGGCCCAAAATATCGAAGTAGAGAGCCGGGCTTGTGGAATTGGAAAACACTTCGTGTGCTGTCAGTCCAGTGGTTGCTGGTCTCTGTGGTCTCAGGGATAGGCTCTTTTCTAAAAAGCAAAATCAACTTGAAAATAATCCTGAAATGTTACTCATTTTTATATGTTTCTGAGGTAGAGTATCTAGAGAAGTGTGGCAAAATACAGCTTGCTTTTATGACACCGCGATTCTTTTCTTCTAAATAGAATGGGACTGGAAGCTCTGGTAGAATCTTACGCCTTCTGGAGACCTTCGCTGAGGACACTGACATTTGAAGACATACCTGGGATACCCAAACAAGGTAAGGTTTGTGTTCTTTCAAAACAAAAATGAAAGAGGAACTTCTCCCCATTATATTTCACAAAAGACAAGATAATTATGTCACTCGAAAGACAGAAACAACCAACCAACCCCAGTGCAGCCATTTCCCCCCCTCATCAGAGTTAGTGTAAGTTAGAAAAATAATGCTAACTCAACCACCATGGTAATAAAAATATTAGATTGTAAATAAAAATCAGATCGCATTTGGAGGAAAATGCCAGTTATTTAAGGATTGCATTACCTATTTCTTAATGTTATGCTCTGCCTAGCTACAAAAAGTAGAGATGCCTTACAAATGACTTCTGTTGTATACATCCAAACTGCAGTGTAGGAATTGCCTGTGTTTTTAAGAAAGAAAAATAATAAAGGAATGAGAGAAGAAATGGTCTTTTAAGCAGTGAGCAAATAGGAGGAAGCTTAATTTGTTTTCTTCTTCGAACCCCTTCTTGATTCTTAAAGACCTGAAAATTGTTCAGTAAATGGGCCAACAAACTTATCTGCCTCCTAGAGCTTAAAGAAATGGCTCTCCTCTTGATTTTGATTTTTCCTGCTCCTCACTCTGTTGGAAACATCTTTGCTTTCACTTTCCCCATTGTTCAGGTAGTATCATGAATGAGAAAAATATTTAAATGGCCCATTTGAACAGAAAGTGGAATCTCTGTACTCTTTTCTGAGTTCTTGTATTTTGAGAGTATGCCAATGCACATAGAAAGCCTCTCAGCCTTTTCCCAGCTAAATGAGATATACTGCTCCCGATTCTTAGCATTTTCTGCTGCCAACTTTACAAACGTCCAGTCTGCTTTCTTCATAATGTATTGATTGCAAGTTTGTTAAACATCTTCAGAGCAAAAATCCAGAACACAGAGAAATTCAGAGAAATATTTTTTTCCAGCTTTTTAGTTCACTCCTTTGAGGAATCTTGAGTATCAGTCCTTGATGTGGGCAACCAAAAGGAGGTTTTGTGCCAAGTCATAGATATGTTGGACGAATGTTGGCAGAGTTTTGGGCATAGCATGAGCGTGAGGGATGGTCTCATCACCACAGGCAATGAGAAGGCAGAATGAGACCTGAAATACCTTGTCAGACTGTGTAAGATTGAAAGACAACTGGCAATGCAGTTAATCCATTTAGGAGACAGACCAGCTTTATTGGCTGTCTCTATGTAGGAGCATTGTTTGAGGGCAGGGGAGCTGCTGCCGTGAACTTCTCACTTCCTTTTCTGCTGTTGCCTCAGATTAAGAAGATTGTTGAAGTTACTCTTGATATTCTGAGGGTGGAAACTGGGATCCTTTCAAAATCTTTATGCCTTGTACATAGAGACATAGGCCTTTGCTAAAGACCCCATTAGAAATATGCCCTGGTTGTTAATGCTGAAAGTGCCCATCTTCAGGTAGTGGAGATATTGATTAAAAGAAAAATGTGTCTTATACCAGGATTTCTGTAATGTGGCAGTGTCTAATGGTGACTTGTGCTTGTGGCGTCCTGTTGACAAAGAAGCAGCAGCAGGCAGTGTTCATTAATAATACATTTTTCTTTTTACTAGCGTATCATAAAAATGATAATCTGTTAACTTATTGACAGCAGTTATCTATTTGCAGCATCAAGCTGTTTGATTGTTAATGTGATTCATAAACAAGAGGTCTTCCTTGATAAGTGTCTTCTGCCTAGGAGACTGTAAAAAGCACCAGTTAATTTTTCTACAGAGCTTTCAGGAAGATGCAGTCTTTTAAGAAAAGGAAGTGTACCTTGCAGCTGGGAAACTTTCAGTCCTGAGAAAAGGCTTCACCTGCAACAAGCAGTGTGTTTTCAGGAGCATTCAGTCCTGGTATTTGTAATATAAAAAGTTCTGATATCAGTAAATGATCAATTTTCAATCAGTTTGCCACACATCTGCACATTCAAGAAATGAAGCAGCTATGCCCAGTGTTCAGTCTACACTTTTCCTGAAGTTGTTCTGAATTTTTTTGGTCGTTCTCAGAATTTTTTGGTTCGAAGTCTGAAGATTTTTTTTCTTCTGAAGTTTTGTTCTGAAGTTGGAAACTTTCCTGGAGCTGTTAACTGTGAGAGCCTCTGCCATCTGAGCAAAGGAGCTGGTTCTGGTACTCTGACAGTGACAGTCAGGCACAGAGTGCTTGAAATACATTCTGGGCTGTAGCAAGAGAGAGTACAGGCAAGTCAAAAAACATCTTTTTGAAGAAGGCTTCCTGTGATATGGTACTCACTTGGCTCCATCTTAACTGACATGCAATTTCCTTCCATGTCATACAAGAAGAAGCAGTTAATGTTTTGGGCAGGAGCTCTAAGCACGGAGTGATGGTTGTAGAAATGTAACTTCAGTTCTCTTTTTTGGTCAAGTTGTTTCTTTAGAAATATGCATGTGGTTTACTTACGCATTCTCCTGCACATGTATGTAAAAGTTTTTAATTAATTTGAGTTGGATTTTATCTCAAGGGTTATTATAAAAGACAAAGGTCTTGATCTTTCACCCAGGAAGTAGACCTTTCCCAATGTGCTTCTTACGCTGTAATATTCTCTTCCAGGAAATGCAGGTTCCTCTACTTTACTCCAGGGATCTGGCAGCGGAGTGCCATCTACCCACCCTCACCTTTTACCGGGTTCCCCTTGCTCATCTCCGGCCTTCCACCTCAGTCCCAACACTAGCCAGCTGTGTACCCTTTCTCCAGCTGACTACACAGCTTGTGCCCGCTCAGGCTTGACCCTGAACAGATACAGCACTTCCTTGGCTGAAACCTACAACCGGCTCACAAACCAGACCAGTGAGACTTTTGCACCCCCAAGGACTCCCTCCTATGTTGGTGTGTCGAGTAGCACAACTGTGAATATGTCTATGAGTGGCAGTGACGGGGATGCGTTCAGCTGCCCACAGACTGGCTTATCCATGCAGATTTCAGGGATGTCTCCACAGCTCCAGTACATCATGCCTTCCCCATCCAGCAATGCCTTTACCACTAACCAAACCCACCAAGGCTCCTACAACACGTTTAGACTGCACAGTCCCTGTGCACTCTATGGATATAACTTTTCCACATCCCCTAAACTGGCTGCCAGTCCTGAGAAAATTGTTTCTTCCCAAGGAAGTTTCTTGGGGTCCTCGCCGAGCGGAACCATGACAGATCGGCAGATGTTGCCCCCCGTGGAAGGAGTGCACTTACTTAGCAGTGGGGGGCAGCAGAATTTCTTTGACTCTAGGACCCTAGGAAGCTTGACACTCTCGTCTTCTCAAGTGTCTGCACATATGGTTTGATGAAGCCTTTAAGCAAAAGTACAGTATGTTTGGTGTCTACAATGTATTTCTTTTGGAATATGAAGGGACACTCGATGTAGCTTGTAAAGTATGTGTATATATAATATGAGAGGAAGTTTCACTGAAATTTTGTCTTGCTTTTGGCCAGATTATTCTCCTATTTTGAGTTACACGGAGTTTGCTGCGGTGCAGACTGCTTTAGTTTGCTGGTGTAATACACTTAGTTGTATAACACGTTGGGACATATGCAACAAATTAAGTAAGACTTCCTCCCCTTTCCCCCTCCTCTGTTCTAACCCCTTTAAAGAATGAAGTGACACTTGGAGTATTAAACAACACAAAAAAGCCCACTTACATTTCCTATAGTACTAGTGAGTTTCTTTAAAAGATTCATACAATAAGCTGATGCACCAAAGGCATTTTACAAGTTTCTTCTCTGTTATAAGGGATACAAAAGATATTTGGACTTCTTAGTGTTAAGCATCAAGCATCCAGCCTAAAATAGAAGTTTAGCTAATGTATTATTTACAAAGTAAACGGAAAGATTAGTTTGCCTTCTCATGATATGCTGTTTTTAGCTTATCAACGGCACAGCATTCTCACTAGGATTTGTTTTTTTCAGTGTTAGTCTAGATTTATGATTATATATTTGAAGACAAATTATGCGTATTCAAATTGTGGTCATAGGAATAATTCAAACCAACTAGAAGCAGCATTCCTTTGTATGAAATGAACATTGGGGTGCCTAATTTTTGTCAAAGGTAGGACTTGATGCATTTTTTCCTCCGTAAATATTGCCTATAAGACATTTACTGGACAGTAGGATATTCTAATGTATCTTTGTTTTTGTATTTTTAATTTTTTAAAGGAAAATGCAGTTTGATTTAGAAAAAAAAAAAGTGAGCAGGATGAGAAATTTCATTATTGGAAAAAAATGTTTTATGTGTGTGAGGCGTTTTGGGTTTGGTTTTTTCTTTTGTGTTTGCTTGGTTGTTTTGAGTTTGGTTTTTTTTTGGTTTTTTTTTTAAATAAGGGCAAAAGGTCCTGCATCTTCAGTATTTCAAAAATACATCAGCTGGATCAATTAGGCAGAGGACCCTGTTTCCCCAAAAGGATTTCTGGAAGCAGAATGTTTTCATAGCTGCCTTCCTGTTGCTCTGGTTTTGTCCTGGAATTGGAGAGGCTTCCTTCATTCCCAACTCTGGTTTCTAAATGGCACTTGTAAGAATGTAGATCACCATCTGCTCCTGACCAGACTTCTCCAGAGCGACAAGGACACAGGGAGACACCATGCTGAAATTTCTGCCACCACCTGCAAATGCAAAGCCCAGGTGTGTATCAGCCCTTCTGCAAAAGTTGCCTCTCAGCTGTGAACCACAGAGGTTGTGAAACAAATTTTAGTGCCTGAGAGAAGAGGTCATCCTCAACAGTATGGTAATCCTCATTTATATTGTGCAGGTGATGTAAAGGCATTCTAAGGTGGGTACAGACGTAGCTGAAAATGCTTCCCCGGTCAGCATTGAAGGAGATTAAGATCTTTCAGGTTTATGTTCGTTGGATTTTTTTGGCGAAGGTGAATTTTCATATGTCTCAAGTGTTCCTATGTATTTTCAGACAAATAGTGGGCTTACCCACTCTCACTTCAAAAAAGACCCATTTCAGCTAATATTTCTTCAGTGGGATGGAGATAATACATGGATAAACAGCCCTCTTGCTACCTCCTCTTATCTGGGAATAGAAAAAAAATCCTTAAGTCTGTGCAGAAGACTGCTTTATTTGTATTGGTTATGCATTTGTTTCTGTTAAAGATAGATTTAAAGTTCTCATTCAAAGTTAGAAAAATAAGATTATACAATTGAGGTGACGTGGGCTTGCTTCTTGGCTGTCTTAAATTTTCTAAGTGACCTTTCTGAGTAAACCTAAGCTTACTCAGTCTCTCTCAGATTTGTTTCTTCTGAAAAATGTGATAATAGCACTTCTTTTCCTTTGAGGGAAGGAATATGGAGATCATCTTTACATTTGCTGTGCTGTGGACAGTACGTTACAGATGAATGGCTGGGTAGTGTTCTCATATGAGGATAACAAAGAGCATTTGTGTACTTCAGCTCTGTTGCTGGTTTTGGCAGTGCAGTGTCCTTAGAGGCAAACTTCCTAGAAAAGACCTGCAATGCTAAAAACGCTATTCAAACTGATGCTAATGGTTTGTGAAATGGTTCTAAGGCTGTAGAAGATGGGAACATTTTCAGCTATGCAAATTGTCATAGCTTTATTGGTTTAAATTGAGAAGTAACTTGTGTATAGTTATTCCTGCTCTAGTCAAAACTTTGAAAATTTGCAGATGGAAAAATACTAAGTGGCAAGATGATACAATTAATCTGTACTTGAAAAGAATAAGTAGCCATATCAGCTTAAGAGCTGTGACTAGGTAGAAATGTGGAAGAGCTAAATCATGCATGTTCCTATAAGGAGAGCAAAAAAAAAAAAAAAAAGACTTGTGCATGGATGTTCATGGTGGTGCTCCTGTCAAAACTATGTACTTTATTGTCTGGGAATTTTTTAGAACTGGTCTCTTATTTTTCCTCAAATTATCTTTATCATATAACCACACAATATTGTTTTATTTGTTCCTTAAAAATTGAAACATTTTGTAAATACTGGTTTGTCATTGTGAAAAGACTAGCTTTTTATCAATACAGTAAATGCTATATATGCATTATATCTATAATTATATATCTGTATTTTACAAAAATGCCACAGAAAAGATATTAAAGTGTGTATTCAAACACTTTTTACTACATTTGGAAAACAGAGAGGCTTGGGCCTATTTTTTTTACTACAGCTTCAACAAGACCAAAGGCAGTGACTCAAAGGTAAGCTCTGAATTTCAGAGACTTAATACAGCAAGCTCCAACAAGTCCACAATTCTTTAACCACCTGCAGTTGAACCTCTCTTGTTTCTATGCAAAAGAATCGTCCCAACAGATGCTGTGTATAAGGAGATACTCATCTGATAGCAGAGCTGTGAAGATTTTATGTGGGGAAAAGGGACTGAGCTGCTTGCCAGGGTCTTTAGCCAGTGATGGAACTTTGGTATTTCTCCCAACCCATGTAATCCCAGCTGCCAAGACCAGTTCAGCTGTCCTTTATCAACTGGATCTGAGAAGTTAGCACTTCCATGTGACTAGTTTCTTGAGCTGGAGCTTGGTACTCTGCACTTTTTCTCTCTCTGTATTTCTTTGGTAATTTGCCCTTTGGTTCTGCTAGTTCTAAATGCAAAAAGCCATTGATTTTGAAGGCAGAATTTACAGCCAATAATCATCTGGATTTACTGTTACTCAGCAATAAGCAGCATTTCTCCCTCCAGAAATACTGTTAGGCAGAGTGGCCTTATTTCCTATTGTACTGCAATAAATGGTTCCATGTGACATAGGGCATAAGGCCTGAAAATCTGATTACTTCAGAGACTAGGGTTTCATAGTCACTTAACACCAGCATTGTTGCAAATGACCAGAATTAGGACAAGAGAAGTAGGCATGAAATGCTTGATCATAAATATCAGGCCTCCAGGGAGAATGAAAGCTTCTGTTTTTAATAAGAGAACAGTCTTTCTTTTTTTTTTTTAATAGTACCATCAGACTCTAAGAGGGCTCATTTCTGCTTCAGCAGAGGGAAAATTGGAGTTACTTGAAAGTCATAGACACTGTTGTCATTAATATTAGTAAGACTGTATCTTAAGCAGTTCAACAGAAAAAAATTTAAATTGTCCTCAGAAGTAGCTCACAAGCTATATGGATGTACTTTTCTTGTAAGGATAATAGATCTAATTAATCTATATGAGATGTGTGTTTAAAAAGGTTGCAATTCATCATAATGAATTAGTGCTTTATGGGGGCTGACTCCGCACTTCAGATGACAAAAACTTCAGTTTCTCAGTTGAGCTCTTCATTAATGTGATCCTCAAGATTCAGTATTTTGCCTTGTATCTAACACGAAGTTGTAGATATGTCAATTGAATAGATGCAAAACTACAGGAAAATTAATTTTCTGACTTATATTCCATCATGTTTCCCAGCTGCATGGTGGATTTAGAACACTGACTTTACAAGGTGACTCACACTTGTAAGAGGTCATGACTCTCGCATCATCTCTTAGGAAATAACATTTCTAGAGAATTCAAATTGGTTTAAATGCTTTTTGTCAGTGCTGTTGTGTTCAAACTCTGAAAAGGTGTTTTTTACCTCAAAAGAGAAGTCCTCTGCCACTTAGTCTTGAAATCCAATGTATTCACCACTTACTCCTTAAGAGCAGTGTTGAATTGGCCATAAAGCCATCTCAGATAGCTGGTGCTCAAACAGAGCAATTACAGCAAAATGAGAATCTGAATCTTCTGCCTTAATTTTAGAACTTGAAGTCCATAAAGTAAACATTTTTAAGAGGCATCAGTAAATCTGGTAAAATACTGTGGGCATCTAGAAACACTCACCTGAATTTCATTCGTGTGTCACTTTCAGAGGTATAAGTAAGCACTTAAGTAGTTAAAAATCTCACATCTTCCACTACTGCAGGAATGAACATTAAGCTTCCATGGGATGGATAAATTTCCAATTTTTTTCTTTGAGACCTTTCTAACATGTTGGAGGTAGCAGCCAGGTTTCAAGACAAGTACCTGGGCTCCAGCTTTGCAGCAGGGAGTGCCAGGAGAGATGAACATCACACAAATGGAGCCTGCAGTGCCACCACACACTTCTGGAATGTCACAGGTGCTGTGGTGGCACCCACAATGCATAGTTCTATCCAAGCATATCTCACTACACCTCTCACTGGAGGCTGGAGCCTAAACTGAGAACTGACATCAGAGGCGCTAGCCAGGAAGGATAAAGAGTGATTTGGAAATCCTACCTGAAAGCTGGGCCATGGCAGTGAACGTTGAGCATAACCCAGCACAGACTTGGCCTTTGTCAACACTGCTGCCACTTTGACTATTCCACTCCCTTATGTTCATTTGCACACCACTGGTTTTATTTAGATGCTATAATACAGAGCCAAGTATAAATTTAGAGCACATTGGAGGAAACCTGGACCCACTGTGGCCAGTGGTAATGCTGCCACTGACTTGAGCTTTATGGATACCACATTTTCAGACCCTAAGACATCCCCCTTTCTGTTCCGGAGTGCTTTACCCACGCACCAGCTGTAGTCATAATGGTCTTGGCCTTTTTTCTGTCCGTTTGTGATGTTTTTCAGATGGTTAACTGGCTTTTTGCATTTCACATTCTTATATTTTGTTTTTACATTTGTGGTTCCGCAGTTTTTGAGCCATAGACTGAAAGACAAGACAAGGCTGTAACTCGTTGCTCCATTCCCCCAGAAGCCTTGCCGATGGATGGTCTGTCCTTTCCACTGCAGATAATTGACTATATATTTCCCCACAATGTTTTTATTGTATTTTACAGAGAAAAGTAATAAAAATAGAGGTTGTATCACAATCAAAGCAGTGTTTCCATTCCTCAGGCAATGTCTTTCAGTAACCCAAAGGAAAACACCTCCCCACCCTTTCCTGGTTACTATACTTGGTATATAGTTCTCAGTAAGAAGAAAACCAGATGCCATGTTTAAATGTAAGATGGCAGAAACCAGAAAAGCAGAAAAATGGGTCCAAATTCTGGGAAGTGTTCCCAGATAGTCTTTGTATTCTTTGAAGTGCAACTAATGCTTCCAGAGACATCTGCAAAGACCCTTTGATACGTCCCCCAGACGATTGTTGGTGTGCGATAAAGGCCTCGCTGACGCAGTGAGCACTACGGATTACCTGACCCATACTCTGGCAGGGTGTTGTCAGTGTCACACAAGGACAGGCAAGCAAGTGCCATTTATGTGGTTCTAGTAATCTTATGCACAAGTGTAGCCTCACAAGCGTTAACAGACCCCAAAGATACATTATGAGACCAGATCTTAGGGAGAACTCATTGCAAGCCAAGCCCGTGCAATCCAGTTATCCTTGTGGTGGTAACTAAAAAGCATCTTACAGTGAATACAAAAGTAATTATCTATGCAGGCATTTATTTCCCTTTGCTATAACTGGGTATATTAATTTTCTGAACACTGGTCAGGGTGAGAAGTGGATTAAATATCTATAGCATTGAAGGTTCCAGTCGCACACNTTTTTTTTTTTTTGTGGAAAAAGAGGAGCCTTGGAAAACAAAATTTAAATTAAGACTGGTCTATGAGTAAGGACAGTTTAGACATCAAAATATAGTATCATGAATGTCTAAAAATGGTCTGTCTGGTGTCACATCCATGCATTCAGTAGAGAACAGAACAGTTAGATTGAGGAGTGAAATGATCTAGATTGAGGAGTGAAATGATCTGTGAAGTGTTGGGTAGAATGAAAACTTTTGGTAAGCTGAACTACTTAATTTAAGTTCGAATGTCATCCATTTTAAGTCTTAACATTCTTGCACTCTTATTTGGTTTTTGTTTTTACTTTTGTTTTTAAAGATGGTATTAGCAAAGATGAGATGATGCTTAAAAATTTCCAGCCAGATGTGTCTCCAAACTTTCCCAGAGATGACAGATATTCAGATGTAATTTGAATTAAGTCCATTATATAGATAAGTTTGTTTTATAGCTGGTTGCAGCTGTGAAGTTTGGATTCAGATCTGTAACTCCCCTCAACTTTGAAGACTGTAGTCAAATCTGTGGTTTTGAGTTTGAATCTCCAGTGGCTTGTTGCGTCAGACTGTCATTCACATCTGTTCCACCACCAGCTCAGGGCAAGACTGTGAAACCCATTTGAGCCTCGGCAGAGCTGAAGCTCAGGAAGGCCCCTTCTCAAGCACACCATTACATACGAGCAGCGACAGCAGCATTTTGTAGGTCTGTAGGTTAACAGCTCTCTACATGCCATCTAATGGCCATCAGTGACCCACCACGGAGCACTGGCTGGTGGGTCACAGGTTGTTGGCTCCTGCCCTGAAAAGTATGCTTTGCATACTTCCTTCATATTATATTTCTGTGTAAGTGAGAGCTGTAGCTTCCCACAGGGGTATTACATGATCCAGTGTGGAAGGAGAGAGGGTTGGTGTAATTGCAAATGGGATGAAAGTTGCTCCTTGAGGTACTCTCTGAGGGCGTATCTGTACAGAGTTGTTGCTGAGAAATAAACTAGGAGTGAATTTACAACACCTCAGCTCCACAGGTGGGCACTCTTAACATGCAGTTAGGAGAAAGTGCTCCATGTGAAAAACAAGAGAGAAAATATTCCACACAAGGCGCGCTCCTATGAGGACACAGTGCTTTGAGGCTGAGGTCGCACAGTTTTCCTCTCTTGTTTACAGGCCGACCTTAAGGCTTCAGCCACACTGCAAAAAATAACAACCCACAAAATCTGTCTGGGAGGGTGTCACTGGTTGTCACCATGGCATAGACAGCCTCACCAACTGCAGTGACAGAGCCACCCATGGTAAATGCTGGACAACTCTTCTGACCTGTTAATAGCTGGCAGACTATTTGATGACAGTTGCAAGAATCAGATGCACAGCAGTATCCTTTACAGCAGTTTAATCTTTGTCATCAAATCCCCCAGCAGCCATGATTAATAGCAGCACTTGAGCTTGTTTTGAAAGTTGTATATTTGGCAGCTATGAACTTTGATCTATGGTTTCGCTTTAAAGAATCATTATGACACAAACTTTTCCTGTAATCCTTCCATCTAATTAAACCACACACAAATACTATGTGGGGAAATATGATGCTATTGATATAAGCTGTGTGTTTATTACATTATTTTAGGCACTTTATTAAAGTGGATAGTTGTTCCCAGCAAGATAGTAGATAAGCTCCCCAAAAACAATAACATCACCCAGAAAGAATATATAAGAGAATTTCCCAAGGCAAATTCGATTAGAAACTTTCTTTGTTGACTAATACTGTGCCCTTGAACCCATTGAGGGCTCAGATGTTTTAACCTGAGCTAAAATTACTAGCATTTAATGAATTCAGCCTACTAATGTGTACTTTTCCACAAAACATTCGCCTTTGTTCCAGATAGTCAAAGGACTTCAGTACCTGACATGATAGTGTCTGTTTTTCTGAAGTAGTTCTTCCAGTATTTGGGTACAATTTAATCAGGAAGTTTTCAAAAATCCAAAAAATTTTATTTTCATGGAAATATTTTAAACAACAGAACATTCATCTTTTTGTAGCTGAATCAACCATAAACCATAAATGAGCAATTTCTTGCTAGTCTCTGTCCTGCTGCATACTTCACAGAGAAATTCCCAAGAGGCAGATAATGCTCATGTTTTCAAGATGAGAATATGAATTTTGGATCAGTCCGATAATTATTTTTTTTTTTAGGGCTGAAGTACAGAGATACATAGACAGGACTGAGTTGACTTGCTTGTGCATTTCATCTTTGTGACCCCAGCATTTCTGCAGAAGTGGATTCTTTCCTCTAGAGCCAACTGGGGATCTCTGAGCAGCAGTTTTATGGAGCTACCTAGAATCCCCAGCATTTCTCCTTGTTGGTCCACATGGATCTCCTAATCTGCGTGCCATCAAACTGAGAGATAAGAGAGATATAAATCACCACCTTGAAGATTCTACCGCTGCCAGGGCCAACAGTGTTTATATTTGCCAATCACCATATTTTCCATATTTTCGGGGTAGATTTTCATGCAGCTGGCTTTCGGCTAAAGCATTACTCCTGTCAGTACTGGTTAAGTCCAGTGACCATAGTTTCTGAGTCAGCTGGAAACCAGAATAAGTACCAAGTATAATAATTTTCCCAAATTGTCTCACAAATTTGCGGACTTCATACAAATGCAGAACAGCTGAAGCAACATGAGTGATCCCTTAGAGAATTCACAGCTGAGCACCCTCAAGCAGAGGAATAGCTGCCCATCACCACTCTCTGGACATGGTCCGAGAAGAGTGAAAGGGAACTGCTCTAATGCAATTCCATCTCCTTGTGCCAGGTTTTCTAGTCTTGGTATTAATACTCTGTGATGATCTGTGTCCAAGACTACCACAAAACTAAGCAGAATTAGCTGGGACATTTGTCATGTGTCTGCTGTCATGAGGCAGGCTGGATCAGTGGCCAGAAATGGCCTTGACCTAACCTGCTCCTGAATAGTTGGACATGAGCTACTTGAGCTGTCATCCTCTCTTTAGTGGCTCTTCTCTGAAAAGCAAAACTTGCTTAGGTAACCTGGAATCCCTCAGACATCTGCACAGCCATGGCTCCAGTGATAGTCACAGCCTGGGCAGAGTGGAGGTGACACATTATTCTCAACCAGCCACACAATCTTGTGTGTGGATATGGGGTCAAAATGTATTTCATATAAAAGTAGAATAAAGTTTTGTATAAAGAACTTATAAAACCTCACAAAGACTTTTTACTAGTTCAAGGGGTGCCTCTTGTTCTTATTGAACTCAATGGGAATTTTGCTACTGACTTCAAAGGAAGTTGAAAGGAGCCATGAGGGGTTGATTTGCACTCCTACATGTGTGCTTCTGCATACCAAATTTGCAGCTGGAAGGACGGTGTTTTAGTTGTTTTTGTTGCTTTACTTGTTGGGTTTTTGCTACTTGAGAGTTTGCATAAGCACAAGATCTGCTATGGGTAGGTTGTCTATACACTTGTAAAACGTATGCAATGCAAAAAGGATTCATCAAGCTACCTCATCTGAGTGGCTTCATTCTCTAGAGAGGCAAAAAATCTCTCCTAAGCACATAATGGCTGGTGAAGAAGGTTCCTCCTCACTGACCACTGTAGGATGCATAAAACCAAATCATATATAAATTACTCATTTTGCAGGTCTTTTCCAAGGCTGCAAGATGGAAAACTGCAGCTTCTATTCTATAAGCAGGCACAGAGCCTTAAAACCAGATTCAAGAATCCAAACATGTCAAAATGGTTTGGAACTTACTTTAACCACTTCTTAGTGCATTGTTTTCCATTCCTAGAGTGACAATTTATGAGACTTAACAACTACACCCAAATACACTCAATTAGGCAAGAGAGCCTCTTGCACAAGAGTATGAGTTAAGGCTTTGATGGATCAGAAATAGGAAGAAAGTTGTTTAGAACAGGAGCACAATTTAAAACTAGTGATTCGCTATGAATAGTGGAGTAACTTTACAAATATCTGTCAATTCTGTACAAACCATGTGAACACTGGCAGCTCCTGGGGACCAAGGCAAAATCAGATAGAAGTAATTTCTGTGTCAGTAATAACTTACTCTGCTTGCTTTACAGTTGACTGAGAAGTGGCTTCTGATAACTTTCAAAATTTTAGGGATTATTTAATCCCTAGATGAAATAGGTCTCTCCCCCAAGTCATAGACCTTCCTGCAAGGAAATGCTCCTGCACTGTCCTTCAATAATTACCATCCCGTTCTTGATAGTTACACATTCTCTGTGAGTCTAAATAGCATTATTCTTGCATAGATCTTTTTATGTACCTCATATATTAGCAGGCATTATCATAACAATTGTCAGTGATCCTGTAGCCAAAGCATTATACTCCGTCAACATTCCCTTGTGAAAACATTTCAAGGAGACCAAAAGAAAAGTTGAGTTAGCATCGTGATCTCTGAACAAATGTGTAACAGAAAGCAGAGTGATTGGGCCCTCAGCCTTTCAAAAGAAAACTTCTTTGCTGGGTGTCCCTTCCTGGGTGACTCTTTTCTGAATTACTCAGACCATAGGCATAGAGTAGAAGATTGCAGAAGCTTCATAGAGGATGACTGCTGCTAAATCAGAGAGAATTGAGTGACCAGTATGATGTGTGTGGGATGATACTGACTGAGAAGATGGAGAGTAGTAAGTGGAGAAGATTGGTGAAAGCCTACACAACCATGTGGTAAAGAATTTGGGTAGTCCAATAAAGGACCAGCACCTGGTTGCTGATAAAAAACAAGTTTCCTGAGCTGACTGATGTTTCTCTCCTCTTCATGAAAAATGTGTACTTAAGATCTCGCACTCTGCAGCTAACCCAGTCAACTTTTCAGAAGAGGTTTAATATCTTTCCTTGTATTTGAGGTCAAAGGGCTTTGCTGCAGCTGCAGTTCAGTCAAATAATCTGGACCTGTTGCAGGAGTTACTAGTCAGAGCTCTGATTTGTGTCAGGTGTAGGTTTAAACCAGATGTGACAGGGATATTTTCTTGTGTTGAAAGCTACAGAAGGTGTCCCACACTTCCTGGGAGCTTAGCCTTGGGCAATAGATACTTAAAATATATTTAANAAAAAAAAAAAAAAAAAAGTGGCACTGGAAATGGAGTTATAATTCATGTAATAAAGAGAAACATGCTATACCATGGTTGTGGTGGTGCCTAGTGTTGATTTTTTTATGCTTTATATAAGGCTTGCTTTATGTCCAGGATTAGCTTTTCAACATCCAAGAGTGATAAGGACCTTTGAAGGGCTGTAGGTAGCTAGCTGTAAGATAAAGTCACAGAGCAGCTACTAGCTTTCTGTTAAAGCAAATATAGGTACCAAACCTAAAATAAAGTGTCCTGGAGACAGGTACTGACACAGAAGCCTTATTTGGAGATTCAGGTCTTTTAAAAGATGGAGTTTAGACTAACAAGATTTCATGATTGAGAGGAAATGAGGAGATTGAAGGGACATTTGAACATATAAATCATCAATACATGCAAACTGGAGCTCATGATATCACAGCTTGGCTAGACTCACCTTTCAGATCTGGCAGCCCTCAGTGTGAATAGGCAAGGACACAGTGCAGATACTCTTCATCCATTTTGACCTGACAGATATTTCAATCAGAGTGTTTGGCACCATTTTGTCGCCAGGTTTCATGCCTGTAAGTCCTGATGGGATCTCATGGATCCTCACTTTGCATTGACAAGTGTTTCAGTATACAGTCAGTGACTAAGAATACTTGGAGGACAGTTTCATTGTGATAATTAAGAAGAATTTTCTCACATTGATATGTTAGACTTTCTGGAAAGCTGTTCACACCACTCGCTGTCCACAAAGGGTCTAATACTGCACCCTGTTTTCCTAAATGCTAACAAAATGGAGGAAATGTGTGAAATACCTATATGTTGCTGCCTGTGTCTTAGAAACTCAGGATATACCCTGCATATGTAAAAGCACAGCACAGCTCTCTTCAATAAGCAAAACGGCAACACATGTATTTAAATATCAGAGTCTGCTTCTTTTCCCACACCTCTGTAAAATCAAAGTTTGAAACCCTGTAGGAGCTCTTTTAAAATATCCTGGCTTCCTTGCTGCAGACCATATGTTTTTTCAAAAACCAGGACTGCAAACTCAAATAATTGCATGACTTGCATTCTATCACTGTAGACTGTGCTCCACTGGCTTCAACTGGCACGGTTTGGTAGCTGTTACAGATGCCACAATTCATTGCTTTGAAGTCTGCACATTAAAAAAATGGTGGGGGGAGGAAAAAAAAAAAAAGGCTTTCAAAAGATCGCCTGACTTTCTGTTATGAATAAGTCGATGTTTTGCAACATCTGTCATAGTCCCTGCCATTTCAGCTTCCTTCCTCTGCTCAGGCTTATGGGCTTTATGTTAATACTGGAGCAGCTGTGAATTCACACTCCGAGTGAGGTGCAGCGGAGCAGTACGGGCAGGTAATTGCTTTCCCTGAGGATCAGGCCAGTAGGTGCTGCCTTGCTCCTGCTGACACGAGGTGGGGGCAGAGAAAGTGTGTGCATTGCAGTGACACTTCTCTGGAAGCACAGTGTCATTGCAATAGTCTGCAACAGCCTGCCCTTGTGAAAGAGCCTCAGATCATCCCTGAGGAGCCTACAGGTGCCCCAACCACCTCCCAGCACTGCTCAGGCTTTTACCCCTTCTTCTTTACTGCTCTGCACAAGGTGTTATGGACAGCTGTGGCTTGGATCACTGGCTAACCCGCTTAATTTCTTACTGTTTGGAGGCACAGGGTAGGGAATCCACGCTCTGCTCAGTCCATCATCACTCCTAGCTCAAGTGTTACTGTTGGACGAAATAAGCCTTCCCTGTGCTGATTGTTTGGTTATTGATTTTCATATCCCTAGATGCAATCTGTATAACCTGACTCTGCTGTTAAATGACAGGACTCTGAGGCAAAAACATGTCCCAGGTGGACTTGCTCTCAGTTTGTTTAAATTAGTTTTTGAAAAATATTGCCAACAAGACAAAGCTGTGCTATCAGTGGTAAGATAAGGCTTTGACTACTGAAGTACTTGAAAAAGCGCTAAGAAAAATCACATTCACTTTGGCAACTTCAGCTGGCTCCCTGGAGAATTTGCAGTGTAGTACAATTTTGCATGCAGTACAATTTCCCCATTAGAAAAGTGACACCAACCCGTCTTTGGCATGTGCTAGCAGGGTTCCTCACATAGTGCTCATGCCCAGGGAGGTGCCCTGGCCATTGGCAGGATCCTGGCTGTGTTGAACTTTGGCTCTTCCCTTCAGAGTCCAAATGGAATAATTCCACCCAGGCTGTTTTCAGGTTTGAATCTGGGGGCTGGAATTCATCGCCTCGGAGGGCGCTTCCCCTGATTCAGTGGTGTGTTCGATCACAAGCATCTGTAATCCCTGTAATCCATTTCACCCTGCTCGCCTTTTGCATGGAGGATGGAAAGAGAAACAGTCTGACTCCATAAAAGCATGCCACACTGCCTATGACCCTGCTTAAAAGCCAGAGGAAGGTGTCCTTGAAGCTATTAAGAGCAACTATGTGACAGCTCTTTACACAATTATTTTGAGTATCAGCTTCAACTTCCTTGTTAATTTCCAATATATTGTTTTGTTTCTATTTGCTAATAGTATTCTGAACTCTATTTGCTAATAGTATTCTGAACATGGTGCTCATCTGTTTTGGCTGAGGTGGTGCTACTGAGATGGGTTCCTCCTCCCCCCCATACTGTTGGTCTGTTTTATAGAACATGGGAAAAGGGTCAGGGCAAGCATAATTAAAATGCCAGCACATGAGCAGATTTTGTCCACATGTTCTTAAGATCTTGTTGTTCTTGGGTTGGCTGTTTCTACACACCAGGTGTTAAGACCAAGCTATGTTATAAGGGTTTCATATTTTTGAAAAGAAGTATTTTTGATGTGGTATATTATTAGCTGCCAGCACCGCTGTCTTATCCCAAAAGGTAAAATGGGAAGTTTTTGCATACACACTGCACTTTGCAATTTTTGCAATGTGAAGCAGCTAGGTCTTGGGAAAAGTGAATGCATTTCAGCAGATACTGCTTTTTCTCTCCCTGTTAGTCATGATTTGGGAGGGTTTCTAAATCTTTGCCACTTGAAATCGCATTGAGCTGAAACTTGCCCAAAAATCTGTCAGCCTTGTTGCTTTTTTTTCCTCTAACATACTGTTCATTACTTCCATATACCTTCCCCCACAAATAAAAAGTGGCAAAAAGGGAAACAAAGGACTTTTAAAAAAAACAGATTTCTAACTGGTGGTGATTTACAATCTTTGCAAACAATTAGACTTCAGTGAACACAGAGAATTTGTTTTTATTTTGATGATTAGCATTTCTAAAGTAAAATATTTTGAAGCCTTGAAATACTGATGTTTGAAAAAATTAATTAGAACCATGCTGTGTTTTTCATAAGGATATGATTGTCTATCATGGTGCTTGCAAAAGTTCAGATTTAAAATACAGAAACATTTGTCCATGTTTAACTAAAAATCAAAAAGGAGGCAAGCATGAAAGGAGAATTTGTTAGAGTAGAAGGGAACATTTTTCTCAAGTAATATTTGTGAGCAGAAACCACCTTTTCTCTTGCTGGTCTTTCCCCTTTTAACAGGATGCCTAAGCTGGAGATCAAAGTGACACACAAAAGTGATTCTCTGAACAAGGAAGGTTAAGGATCAGCTCACCACTGTCGTTATCTTTTCTGCACCATTTAGGATACCTCCAGGGGCAGAATTTGGGCTGTGGGGAGGGGCAAGGCTGGAATAAGAGAAGAACAATGTTGAAATAGAGTGAAATGTGAATATATCATGCACGCATGAATATGCCATGCCAGGGTCGTGTCATTTTATACCATGGAAGTTTTACCAGCAGCTGGGGAAACACAAACAGAGCAGCCACCATTTGTAAAGATGGGGGTCTGTGCATGTACACAGGTTTTATGTGTGTTCTTCATACATAGCTACAACACATTGTCTAGTTACTACTTTATAGCCCACAGCAGAAAGTTGAAACTTCTCGGTTTCCACTCCTCTTTTTCTCCCAAAGAAAATATATAAAGCAGGTCGGATAAATTACTTTCTACAGGCACTGCTCACTATCCCAGAATTATAAAAGGCAGTTACAGAAGCTCAGCTCAGATGTAACAAGATATCTGCAATCAGGTGGGATAAACTTTATCTAAAGTTGCTGTGCTAATGATTCTGACTTCCTCTGGATCTCCTTGCATATATACACAGGCAACACACAGCAGCCCTGCCCTTGCACTCAGCAACTGCTTGTCGTTTGTCTAAGATTTGCTCACTCCAGTCCTGTGGTTCCTTTGGAAAAGGAAGTGCTTTTCTATCAATGCTTTGCAAGGTGCTATCCATTAGACAGAGTGACATTTATACCTGTGCCTGGAGCAACACCCTCTAAACTTTGCTAGGCTGAACATGAGCTACTTCTATTTCTCCTGCTGAAGTGGCACTTGGGAACATTTTGCACTTGGCGCTGGACATGAACAACTGTCTGTTCAGAAACCTAAAACCTCAGTGTTTTGAACATCAGGTGTGGCCTAATTCTTCCAGCACTGTAAAAAAAGCACTGGCAACACAACTTAGCTGCCTCTGTTCTTAAACCAGGCCTTGACTAGAGCTGCTACATTGTGCCTTTTTACAGAATCTGGAGAGCAGAGATCAGTAATTTCACAAAGTAAAAGTCCCTTTCCTTTGTCAAAGACCTCAAAGAGGACTTCTTATAATTAAGAATTAGGTGTGGGCTGACAGTCCGTCTCTTTCCTGTTTTTTTTTTTCTTTTTTTTTTTTTAGCATAAAATTGAGCTATACTGACACAAAGTTGTGTAGTTGTGCATATAATGGTAGTGTCCATAAAGTGGATAGTTGTTACTTTACTCAGTGTAACTCATCACCAGTAAACTAGGTCTGTATATTTACTTATCTATGCTGAAATAAATATATTGCTGCAGTTATGATTGCTACAGTTAAGACTGAAGTGGAACTTCCAGTTACAGCTCCCATTTATATTTCTAATTATAATGTTCTTAATCTTGTACCCGTTTTGCTTGGCTGAAACATTGTATTCACACTCATTTGGGAAAAGCATTAGTGGTTTTATCAGTCATGAATTATGTCATCATTTCTATTTCATACCAATAGCCACACAATCTTGCCTTCATATTCTATATATATATATGAAGTTTACATATATAGCTTGTTATTTTATTCGAGTACTTTTTTACACATACATACACAGACAAACTGATAAGGAAAAATATTTCAGTGTTAGGCTTTCAAGGAATTATGAAGTCAGAACAGAGTGAAAGGTTCACAATGAAACTTAAAACTTTACTGGCTATAAGATTTCATTGCTAACACAAAACTGAGTCCAACTCTTTGCTCAGGCTGGGATCAACTTATTTTTAGTAGGCAGGATAGTCTTATAGTTAAAATACAGGGGAGAATAAAGTTTGAATTTCCACACAAAAACTTCACTTTGCTGAGTAGCTCCTAAAAGAAGACAAAGAAAAAAAGGAATGAGGTTTGTATATCTGCAAGATAGAAATCTTTCTCAATTCGATGCAACAACTTTGGATTTGCCTTGATCTGTGTATACAGGAAGTATCTATATGTTTGTTTCTTTATGTGTTTTCATCCCCATTGCCCAACACCACTACTTTATTCTTCTACTGAAATTTTGGGGCAGAGATTGGTGTGAAATAACTCATCCATGCACTAGCCAGAAGTTTTTCTTTAGATACAGAGGTTGGCGTGGTTCCCTTCTGTGCCCTCCTTCCTTTCCCATGTGAGTGCGTTTGTGCCAATGAGAAGATTTCCAGAGAAGGAGGAGTGCTAATGCCCACATAGTTGCTCCAAGTTCCTGAATAGTTATCTTGGAAACAGCTCTGCACTTTCAGGAGTCATCTCCTCAGGCAGGAGGCAGCAATGCTTCCTATTTTAGCCAGCCACAGACCCCAAGGTGTCAATGAAGAGAAAAAAAATCTTGCAATAGTAGTCACAGCACACAGTCAGCATGAGCAAGTCTCACATAATTGTTCATTACATTTCCTGAAGGGATCAGGGCTGAATTAAAAATTAATTTCTAAACTTCACTTGTAATTTGGATGCATTTCCTAAATATCTAGAAACGTAAAGTGCGTATTAACAAAACAGATCTTAGAAAGATGAAAAACAGAAAGAGGAATAGTGGCTGGATTTTGCCCTGTTAATTGCCTAACACTCTTCACTAAAGAATTTATTGTTAGAAAAAAAGATATCTTGAGCTAATAAAGCAACATAAAAGTTAATGACTTTGCTGGTAGATTTATATGTGAGAATTCTAAGTTGAAAAGGGAGAATGAGTCAGTATTTCTGTCATGCAATAAGGTTTCAGAACATTCATCATCAGGAATTAGGTTCTTGCATCTCTGAAGCTATGACACAAGCTGTGACATTTTCCTCAAAAGATTTTGTAAAAATATATACACACACTGAAATTTTACACCTGCCATTGGTTCCCTCCCTTGCATATTGGGGAAAACAATACTTTGTAAGCAGAGACATTTTAAAGCCCTTTTATGGAAAGACCACTGTGCCCAGTATTGTGCTAATATTTTCTTAATCTAAGCAGATGTTTAAACAAAGTTGTAACACTGCAGCATCCACGGCTTCTGGGAATTGCCCTGTTCCAAGGCAGAATCATGGAAAGTTGCCATAAGGAATTATTCCTCCATGAAAATGAAGCATGGGTTTGGAGGTGACAGACTACCCCTGAGGAGAAACAAGGAACCCCCGAGGAAGTTCTTTTCTTTGGCACTTGGCTTTATATGAGCTAGAAGCCCCCCTGGGTCTTCTGCAATTTTTCCAATGGGTGGGAAACACAGCTAACATTTAGGAAAAGCAATTTTTGACTGCCAAAACTGCAGTGCCTGACAGTTTTTCATCCAAGCAGAACTGATGAAAATCCAAATATTTGTGGATTTTGCTTCAGATGCAAATATTTTGTATAGCTTCAATCCCAAATTGAAGTCCCAATAGAATTTTGATTAAAACTCCTGATATCCATATCTCAGTGTTTCCCTCATTTCAATTAATATCAAGCTGAATATTTTTTAATAACTTTTGGAGTGTATATACATGTCAAAAATCTTTTAGCCTAGTACATGCCCATAATGTGGTATGTGTGTTTTCAAAGCAGACTTCAGTGAGGATTTTAATTCAGGGTGTGTTTTACATCCAAAATAACGAGCAGAAAAGATGATTATTTGCCAGGAGGTATCATTCAAACAACCAAACCACACACTTCTTGGCCTTGGGTCAATTGTGCTATCAATTTCCTTATAGAAAATCAAACTCTGGAGCAAAAAAATCTCACAGCTTAAAACAACAGCTTTGTGATGCTGTTTGGATTAGCAGAAAGGATATTGCTGGCTGAATAAGCATCACTGTCTTCTGTCAGCTAAGTAGACAGAGCAGACATGGCAGAGATGATTGCTGTAAGGAGAATTATGTGCGGAGTAATGTTAATTTTTAAAATAATATCTAAGGTTTTGTTCAATGTATTCAGTGCTTGCAGTTACAAGCTTTCACATTGGTTCTTTAAAGTACACAGACCAGGAAGGTGAAGCTGTATTCTCCTTCCTGAAAATCCAGAAACCTTTCAGCAAGGTTTCCTCACCAATGCCTGCTGCAAAAACTAAGCTGCCATGGGATGAGAACCAAAACTCTGACATGACTCTATCTGATTAAAAGATAGGAACGAAAAGGTTAGGAATGAAAGGTGGAGAGAAGTCAAGAGTGAAATCCTGCAGGATCTGTGTTCTGGCCTGTGCTGTTCAACATGTTCATGAGTGATATGGAAAAAGGAGTGAATAATGAGGTGACAAGGTACACTGATGATAGTAAGTTATTTAGGGTGGTAAGGACAAGAGCCTCTCCATAGTTGAAGAAGGACCTGACAAGATAAAGTAACTGAGTAAACAGAAGATATTAGATGTAGGTAAGTGCAAAATAATACCTTTTAAAAACCCAAACAATTCTAATTTTACCTGTTCAGTGGTGAGTCTCAAGTCTATTGCCACAGTCTTTCACAAATGAGATCTTTGTGTTACAATACACACTTCCATGGAAACACCATCTCAATTTGCAGAAGCAGGGAAAAAAATATTTGTTAGGCACGGGCTGCAAACTGAGGGCAAAAAACTACTTACGATTATGCTGCCAAAGAGCCTGTGGTGGTGCTGTCTGAAGCTGTGCATACAGTTCTGGCCTTTGTGCATACACAAGGGTGTAACAGAGCTGGGAAAAGGCTGGCAAAGAAGAGCTGTCAAAGTAGGGCACAGCTTCTGTAAGGAGCTGACAAGAGATTGCTTTCTAAAATCTCTAAATACTGCTCTCTAAAATCACACTTCTACTATAGAAGACAAATACGAAATAGATATCCTCTGTCTCTTACAACACAAAAGTGGTCAAAACAGAACAATGAGAACTTCTATGGAACTAGTAGGTGTGAAAGAAAAGAAGGGGCTATTTCTTCCACAAGTCAGTGGTAAGCTGTGGAACAACTTGCAACTGAATAATTTGGATGCTAACTGAGGGTTGAGTTGAAATCAGTGGACAATAAAGCAGTTCCAGACTAGAATACTTCCTATGCAACAACTATTGTGAGACTGAGGTTGTGTTTTGAGGAAATACTATTGCAGACTTGGACTGTTCTTGCTGCCTTCCCTAGACATCTGCTACAGACACTCTTGGAGACAGGACGGTCATCTGGATGAACCTCTGGTATGGACTAGCCAAACTACAGATTCCTGTATTTATGGATCAAGATCTGTGGTAGCTTGTTTAGACTTTGGTGGGAAAATGAGCCTTTAATTAAGAAAAGCAAAAATGCTCCCCATTTCCCCAAGGCAAAAACCCTCCGAGTGTTTCTGGTCAATTCTTGTATATCTTTAGCTGAATAATCATTTACAATCAGAAAATAGTTTGATGACCAAAGGTTTCCTTGGCCATTTGAATTTTATAGGAAAAACCTGTAAAAAACCCAAGGGTGCCTGGTGTGAATCCTTCCCTCCATGCTCAACAAACTTACTTTCATATTTCTCTTCTGCATCAAATCACCACAGTGTTTCCAATACTGCTATTGGAAAAGCCACTTCCATGGACCACTGTAAAAAATTATGTTTCTTTCAATTTGCTGGTTTTTACTCAAATAAAATCAACCTAGATGTCAAACTTTTGAGATATACTGTTTAGTCACATCATGGAAAGCTACATTAAGGCACTAGTTGGGCAATTATTTCTTGTCCAGTCTTTCTATGACTCTCTCCCCTGTATGAAAAGAAGTTGACCTGACAGTTGCAGAGCACACTAGAATGACTCATTATGCCAGTCCTGGGGATTGTACAACAAACAGGAATAGCAGCACTGCCATCAGTCCCAACAAAAATAAGAAATTCAGTCATTGAAATGACAGGCATGAATACTCCTCTTGCAAAGGAGATAACAATGCTACCAACCAGAAAGAAGAGCAGCAAGAGCAACTGTTGCTAAACACAAGGGGATCTTTGACAGGCTGTGATGATAAGGAGTCCTCAGCTGGCAGGAAGACAAAACGCATCCCTGCAGAACGTCTTCAAGTCAGGGGATGCCTGTTGGCCAAAGTGCCTGCAAAGGAAGAGTGTGATACAAAACAGGAGTGAAAGACAGAACTCATGTGGCAGAAATCAGCATCAGGGATGGAAATTTTACAAAGCAGCACAGCCTTGTGCTATTGTGACACCTGTACTTGAACTTTTCCTGGTCAAACTTGCCTGTTGCAGCAGAATCTCTGTCCAACATTTCTGAATGTGCTGTCAATCACAGGACAACTCAAAAGTTTTTAGAAAATCCTGGTTTAGGAAAATCTTCTTGACCACTTATTTCACTTTCAGTTTTCACAATTTCACTTTTATCAATATGAGACTTTTTTTTTTTCAGCTGCAAATACCTTTTGTTGTAGCAAAAAACAATCCAATACCATTTTCTTTGGGTTGTTGTTTGGAGAAAAAAAATGTTATTTTGCTTTCTCCATCTGTCTTAAGTAGAGAAATTTGAAGGTTTTAGTATTTTTCATTATAAGAAAGAAAGAAATAAAGAGAGAGAAGGAAAATAAAGACTTTACCACCAGTAATTACTTCCTCCTCAGTTCTAACAACAATTATTTAAGATCCAGAAAATGTGTCAACCCACACTTCCCTACAGCTCTGTCTATGTGTCTTGTCAGAAAGAATTTACAGGGCTACTTAATTACAACTTACGGGGAATATAGCTCTGGTAAGAGAAAGATATAAATATACAATATCCTTCAATGACAAGAAAAAAAAAAACCCAACCCAATCTGGAAGACAGAAACCTAATCGGCAATTGAAATAACTGAAGTGATAAATGTTTTCTTCCAGTAAATTTTAATTGAAGGCTGGGTATTTATATAGAACACATCTGATTCAATGCCAGCTTTTGAATGTCAAGCAAAAATTCAGTCAGGAAAGTCCCATATTATTGAGGGCCTCAAGAGCAATGTGTCCCCTTTATGGGTAAAGAAAGTTAGGCGCCCTGAAGTGAACGACACCTGTGAGAGGATTGGCAGCCAGTCTGGCAGAACCTTGTGCTACATGAATTTCCTGGGGAGGGATCACTTTGAGCCCATGGTCAGGAGTCTCAGGCTGTGTGAACAGCAATCTGAAAGCCATGATTTCAAAAGCCCTTGGTGGCAGCTTGAGTACTCTCATTGCAAATAAAGAATTCCAGGTTGGTGGCAATTCTTTCCCATTTTAGAGAACAGCTCACCCTGACAGTGCCTGGTCTCCCCTTGTTCAGACACCCCAAAGGCAGCCTTCTCTGCACACCCAGATATCAGCTTAATCGAACTGAAGAACTTCCTGAATTCATAGGAAATGGAAGCTCTGATCCTTCCTTCCTGAAGAAGGCAGGGTCTCTGTAAGACAATCATGGTGATGAGATGGGATTTGTAACAAGTCTGAGCTTGTTCTCCTTGAGGGCTTGTTCTTATTTCACCAGCAACATGTTCTTAGGTGCTTTCATGCATTCCAACTCTTGATGCTCTTAGTCAGTTCCTAATCTTGCAGAGAAATGCCAGTGTCTTGTATGAATGGATGCATTTGGCAAGATACCGATGTGGACTTTTTTTTTTTTTTTTTTTTTTTTTCCCTTAAAGCTTCTGGTTTACAGTTTCTAAGAACCTACTTTGGCTCCTGGAAATTCTCTGTTTTGCCGCATAGGAACATCAGTGAAAAATATGGAAAAGACTTACCATGATAATAATTTCAAATTTTGCATTGCAAGATCAAATGGGGGACAATAGGGATTTATCTATCTGATCAGAATAAACCCCTGCAACTGCTTTTAGACACCTCATTTGTTGCCTCTTTGCCAAGAAACCTTGGAGATAAGGAATTTTGGAATATTTTGGAAAATTCTTGGCTTGAAAGGCAAAACATTGAAAGCAAATTTATCTGAGGGCACTGGAAGATGCCACAGAGCTTTTCTGATGTGCGATCCTTGGATTTCCAGACATTAACTCTTTTTACCTCAGTGTTTATCAGTAGCTGAATCCTCTATAACTCTTAGGAGTTCGGTCTTCCATTTACCATCCAAAACATAATAATGAAAAAGAAGCTGTTCAGAAGAAGATGATGACACAGCCTTCCTGCCATCACGGCTATGTGCTAGCTTCTCCTGCCATCACAGCTATGTGCTAGCTTCAGCAGGGCTGCTGGCTGTTGCACTCAAAGCACGCTGACATTTGCTGGTGCCTCTGTGAACAACTGGCATGATTTGTGACCTGCTCTTTGGGCAGGTGAATGGCAGGAAAATGCAGGCAGTGCACTTATCTAGTAGGCGCCTGTCCTTGCAATCCAAATCCCTGGCTGATATAGGAGAAACAGTATTGCCATTTCTGACCTCTTGGCTGCTGCTACCACCACCTTCTTAGTTATTTATTTTTAGCTGGAACTGAAAGGAAAAGTGGCAAAGCAAGTTACAGATATAGTTTGCTACTGGACTGTTTCTTGGAGTTTGTTATGCTTGGTGTCACTTGTGGACTGCTATCTTGCATCATAAGCAGGGAAGGAAGGAAAAGAGGGAAAGTCAAAGGAAATGAGAAGCATCATCAATTAGGTTTTGGATCTCTGCAGTGTTACACTAACTGATAAGCAAAATGCATTTAAATTTCCTTCACATTCAGTGTATGTGGCTGGAGAATGTAGTAATTTGTTTCCAAGGTTATTTTGCATGTAACTGCCATTCTCGGACAGAATTCTTCATGTGTGGAGATCAGAAACCAAAACCAAAGAAAGGGAGGAGAAACAAAAAAAAAGAGATATGAACACGTGCCCAGCCCAGCCTCTTTACTTGTGGTTTATTTAGCACTAATCAAAGAAAAGGCTAACTTTGAGTCATGTTCCTGCAAATCTGCAAAATGTTGATGAATTCACTGAATCTGCATCAAAATTTGGGATCCTATGTGTCATGAGATGACTGAAGCTCACAAACCTTTGTTCAGCTTCAGAGTCTCAGAGCATGAAATACAGAAGTATGCCTGGTCCTATTAGGAGTGAGCCTCCAAGGACGAACTGAAAGTACACAACAGCAGAACTCTTGCTGGGGAGGGAGTCACTCTTTCCTCATAATGTTGTGGTGAGAGCCCTGAAATGGCTGAACTCTCTGGGAGTAAGAAGCTTGCTATTGACATCTATTGATGGAGAAGAGAAAAGCAGCTCAGGCTGGCCTGAGAGCACCACATATCAGAGGATGGATAGGGCTGGGAGCCCTTTGTGAGCATCAGCTGGGGAACAAAGGGAAAAATTTTTCTTTTTAACCTCATTTGCTAAAAGAGCTTCTGCACAGGGTTCTTTTCTGAGAATCAGTTTTACTTCATAAGAATTAAACTCAAAGGTCAGATCATAAAAATCTGTAATTTACAATTAGCTATGTGAGTAGAGTGATTTGTACTGTAAGCCATTCAGTTTTTATACTCTTTAGGTCATCAACTGTTGTCCTAAAACATTATACAATATGGCAGCACTACTTTGCCTTTTTCTACTAGAAATTAAAATAATTTAATAGCCATCTTTGTGATTCCCCAGCACCTATGGTGTTATCATTTAATGGCTACACCTATACATAAATCCCAGCTTTCATGGTGTATGCACGTGCATGACCAGGGGATAATTTTCACGGGTAATTATTTGCTGTAGTCCCCTCATTACTAAGTGCGGGTTTAGTCCATTTGCCAAATTTTCAGCTTTTGAAGAAGAAATAGGGAAAGGAACTGCCATCAGGTTTCCATTTCTGGTGTTTCAGTTTGCCTTATGTCATAAAACCCTTTGATACACATAAATATGTTTTCACATGCATGAGAAGAATTGTTTTCAAAGTACAGCATGGTCCCATGGACAAGGAAAACTGTCTAAACATGCTTCCAAACACGATCCCAGCACAGTCCTGATGTGTTTGTCTGCAGCTCTTCACAGAGTTAGAGTTCACTCTTCTGAAAAGTTTGCTCTTCTGAAAGTTAGCCCTAACTTTTCTGAAAAGAACAAACAGATCCCAACAACAACAGCAAACCCAAGCTTGGATGTATTAAACAGCTATTTAAACCCTCAAACAATATGGGCTTTCTTGTGCATCAGCAGGGAGCTTAGCTTTCCCCAACAGCACTCTGTGATGGATGGCCGTGCATTTGTGTCAGCCCAGATGGCAGGTCCAGCACCTTTAGGGAGGGTCATGCATTTTCCCCGTTTGTACCACTAGCCTTGGAAAAGCTGGGGGGAAGAAAGCAAGCTTCTCAGATCATATGAAAGAAGGCATAGTGCACTGCCCTGCTACCTCAGGATCTGCCCAGTTAAAGGACAAAACTCTGTCACCTGAATTCAGGAAGAGCACACGTAAAAGACAAAATAAGAGGTGCAAGCGGGATATGTGCAATTAGGAAATCCACAGAGCAGCCAGAAGCCCAGGTTCTTCCCTGACCCCTACTCCCAGTTGTTTGCGTTGGTTTTATTTTTTTTTTCTGTATCTTATAAAGCTTTACCAGTTTTCCAGTGCTAAATAAAAAGGAATAAGTACCAACAGCTCAATGGAAGCTTTCTCTTGAAACTCTTACAGCAGATTTTGGGAAGACTCTTAAATCTGCACAAATCCCAGCATAAAAACAAAGGTAAGCCCCACTCATCATATTCATCCCAGGTTTTTCCCACATGTCAGTCTTCCACCTCACACAGAGCTATGTGATTGCTTTAGTCAGCAAAGCAAACTGCATGGACAAATTAGCAGGTTCAAAGCCCTTTAATAATTTAATAACATCACCTCTTCTGTACTGGCAAAGTAGGGATGTTCAAATTCAAAATTGTTTTGTTTTGTATGATTCAAAATACAAATTTGATAAGCAAAAGCATCAAGTTATGTTTTGCTTTGCTGTTAAACTTTCAGATGTCCTTGAAATACCGAGGTACTGTCAACTCTGAGAGGCAGAAATAAACCTTGATGGGTTCTCTGAAGAGGTGCTGCACTGTGATGTGAACAGAAGTTTAAAAACTTTGCCTCCTCCTGGTCCCCTCTGTGAGCACAAGCAGTTTTATGTATGGACAGAAATGTGTGCTTCTGTCTATGTGGTGTTATAACCGGACATTGAAATACGACAAAAGCACTTGGGCCACCTATGCTCTTGGATGCAGCACTGAAATTCAAATGTCCTATGTTTAATCCATTAGCAAAAGAAGATAACTGCCTTTTTATTAAAACTTGGCAATCTGTTTCATATTAATATAAACACTGAAAAGAGGAGTATAAATTCTTAGTGAGCAATGCTCCAAATATACATTTGATTAAAACGATGCCTCTTCAGAGAAGTAGACTGTGTTTATATATATTGGATGGAACACGTATATTTTTTGGCAGGCCCACAGACAGAATTTGCATGTTAATATGCCAGTATGGATATGCTCTTTTTAAGTAGCACACATCAGAACTCATATTGTTTTCCTTTGGGTCCCTACCACAACATCACTGACTGTAGGGGGTAGATGAGGCTTTTAAGAGAACCTAAGAATACAACACTGTTGAGCTTCACAACTTCTAAAATTCATTAACCACCAGTGTGTGTAAAGTTTCATAACATTTAAAACATTTAACACCCATGCCCATGAGGATGGAAACGTAGGAAAGGATAAGGAAAAAAAAGACTCAGGCATGTCTATCAGCTAAATCTACAGATCATAAATTCACAATGCATTTCATTGTCATTCATGCTAGTGGCCAAGCCAGAAAAAAAAACTTACTTGGAGACTGGCAGACTTTATCCTATGGTATGTTTATGAGGCATCATGTTTTTGGTTCTATTAATCTTTCTCCCTAAAAACCTGAAGTTTTATACTTGGAGTTCATCTGCTGTTTCTGAAGACAAGAGGACTCTAGAAATTTGAAAACACCAGCTATAGTATATTATACATTTCTCTAGTGAATGACCCTGTTTTAATTTTCTGTTTTATTTTATCAGATTTTCAGTAATAATAATCATAAGAAGAAGAAGAAGAACAAAACCCCTTCTAGCTACCCATAGATAATTTCCATGTAGTATTGGCCAAAAGAGGATTTTTTAAATTGTTCTCTTAAAAAAGTAATACTTAAAACTCTCAAAATGTTCCCCATGTCTTTCAGACTGAAAATGACTGACCTTAAAAACAGTTGAGCAAGATTTACCTTGCAGAATAAGATTTTCCCATCAAGAAAAATCTGAAGAAAAGTGAGTTAGACAGATATATTCAGAATTAAGTTATGATGTTGGTTATATCATGCAGGTGCCTCTGAAATTGTTGACTTTGGTCAGCATCACCCATGCCTATGAAATTTGTGATCACATGAGACTCAGGTGCATTGACAGGAGCTCCATTGCATGGCTCCAGGTACTCACCCAGAGTGCTGCAGAGCAAGAGTCTGCACTGGGCACATCTTACAGGCATGGAGAACCTTCAACTGCAAGACCCTGTTAGGAGCAGCATTTGAGAGACATAGTCTGGAGGGTATGGCTTGCTAGAGAAAAGCAGGAAAACTTTTTGGAAGTTGGTCAGGAGAAGGAAAGGAAATTTTTTTTTTTTTCCAATATGTGCTTGCACTTTTCAATACAATGCAGAAAAGCTTCAATTCCATTTGATTGGATGGGCCTCTGGTTGATCTAGTTGAAGAAGTTCCTGCTCATTGGAGGGGTGCTGGACTGGATGACCTTTACAGGTCCCTTCAGAGCCAAATCCATCTATGATTCTATGATTCTATTTAAGAACTAGAAGAAGATAAAGTATTCATATGCTTATGAACTGGATGTCAGACTTTTGAGATTAATCCAGTCTCCATATTCAGGCAGAGAAATTTCCAGCCATGTCCAGTGGGAGAGAGAAGTTGCAATGCTTGGTGCTTACAAGTCCCTCCCATCAATAAACAGGCACCTGGCTGGGGGTTGCAAGGAGTCACCAATGATCATCCACTTGCACAGACAGTTTGGAGACAGTTCTCCAAACCCAGCACCTGAGAAAACAGGCAGCATCTGCCAGCCCTGCCTATCTTTTGGTAATGTTCCAGTATTACAGCCCTTGGCCATGAAGCAGAGAATTGAATGGGAGGTATCAGTGCCCTGCTCAGTCTTGATGAGCTCAAATTTCCATTTCCTAGGAAAGCATCTTAATCACAAATAGGGAGGTGCTGTATAAATGTGAACAGCTTCTGAATGACAGGAATGAAGATTTTGGACCTTAATCTGCTTGACTCTGGCTGCAATTCATAATCTTTGAAGGAGAGGGGAGAGATGAACCCAGAGTCCCCCGCCCATCAAGGGCCTATGTACATTGCTGGCCATTGCTGCTTGAGTATCTGGGGTCGGATTGGGGCAAGAAGGACGGACAGTGCAGCTCTTTAGGGACCTCCCACAAAATTACTTCTGTCCCTGTGAGATGTCAGGATGAATTGCCACTCTCAGTAGATTGTGCAGCTGTTCAGACTCTGATTGTGCTGCCCTCTGGGTGCTTGGAGCTTGGCTCTCTCACACTGAACATGCCTCTGAGCAAGAAATTCCCAGATAATAGTGGTTAGATAACATGCCAAAGTGGCTGATACTATTTTTTAAAAGGTTTTATCCCTTTTCCCCTCCCTTAATCTAGGGGTTGACATCTTAGATATTGAGCTGCTTGGGGCAAGGCCCATGAGGTCCTATTTTTAGAACATACCCAGCACATTATAGGCCTGATGCAAGCCAAATATGTTATTGCAAGTCAGCGTTGGAAAAAGGTTGTTAAGGGCAATGCACTTCTGAGGTTGTCAAGCAGGCTGTGAGGACTGCTGGATGGTACACAGTGGATTTGCTTCCTTCTGTCCAAATGCTTCCTACTTGTTTCATCTGTTGAGAAAGAAGCCACTCCACTGAAGATACTTGCTGCATGATTTCATGCCTGGGACACTTTATCAGAGTGTTTATCTGCTCCCATCTCCTTAAGATTGGAAGAAAAAGGGGTCACTAGCTTCTTTCTAGTAATTCTTTCTTCTTCTGAAATTCCTGGCAATGGCAGATCTGTGTGCTTTTTATGTAGTTCCAGGCTGTGGTTAATATGTGAGCCTGTTTGAATATGGCACATTCTATTCTGCTTGGTTTTGTTTGCAGCTGTCTGATCTACTTTTGCCATGCAGATCTGGGATCCATTGCATCTTATAGATTATTGTGTGCAAAATTTTTAAAAAATGCATAAAATTTGAAACGCACTCAAATTATTTCTCATTTATCTCTACTTTATTTCTCTTTGTTTAGCTCAGAATGAGCTACTTCTCAAGCAAATAACTAGGAACTGACCATAAAGCGGTATAGGGAGGTTCTATGAAGTGTTGGTTTGGTATCTTAAACTCACTAGTGTTAAAAAAAAAAAAAAAAAAAGAGTTTAAAAACCATTTTCTTCCAAGAAATACATAGTAATCTATGTATCTATAAAGTAATCTGTAGATATAGAGTATCTACTGAGTAATTCAGGTATTTATTACACCCTTTCCACAGATCTGTTGAATGTGATGGCCACAGCCACTGGAATATGTAAGAGCTTCTCAAAGAATGGTGTATGAGTCTAGCTTATTTCTGTGGTTAGAGCTTTATAAATTTATTACTTTGAAACCATTTTAATTTAAAAAAAAAATATCTAGATGATATCCCAAGGCTAAGTCAATGCTGCACTGTGTATACTGGAATAGAACACAGAGTAAATAGAGAAAAAATGAAAATAAAATTCCAGCTGAAATTCTTGTCCAGGAATAGTCTACCCAGATTTAAAGGTTACAAAATGCCAAAACCAAAGAAGTCTTTTCAACACTAATCTTATTTTCAAATTATTAATGCCTTTCCAATAATAACATTGGTTTAAAAATAATAATAACATTTACCATCTACTAAATGCCAGGAATCAAGCTCTTTGGGATATTCATTTTTAGTTCCTAAGTGACACATGGCAAGATAATATTACTTTCCTGGATTTTCTGTGCCGGGGCTAGGAGATCCGCGTTCTCCAAATCTTTGAGGGGTGTCTCTGGAATGTGCCACAATCTTGTAATTCACTGTCATTTCTATTAGATGCTGCTACCTATTGCCACTGTTTAAATTGGTGATTAGCACTGGATAGAAGCAAAGTAGGAGGAAAAGTAAGGCTAGATGTTGGGTCAGGAGTAAATATGCACCTTGGACAACATCTGTTGTGTGGGTTTTTTCCCTTTTAAATACAATTTATATAGTTTCTTTGTAAAATGTGTCTCCCTATTGCTGCACAAATTCACTGTGAAGCAACATGAGATTCTCAGAGATGGTGTTTCATGGAGCATGTATGGCACTTCCAGGAACCAGGAGTGTGGGCTTTTGCAAAACTACAGGTGACCTCCATGTGTATGGACACGACCTTGCAAGAAATTCCTGAAATCTGCCATGCTTGCACAAACTTTTCTGGGCAGTAAAAGCAGGGAATAAATGTATTGCCCTTGTCGAAGAAGAGAAATCTTAACAAGGAAATCCTCTTGGAGTGAAAACTTGAAAAAATCCTTCCTGTGGATTTTGTAACATAACTTTTAGTTATTCTGTGACTGGTTCCAAAGCTAGCAAATCAGCTATTCCTGGCTGCAGTCAAAGCAAGCCAAATTTCACCAGAAAATTATTTGGCTTATGCTATTTTCAAGAATGGCAGTTAAGTGGAGAGGAAATACACACACGTCCTTGTGAAACAATATCCAGTGTGAAAATTGTAATTAAATTAGAGAAAATTTACTGAGCATGCTGATTCTTTCCACACTAAGCACTATTACTTGTGGGGTTTTTGGTTTAAATATCATGGTCATACTTGTGCTTTCAGAGTTAATGGTGAATCCTATTGGCAACATGAGAAAATAAATGAGCAATCAGACATCTTCAGATAAAGCATTAATAATTTTAGCAGCCTGATTTTTGTGGTAGTGTTGATTTTCTATTTAGTTCTCTATGTTCAATTATAAAGCTTTAAAGTGCTGCTGAATGGAACCCCAGTTTGGTATATTTTCATGATTTTATCTTTACATAAAAGATCTTAAATGACCATGTTTTTTCTGAGTAATGTTGCTTTCAGAAGGTATAGAAATAAGTTCCTCTTTGCCACCCAGGCAGCCGGTTGCTGTGACCTGCCAGTCAAACTGAATGGGCTGTCCTGAAAGTTGAAGAAATTCATTAGTTTGGACACTTGTGCAGTGTTAAGTGATCTCAGTTCCTGAGGCTGGAGACGATGTGAGGAGTGATTAGCACGGCGCTTGTCCAAAACACAGCAAGGGTTATTGCCATCCTTATGGTCAGCAACTGCACAAATATGAAATGGGCTGAGTTTGTGGAAGTCAGTTTCCACAAATTATTTGAAGTGTGGGGCTACCCCCTAGCTCTATTTATTGTTCCAGTTCTTGGTGTAACACTGATGAAAAACTCTGTTTACATTAAGCTGTTCCCATTATTGGGACGGCATTATAGCCATTTTTCCCCCAGTGCTGCCTTAGCCGCAAAGTGCTGGCAAATGTGACGTTATGACAACCTTGTTTAAAAATATTCAGCTTAAGATGAGGAGCTGTATTTGTTCTGTAAACTCCTTGGTGTTTTAAAAACACAAACTTGCATGTCTGTCACCTTCTGGGCCTAAACACTCCTGCCATAGGATCTAAGGCAAATAAATATTTGTTCATTTTGTCTTAGGCATTTGGTGAGGCAGGGAGCATAGAGGAGCAGCAGAGGGCAGCGCCAATGGCCCCGTCCAGCCGTGGGCTTTATCAACGTGGCCATGCAGCTCAGGAGAGCCTCAGATGAAAGCCCCTGTCTTGGATCTCCTTTGTGAGGGACCATGGATAGGCCTGGGCTGCTAAGTCCCTGCTTTCGTTCTGAGCAGTACTGTCGGCAGATAAAGATGTAAAAAGAAACCCCTTTAGACCAGCTTTATTGCCTGGCTGCCTGTAGTACCCTCCTCCCCATGATGGCAATAGGCTTGGCAGCCAGAAAAAAAAAAANATGTCAAATACTAATTAAAAAAAAAAAAAAAAAAAAAGGAGGTTCAGAGAGATTTTACAGGTTTGTTGCCACTGTCAATAAGTTATAGCTCTGTTTTTAATAGTCAGCCTCTGGGTAGCACTGCCTGGCAGACATCTGAGTGAGTGCTTTTCCCGGAGACGGCAGATGGATGACTGTACATTACATAACCCACTGCTGCCAAGCCCGTGCAGGCCCATGTGTGACACGTTAAGCAAAGTCTCGAGTAAGCCCATGAAAAGTGCTGGCTTGCAGATTCAGGGCTGGCTGTAAATTCTGCCAGATGGTCACTGTGCCCTTGCCGAGCTATGCTGCTGCACCAGGCGTGGAGACACAGGCACCCTGGCCACCCTGAGGAGACAGATGTGTCTGTTTGTCCCTGTGGAGGTGGCCAGGCATGGGCTTTGCTGGGGACACAGCCACAGCTGGCCCCTCTGGGGATACAGCTGCACGTGAGCCTCTCTGAGGAGACAGCTGTGTTTATGCCTCTTACTAGGACCAGCAGGTTGGTGAAGAAGCAGAGGAGAAGCTGTGCATGGCTGAGAAACCACTTGGTGAGGGAACGGCCCCCCAGGGCAGCTAGGGCAAAGGAGAATGGCAGTGCATGAACAGGTTGTTTTTTTTGAGGGGCACTTCATGTCTGCTTAGAAAGGGACATGTAGTTCTTCAGGAAAGGACAAAAATTGCTCTAGGCATTTCCAGGTGAACCTTGTTCACCTGGAAAGCCTGTTGGGGCAGCCTATGTAGTGACAACCATCTCTCTGCTGGGGAACACCAGCTCCCTGACTGGCAAGAGTGCTGGGAGGGCTTCAGGAAGGATGGGAGCCTAGGCGTGAACATTGCAGATGTGTCAGGGTTGCATATCTCTTGGGTAAAATAATAAATGAGATTTTAGAACTAAAAAAATAAATAAAATTACTAGCATTGTGTATGTTAGTGTTCCAAACATACCTGGTAATAAACCCTTGGTCTTACAGAGTCATAAAGTCACATCGAGTTATAGAAGAGTGTAAATTGGAAGTGACCTGTAAAGGTCACCTAATCCAATTCCTTTGTAATGAGCAGGGACATCTTCAACTACAACAGGTTGCTCAGAACCCTCTCCATCCTGTCCTTGAATATTTCTGGGAATGGGGACACTATCCGTTCCAGTCTTTTGCCACCGTCTAGGTCAGAGTCCTTCTTATCAATATAGTTTATGAAGGAGAGCAGTTTATGAAGGGAAGCTGGCAGGAGGAGACGCCCCAACAGTCCTGTTACTGCAGCTTAATGACTACTCCTTGAACAACCAGCAGTAACAACTGTGGGCTCAAAAGTGACTACATTCTTGGTTTGATGGCAACCCTACCGCTGAGCGGGAAACTCTGAGATGGAAGGCATCTCATGCTTTTCTCTGAACTCAAGGCAAGTGTTTCAACTTGTCTTGGAGGTACATAGAGTACTTGGATACCATGCTGAGGATGGTGATAGAGGAACATGACCAAACAAATTCAGACAAAGTACAGGACAGAGGCTTGGCTAACAAGATGTGTTGGATCATAAATACAGCATCATACTACAGTGTGTTCTGCTTGTGTCTGTTTTGATGGGGATACAAACCAATGACTCACCCAGTGCTTTGTGCTGTAAGTTGCTAGATCATGAACATGGCACAGCTCAGTTTCCAGCTAAGAAACACTTCATTCAGCAGTTAAGTGGGTTGTTATCTGGCAGTCATTATATATGTGATTTACAAGGAACATACAGATCTCCATTACCAGTGTGAAAGACCACCAATATAAAAAACAGCAAATGGGATTTTTATCTTTCAGCACACAGCAAGAGTGGATGCATGAGCACACTTTCCAGGCTGTATGTAATCAATCTAGTGTAAGACATTATCTCCAACACAGACTAAACTTAGGACTGCTTTACATGACTCCTTACCTTTAAATATATTTGACAATCTGCTCTCCTGATATCTTGACAGTTTTCTGTGGCCAGTACAAGATGTTCATCATGAACATAAAATGGTTACTGATGCAATGGGAAGCTGTTATGTCAGAGGAATCTGCTGACAGGCTAAGGAGCAAACACTTCACAAAAATCAGAGTCCATTTCTATTTTGTGTTTTAAATCAGCTTCAATGTTCTCTCAAGATGAGAAAAAATGTGAGCAGACTAGAAAAGCAGGCAAGAAGTGAATGAAAACTTCTAAATAGAGATGAAGAAACTGTAAAAGACAAATGTAATTTAGCAGTGACTGTATATCTTTCACATTTTGCAGTTATTTTGTAACAAGGAAGAATCTGAGAGCAGAAAAAGAAAATAGAATGTCTTAAACTTTGCAGCTGGAGCAGATATGAGTGTCCTTAAAGCAAATAGTTTCTAGGGCTGATTTTCAGAAAGTACAAAGCTTCTTAATTGTAATCAGGAAACCATAATCAGTATAAAATTTGGACTAACAGTACTCTCCCTCTGTCTCAGAACATATGAACAATTATGAGACTAAAAGACCTGCTGGGCACCCTGACTGGGAAGCGAGAACTCAAGACATAATGACACTGGGATCTTTTCTTTCACTTAGGGGGGCTCCAATCTGGCGAGCACTTAGGATGTAATGATTAAGGCTGTGTAAACAAAAGGGAAATTGTATTCTTGCTGATATTTAATATTTTTTCACAAAAGGAAACTGAAAAAACCTGCATTGAATAAAACAGTTTAAACCAAACAAAATTTCAGGTGTATGCAAGGAAATTATAGGAAACATTGCATACAAGTCAGAATAATTATTACTTCTTTATTTTCCACAAAATTTGAACCAGGAAAAATATTTTCACAGACAGAGCTGTTAAACACTCCCAACTCAACCTGCAAATAGATTTGGGATGACCAAAACCATATGTTCTGGGGTTCCCTGAAGTTTTTCTCTGTAGTTCTTGTGCTTAACTTTGCATATACAGGCAGTTTACTTGAAGGCAGCAGGGCCATTCCAGCCTAAAAAAATGCCAAGCATCTGCAATATGCAGCCTTTATGTGTGTGTTTCAATCCATCTTGAGAACTTAGAGTCCATCTTGTTGTGAGTAATCACATGGATATTAAGAGAAGGATTTTACATGAACATTGCCTTCTGTTTTTGATGTGTTAATTGATAATAAATGTTCTCTGCCAACATAATAGTGTGAACTCAGAAGAAAATGGTTTTAAATTAAGAATTATTTTTTGTTTATATGTTTATGCCACACAGATTTTTAAATTTGTGTAATGTCAGAGCAGGAAATTAATGTGTCCTATGATCTCAGTGTTGTGTATTTATAACTTGGGTTAAAGGTGACATCATAAACCTCCAGAAAGTCCTTGTATACAGAAAAAACAATGAGGGGGAGAAGACTACTGACCTCTCATTCACATCAAGAACATTCAACCATAAAATCAAAGGTTCATATCAGTGATTTTTTTAAGTCAAAAATTTCCCTATGTGGTGAATCTGTGAGGAGAAATGCATTGTTCCTGTCTTGGAAATAAGGAGTTTGCATGTCAAAATCCTTTCCAGCTATAGGGATCTGGGGATTGATGATTTTATACATAGCCTTTTCTACAAAAACTAGTGAAGGAGAAAGGGGAGAAGAAAAAAGTTTCTTCCCAAATCATCCCACAAGGATAAGGAAAAGGTCAGTTTCTTTTCTGCCTTTTAAGGGGACAGGTCTTGGGACCCTGGATAGTGAGAACTCAGGGTCTTCCACTGCTTGTTTCAGTAGCAGTAGGAAAAAAGTCTTTCCCTGGGAAATTCAGCAATGTTATGTATATGTGTGGGCCCCTTCCACTGCTCTCCAGGAATGACCTGCCCCACTGTATCCCCATGCACTCTTCTCATTCTCCCATTTTTCCCAAAGTTAACAAGTCTGGAAATAATTAGGAAATCCAGTCAGCTCTCTAGCACTATATAATTCAATTTACTGCTCTGTGTGTGAAAATTTGAGCTCAAGGCAGTGTTTATCTGTTATAAAAATGCTTTCTTGTAGGGGAAGAAACATCATTCCTGGTTGCTTGTGGCTCATGTTTAGTTGTTTAAATCATTAAAGTAATAGGATTAATTATTACAAGCTACAATTTTTGCCATTGCTGTTTCAACGCACACAATGCTTTATTTCTTTGAGCACGAAATACAAAAATATAAAGTAGGACGTACTTTTGTAGTGTCTTCACATCATCTAGTCCGGATTTGAGAACAGCAGTATGAGAATAGTCCTGCTGTGTCAGCATGAGTCAGGATGACAGATTCTTGACTGCACTTAAAGAATAATATAATTAAGGTGGGAAGTTAAGAAGCAATGCTACCTTACAGTCTTTTTAGTCTCATACTACTAATGATATAAATGTTTGCAATTGTATAAGAAGTAATGGAAATATTTCCTTTTTAAATAAAAGTGCCATGTCATGATTTTCTCATTTTCATAGAATTTTCATTGAATTCTGAATATCTGCTGTTTGTTCTGCATTAGAACTGGGAGCACAGGAATGGCAGAGCTTGCTAATGCACAGGAGCATATAGGGATGTAAAGGGCTTATTTAGATGGGGTTATACATAGGCATTTTCCTGCATTTCTTGCTTAGAAAAACACATTTTTTTTAAGAGTAGTATGTTCTACCCCACCCATCTCTGCTCATGGCTGGCCTTTTGTCAAGATTGCCCTCACCGGCTGTATCTGCATGAGCAACTGAATTATAAGGGATCATCCCCTGGCTGTGAGGTCAGCTGTCACAGAGCATCCACGGCCACATTACTGACATCTTGCAGGGGATGCTCTTTGCCTCATGTTGACTCCCACTGCTACAGAGAACTAGCTGAAACCATGCCTGGGACTATTACAACCATTTAAAATATAGACCGTTGAATGTATTGCATTTATTTTAGTAATAAACGAATATTTAATTTATGACCCCCGATGTCAAGATTGTTGTGCACACAGAAGAAAAGGAGTATTTATTTTATATGCCTTTTTTGAGGTGCAGTACAGGTAAAGCAGCTGAGATGTGTAGAGAGTAGCAGGAAGAGCCAGTTAAAAGTGCGTGGAACAGTGTTTTCTTGCTCAGGCTGCCCAGGGTTTGCAGAGATGTGTAGAGGCTGATCTTCCACAGCAGGCCACTTGGCAATTGCAGGTAAAGTGAAGCAATTCAAAATACAAATACTTACTAGATATAGCTCTCTTAAAGCCATAGATACTAACTTTCTAAAGAAATCATGACTAAGAAAGAGCATCCTTTAACTCTTTCCGCTTTCTAGTCCACCTTTGTTATATGACTTGTAAAACTGTTAAAACATGTATGAGATGTTAAAAAAAAAATAAAAATTGTGTCCAACTATTGTCCTTGAAAAACTTTTCTACTTGACTTAAGGTATTTTGGTGTGTCTCCAGAGGTGACAGAGTATTTGACAATACAATTTCAGGTAGTTTGGTTACAGAACAGAAAGGTGGGTTCTGGAGGATCTGTACTTTTCAGTCTCATTCGGTACCACTGTGGCCTCTTTAGTGTTTTTGCAATATGACCAATGATACGTCTGCCTGACCATGGACTTTCTTTCTAAGAGTTGGACAAGATAAACCTCTTTACTGCAAAGGGGTAGAAAGTAGAAGATGAAAATCCCACATACTGGGATTATTCAACGACTGATTTATTATTGCCTAGCCAAGATTTTGAGGAGCTTTATGTCTTTTCAAAAATTAACTGGTAACATTAAAGTCCTGATAGGAATCATATGAAGTCCAGGGTTTTATGAGCTATGCAGTTACTCTCTTTGCAGGGAGAGACTGGCTCCCTTCTAAGAAGAGGACTTTCTCTGTGCAATACTGCTGTTTCCTATGCCCTCAAATATAGATTTCAGAGCATAGTGTAAGCATGACACCAACACCTCCAGTCATCAAACCCACCCTTCTATCAGCACTGCAGTTTTTCTGGGGTGCTGAGTAATATCCAGCATTCTAGGAAGGGTCATTAATGGTGAGACGGTCTGTGTTTCAATCACCTGCCTATCAATCAAATTCCTGAAGGCCAGAGTTCAATTAATTGATGACACCCTTGAGGCAACCTAAGCAGTTAACAAGTCAGTGAGACTTGGTAGAAAAACAGGCAGTAAGTTAAAAAAAAAAAAAACCCACCAACAAAATCTCTCATAACTCTCTTTTGCCATTTTACCTCCCTCTGACTTGTCTTTCCATCACTGCCCCACACTTAAAAAGACAATGCATACTTTTCATGCAAAAAAGCATGGACTAGACACAGAAAAACAAGACATATTTTAAACCCAGACATCCTCCATGCCATAGATAGATAGATTCATGATCTTGAAAATGCCAAAGGGAAATAACCAAAGTTCATCACAGTCCTAATAGTTAATTCCACTGTTTTCTTTTCTTCTTGGCTGCTTTAAATTATTTCTCCGTAATTCCCAAAGTTTCAGTGAGTTCAGCTTCAAGTCCCCCTTTGTATAGGATTTTCTTTGTGTTGCTTTGATTTAAAAGATTGGCTTTTTGACTTCTGATAAACTCTGATGTGAAAATTTGCATCACTCACATGACACTCCCAAAAAATCTGGAACTATGTAAGCACCTCTCCCAAATACATAATCATGTACTTTTGTGATAATAAATCAGACAAACATGGTTTTAACAACAAAAATATCTAAAACAGTGAAATTAGTTTGGTTTAATCAAGCAGTTTACATTGCCCTTACCAAAGCAAACATGCAGGTTGATATAATATAGATATATGTACAACCTAATGTTTTTATTTTATGTAGATGTGTTTAAATAACTAATTTGGCTTAATTATGCACCACTTTTGGCCAGTCTTTCCTTTTAGCTGACCAGTAAGGTTTTCTTACAGAAAACAGATTTTGATATTACCTTCTGCTAAAATTCCTCGAACTCACTAGTTTCTCCAGCTATGTATAACTATACTGGATGACTTTTTCTGACAAGTTTCAAGCATAAGCGAGTCTTCTAGACCTGTCCTGGTCTGAAAATATATGATGAAAAATTAATTAGGCTAGTTTTCCATAATTATGTTTTATTAATGCTTTGAGCACCCCTGATCTGTGCNTTTTTTTTTTTTTTTTGGGACACCCCGACTGACTGAAAAAAAAAAAAAAAAAAAAAAAAAAAAAAAAAAAAAAAAAAAAAAAAAAAAAAAAAAAAAAAAAAAAAAAAAAAAAAAAAAAGTATGCTGTCATTTTGCTTCAGCTGAGGCTTTGCTTCTCATCAGTGTTTTGTTTCTGGCTTTAAGTTGCTAAGGGGGGTGGAGCAGCATCTCTTCTGTGTGGAGTCAACTGTTTTGATACAGGGAGAATGTAAGTTTTTAGCACCTCTTGCTGAGTGAGAACTGAGACAAGTCTGCTGCACGAACATCAGAATATACAAAATCTGTTTGGGGTGGTTTTATTTACAACAGCATGAAGCAATGTGTGTGTGTGTGGGGGGGTGATCTGGGAGATGCTAGACGTTTTGCTAATCAGTAAATCCCATGGAGTATCCCTGATCTCACTTTGTTCACTTGAGCTGTGTGGAGGGACCATGTTTTTGGTATGACTAAATATTCTGAAAACTGAATATGTGAGATGAAGCTATTAATCTGTAGAACTAAATGGATATACACATTTTGAGTTAAGATGTTTATTATAGCAGCATTATAACTTTGCAGTTACAATGTTAAATGAGATGGGCTATTTATTTGCTTTTAAGTTGATTTGGAAACCTGACTACAATAGCATCAATTTTGAAGAGCACATGTATAATTATTTAGATTCATTGAGATGTCTTGCATCCCCTTCAGTCAGCAGTTTAATGCCATTTCCTACTCTTCTAGTCCCTTATATCTATTATGTGTTTTAAAAGCTCTCCTTCCAAGGCAAGAGAGAAACCCTAAAGGTCATCAGAAGTCAACTTGGAAGATCCTTTCATAGGAGATAGCATTGGATGTTGTCAGTGGCTGGTAAAGTACAGTTGGGATGTGTGGTATTTGAGGTAGTCCTTAACTCACAAAACAACTTCAGTGCACTGCTTTATTTTAGCTCTCCATAGCTTTTCTATATGATACTGAGATTCTGGACAAAAACAGAATTCTAAAAGCATAAACTTGTCTAGTAAGCCACATCCAGCTTTCTTGTTTTCAATCTAATTTCTTAGGGAAGGTCTTCCCTTATAACTGCTGCTGATTGCACCAAGTTTATTTTCAAATAATTGTAAGCAATTAAAATATGCCAGGGTGACTCTTCAGAGAAAAGGAAAAAAAATATATAATGGGAATCATATTTGGATATTTGGAGACAAGAAAAGGGAGAACTGGAAAGGAAAAACTTCTAAGCATGCAAATGATCAGCTGGGTTGTAGTCCAATGTTCCTTCAGGACAAGGCATACAAGGCAAGCATCAGCTATCTGCTGGACAGGAAGCTCAAAATCTGGAGCCAGGGCAACCATTTCTGTGCTACTGCAGAAGTAGGTAAGTACCCAAATAAACTTACCTCAAGTTCTTGGAGCTTTGCAAGAGCATCGATGGAAGGAAGGTGATATCTTTTGTGTAGCTGGGGACAGGCTGCAAGTGAAAGGGACTGGTTTTTCTCAACTATAACAAAAGACCGGTTTGAAAATTTGACCAATTTAATCAGAGTGAAAATAATCCATAAGCTTAAAAAAAAATCCATTGCTCTGGCTTCCAAAAGAAAGTTCAATTGTTCTGATAAAGTTTGCTGTCATTCTGGAGTCCTACAAAGATTTAAAATTGAAGAGAAAATTCAGGAAAGCAAAAATTCTCCATCAGGCAGATCTGGCACAATCAAATGCTGGAGGCATGGCCAAGTGTTTGTATAACACATGACATGGCTGCCACAGCTCCTAGGAGGACTGCTGGTGGGTCACCACACAAAACCCCTTCTCTCTGAATGATACGTGTATGCCCTAGGAATTGTAAGCAAGAGCAAGGAGATTTCTGTAGTGTATCAATAGCTCTGTGAGTACTTTAGTAATATATATTGCTTTGTGCCAGAAAAGGTTACAAAAATTCTTTCAATACAAGACATAGTAGGGCTTAGAAATTATAACGTTTCTGCAATGCATATCCCTTCTCCGTTCTCCCTTTCAGTAAAACAGAGTGAAATAAACCTCTTGCATCTCCAAAATAATGAAAAGGTATCCTGGACAGAAACGCAGTCAGAAAAATCAGTGAGATTTTTTTTTCCTGGTTTTTTTGAGGCCACACATTTTTATGGGGCAGAAGATCTTGTAAACTTGCTATTGCCCCAGATGTTGGAGTTTTCTTCTGATTCAGAGCAAAATCATTGTGTTGAATCCAGATCTCAAGTTGAGAAATGGCAGGGTTTGCTTTCTCTGACAGTTTTGAGTGTTTTTCAACATGCTACCCCTACTTGTAAGGAGACTGTCTTACGTATTGACAGCACAGTATTGAATACAATGAACCAGTACTTTCCCACTTTTTTTTTTTTTAATATTTTTATTTAATTATGAGGTCGTCCATTTTTACCGGTCAGCTAATTTGCTGACACAACGATGAGACGATCAGCTAAATTTTCAGACATCTATTCCTGCAAGACTGACACCTCTAACTCACAAACTATTTGACCTTCATATTGTAATGAGTCACTGTTGCTGCTAGGGAAGACAGCAATGAAGAATTTACTTCTTGGTTTCCATGCCGTGATTACTAAAGCTTGTACACTGGTTTAATTATGCATGCATCATGCATCTCTGAGATCTCTAGTAATTTTCCTGTGTCTGTTATTAGAAATGGAATTTCTTCAGTAAGAAATTGCTGGGTATTTTAAAGATCTGTTTAATTTGGGCTGTATCATCCTTTCCATTTGTATGTGAGTCCCGTGTTCCACCGTTTCAGTTTCATATAGGCCAATTATATAATACCTTTGAAAATAAGTATTTGCAAAAGAGCTATTCCCACCCAGTACCACTTTCTGGAAGTGTAGGTCAGAATTCTCTGTGAAAAATGGTGGGTGAAGCAGTATCCCCAACTCACCATCCTATTAAATTTCTATCGAGCAGCAACCTTGACCATGAAAAGAAAAACAAAATCCTTCCAGAGAATTTCTAGCACAGTTTCATTTTTAAAGCACCTGTACTAAATAATTGTGCTCTGGTTTAGTTTGTATGGTGCAAGTATTGCACATTGTATTCACTTTCTCAGTAGTGACAGCCAAATATACTTTTCTGTTCATTATAAAGAAAAAAAATATTACTGCCATGGACATCAATCATGTCTCTGTGCCTTATATTTCAAATTGATCTGTCCTTTCTTGCACAGTGGAAGAAGGGATTATTTTATTAACTGTCCATTTATCATTCCCATTTTCCATTTTTTTCAACTAGGACACATAGTAACTTATGCTGAGCATGTTGTTTGTTTTACAGTCCCACTCACACTGCCAAAATTTTATTCGCTTTTATAGAGTTCAAAGGTAGATTTTCTTGGCACTGGGGAAAATTGAACCTAAAAAGTAACAAAGGCTTTTTTTCTTTGAGTCTTTGTTACCCCAAGCAATATGTGTTTCTGCATTAAACCAAAACAAAACTACAACAGAAGGGGACTTCTTGTGGATAAACCAAGGGACAAGCAATTTTTCTGCCACAACAAGGAGTAAAACTGAAGCAGGACTTGCTTATGGGGCAGAACCTTTTTAAGGTGCACTTTTGGGTTTTGGCAGGCTGAGAACTACACAAAGAAACCTGCATGTCTCTTCATCAAGATGTTGTCATTTTGAAACAAAATGTTCTCTACAATTGGGCAAAAGTACTGGGAAGAGTAAGGGTATAGTCTGCAGAAAATAGGGTTTCTCAGATTCATAAATCATGTCAATGTGGTTTAATGTTTTCCTATGTATATTATTTTTAAGAGAATTAATCCCATCTGTTTCGATAAAAATGTCTTTCATTGACTTTAGGGAAAAAAAAAATTAAGAACCCTTGATTTCAATTAATCTTGAATTTTGGTTTTAGAACATGCTTAATTGTCTAGAAGCCTTGTCTTTGTTTCTAGTTATTTTTTCTTCTTCCTCCACTATTATGGCAAGGTTTAATTTTTAGAGGAAATACTTCTTTCCTTTTGTCTCTAAATTTGAATTAATTTACATATTTATTTGTGTTTCATATTCTAGGTTCCTTTTTTAGAGATGTAATTTTAATTTAATTAAGTTTGTAAAAGTGGTCCAACAAAAGAGGGTGTGTTTCTTTCTAAGTATGTTTCCTTAAAACAATATTCATTCCTTATTCTAACTTTTTTGTACGTTTATCAGCAATAAAAAGAAGCAAATCTACAGGCTTTAAATATGAAGATATGTGAACAATTGACAGTTCTGATATTTAATTTTTTAAAATATTACAGATTAGTATTTAATTGTAATTAATTTCCCACTTAAAACAAATTTGTCACAATCATCATAAATAATCCAGCAATTAGGGTACAGATAAACCAGTGCTCATGTATTTGCACTAGAGCTTTAGCCAAAGTGCTAAAAAATAATTCTGTACCTTTTCAGATGCTGCTCAGAGTTTATTCTGAAATTATTCAAAGGCTGGTCTGAGAATTAAAAAAAAAAAAAAAAAAATAAAAAACCTTCTTCCCCATTTTTGTTTGAAGAAATTAATGTCTGCCTTTGCCTCGCAAAGAAGTGAAAAAGCAGATGGCACTCCTTTATCTCGTGCCCGATTTGCTGCCCAGCAGGAGCAGCGCTAGAGGCGGAATGCTGCGCTGTCCCCTCATGCGCCGCCGATAGCGAGGCCTTATCTCAAAGGCTGCCTCTCAACCTCTAGCCCGTCACATTAGCCGAGATCAGCGATGCAGCGCGCACCGCCATCCTCGAGGTTAAACACTCTGCGCCTGGTGAAAGGCCTTTCGCAGTTAGGGGCCACAGCTGTGAACTTTCTCATGGGCAGAGAGACTTTCAGGACCAACCTGCCCTTCCTATCTAGGCCGAAGCTTTCTGTAACCTGGCTGGTGCTGGGAAAACCTGTTCAATGCAGCTGATGACAGCCCTCAGGAAAACTGATTTGATTTCCCAGAGCCTTTCGTTGTCTTACGGGAGTTTCTTTCTGGGATATATGGTAGCATTTTAAATAAGCCCTTCAGGCTGGATTCAGGGAGAAGTTTAAGTTCCAACTGCATAAGAATTTAGGGAAGGCATTTCAGTTCAAGAGAAAACACTCCCAGGTGCCCCAGCCTGTTTATAGAAAGAAAAATATTTTGAATTTCCTAATCCTTCGATTTCCATGGTTTGATTTTCACTCACAATTGAGGACCCGATTGTCCCAAAATCAAAAAGCATCTGTAGATCTGCAGCTCAGCACTGTGAATCCTGTTCCTTGTGTCACATCCTGAATCTGTGTTTTCTTTCTGTCCCTCTCTGGATAAAATTGCCGTGGTTGTTCTCCAGTGTGCTCAGCAGACTGTAGGCTGAAAAGTCATGGTTATGTCTGCTGGGAAAAGTACAAAGTGCTCAGACTCAAATTCAGGTTTGTTCAAACATGAAGTTGACTCGCACAGGATTGATAGAAGAGGAGATGTTTTTGAGTGGGGACTAGCTGGATGTAGCAATGCTTTTGCCAGCATTCCGCCTCACAGGAAATACTCATGTAGAGCTAGACAGCTTCAAAATCCCATGTTTTGCACTCTCAGGGGTAATAATAATGTCAGCATTTAAGACAGAATTGTGACACTGCAACAGGATAAAGTAGCTTCATAAGGACTGGAAACTATTCCTTGTATGTTTTGGACAATGGCTCAAATAAATAGTATTCATGTTTTTAAAGAATTGAGTATTAAAGTTCTTGGAAGATCTTCATTTCAGTGTGCTTAATTTGTCTGCTCAACAGAGATATCACAATTTATTCTATAAAAGGTGTAATAGCAGCAGTCTTCTCTATCTTGTCCTAAAGCTGGGCAACAGAATAAATAAAAACTTGTCCTGCACTCTCCTTGTATTGTTTTCTTCCCCTCCATTCCTTTCCTACAAACATGCATCCAGCCAACACTTCATAAATTGTGCTCTGGAAGACATAAAGGTTATTTCTCCTAGTGGCAAACACTTTGTTGTCCAAATGATATTATCAGTCATATTTTCAGAATAATTTTACTTGAATTGCATCAGCTTGATGCATGATATTGCACTCTTCATTTTGCCAAAGGTTGAGCATTGAAAGGAAGAAAAAGCAATAAAGAATATAATCCCTCTGAAAAAAAACAAACCTGTGCGTAAGAAGATGTCACTTTTATAAAGTCACTTTAGCATGCAAAATAATACTGCTTTAAAAGCCAGTTATATTTCCCTGAAAGCCTAAAAGAAATGCATCTGATAGCTGAATATTGCAAGACCAAGAATTTTTAGCTAGTGAAATAGAAAAATACCTACTACTAAGCTGCTGCTCAACTTATCTCACATCAATTTCTTGTCCTGATAAAAACATTTTTATTTTACCAGGCTGTAGCTGTTAAGACACTTTCCATATTGAGATGTCCTATTATTTCTGGTAATTTTAGCACTTCCTTCCTATTGCCATAATAGCAGAGTCTGTGAGGTTCCTCGTTAAGAGACGAGTGCCAGATACTGACAGAGTGCAGAACTCAGCCCCAGGCTTCCCAAGCTTGTTCCTGTATTACTAAAGCAAAATGGCAGTTGTGAATTCACCAAGATTTACTTGAATACTGTTAATGCATCTTGAGTGAGAAACTTTAAAATTGAATGATTGTCACCCAATGCACTGGAAATAAAAGAGCATAGGGCAGTGTTAATATGTCCCACTTTCCTCTTAAAGCAATTGCCATCAGATTTTCTTCCAGCAAACAGGAAAGAAAAGATTCCTTCTCTTATGCCACCTCACATATCAAGCCCGATCCCATAAACGACTTCCCCTTATGCCTGTTGGGACTTAGCCTTAAATGAGTTGATTAATATGAAGTAAAATGTAACAGAATTGTTCCTAACTTCACATGAAAGACTGACCTTGATTCTTGTTGATTTATAGTGTTAAAGAAGGTTGTTGCTGACTACAAGGCCTTGTCATTATAGATCTCCATCTGTGTTTAGGTTGTCCACTAAACAAGCGAACTTGAGAACAAAAGTCGTTCATCTATGAAAATGATACGAGATAAGGCTCTTGCACTTAAAGGATATGATCTCTGTATGTCCATAATTCCTTCCCACTCACAAGTTAAAATCCACCTTCTCACACACTCCTGTCTTGTTCTAGTGCTGTGATGGATTTAGAGCAACTGTTTTACCTGGATGCACTCCAGTTTCCAAAGGCCCACAGAAAAAGAGGTAACATCAAAAAATGAGGTAATTCTTCCTTTATGGATGATGGGATACCAGAAGATTCACTGACTTGGTGTTTTGTGTAAATTAGGTCATGGTTTTGTATAAAGTATGGTATGGCAAACTGTGAATCCAACACAGTCTACATCCTGGTTTGAAACTGAAATATCTTAGAATTAAGGGACAACAAGGAGTAAAAGGGCAGAATAGCAAGCAGTAAAATCATGTATTGGCAGTACCTTGTAACCTGTGTCAGCAGTTTGCCTGAAATGTGTATTAGTGGTTAATAATAAAATTAATTAATTATTATTATTATCATTATTCTTATTATTAATAATAAGAATAATCAACTAATAACTGCTTATTTCCCTGGTGACTGAATTTTTAAAGTGACTAACAGCATTTAAAATATTCCTTACTTTTAGTTTGCATGCCTTCCACATTCCCTTCCAGAATGGTGATATAAAGCAAAGTTGAGAGACCAAAGTATGTAATGCCATAATCAAGACACTCCACAGGCAGGTACATTCATTTAACTGGAAGGGTTAAGTAACATTGTTGTTGAAAGATATTGGCTGATTGATAGTGGGGTGTGATGCTTTAATTAAGTTCCCATGGGAGACATTAGCCACAATTCACTTTTGTCAACTGTGAAATCCATAACTGGCTTAGCCGAGAGGTTCTATTTTGGAAAACACTCTTCCTTATTCATTCCCTGATCCAGATAATGAGCTTGACCAGCCTTTAGTAACAGCATGAAAAGAACATTTATTTACTATCTACTGTTAAAGTCTTTGATTATTTTTCCTCAGATGAGCAAGTTTTTGGCAAGGCTGTAATTCATCATCTGACTCAAGAGGGGATCCTTTACATGTCACGAGCAGCTTGATCAGACCCTCACAGTCTGTGACTTAAAATGAAAAATGTTATGCATTATCCTACCAGACCACCAGCAGTGTTATGTTCAGAACATAAGAAGAAAATGCATGATGCCTTCCTGAGCAACAACTCTCTTCTTTCCTGTGGAGAGGCTTAGGTGGAGAGGGTTGCAGGATGGTTAAAGACTTCTAATGATTCAAATCAGACAGGGAACAGGGTTTCTAAATTCCTGTAGATGGTTTTATTGTCCAGTCCTACTCCATACTTCAAAATGGACAGTAAATAAAAGGCAGCAAGATCATGGCAAGCTCACTCATTGTAGGTGACTCCTTACCTTCTACCTAATGGTAGGGAGGGGCAAGGTGGTATGTGAAGTAGTCCCTGAATCTCATTTTGTATTTTCAATTGAAAAGGTTTTCCTGAATATCTGAATGTACAGTTGCCTGCTCAGATGGACTGGATCAGAGGAGAAAAAATAATTGTCTCTGCCAGACTTGTGACTTGATTTGTAATACTTTAAAAAGAGCAATCAATTATAGATTACAGTCATCAGAAGGAGCTGAAAGAATTATCTGCTGGTTGAGGGTTGTGGGTTTTTCTTTTTTTTCTTTTTTTAATGCAGGGTGTTTGGTACAAGATTGTTAAGCATTTTTAGATGAGCACTGGACAGAGTGACTCAGGCTGCCACTGAACTTCATCCATCTCCTCATTTACACCAGCAAATACTGCTGCCCTCCTGTCTCACAGAATAAAAGGGAAGCAGGCAGATTCCTGCACTATTTACACAGAGAAGTCAGAGGTGTGACAAGACCTTGGAACTGGCATCTTGCCAGGGGAATGCTCTTCCCAGTGACCTAGAAGGAATGGTTCCACAGTATGCTTATCTCTTTCACTTCAGAAATTTGAGGGTGACAAAGTAGTCCTGCAACTTTTAGAGTGGCAGTAGTGGGTTGTCCATAATGACTTGGCTTTCAGTAGCAATGGGATTCTTAACTTTGCTAACATTCTGTACCAATGGAAATCTGTAGCCTAAGCAAAATGCATCTTTTCTCCAGAAGATATCTGTATCTATTTGTACTGAATTTGGAGCCACTAGTTGCATAAAAGGAAGTCTTATCCCTCTCTTAATATCCCCTTTGTAGTGGGTTTGGAGATTTTTTTACATTTCAGTTTTAGTTTGTTCTTTTCACCTCTGCAGCATGGCTAGATTTGCCATGAAATTTCAGGATGATACATTCATCACATTTACAAGTTAGATATTTGGTGAAATTATTTCTCCAATAATTACCCTTTCATGGCTTCAATATGCCTCGAGCAGTACCATTGAGTCATTCATTATTCAGGCCAGAATCATCAGGAAAAATGGAAACTACTTATTTAGGTCTTGGACTTGATCCTTGGTATCTTCTATCTTGTGAAACATACTCTAGAAATACAGAGCTGCAACAGTATTTGTCTCACAGATTCAACAAAGCAGGAAGATTTTCCAACTTAGTAATGCACAAATGCTCAGCCACTGAAGCCAAGCAACACTTTGAGAGATGTAAACATCTGCTACACACAGTATAAGAGAAGTATCACAATATCTATGCAGTATATATACATATATAAAATACCCCCAGTGCCTTATTGACTAGAAGGACATAGGTACTTCCTTGGCTGTAATTCTGCTCTTGTTGAGCTGCACTTTATTTTCGACATGGGCCAGCTGCAAACAGCAAGACCTTCTGTGACATGTCTCTTATTCTGATTGAGGATGGTAAGATTTAGTCCAGAAGGAGAAAGTGTTTTGTGAAGTTAAATAAAAAAAAAAAGGATCAATATTTTTTAAAGGAAAAAACTCATATTTTAGCTATAAAGAATCTTTACTTTTACACAGTATTTTATTTAATTTCAGTAAGATGTGGCAGTAATAACATGATTCTATTTATCTTAATTTCATTTTTAATATGTTGCCTAAACATCCATTAAATATGGAGGAGATAAACTTCCTTAGTTCCTTAAGCTATAAATTACATTAGCAAGAGTCCTTTATCTTTTGAAGTTAAAGTTTACATCCTAACTAATTTAAAGGAATTTCAGATTTAAATAGGGATTTATAACACAAGCAAAGAGTGTGAGATGCCATTCCCAGCCAAAACTTGCAGCATTTGTTCATAATGGCAGAGCCAAGTGGACAGAGCAGTGTAAAATATCTTCGCTCTGTTTTACTAATTACTACACGTCTGCCAAAGATACAAGCAGAGAGATAGGACTTCAAGGGATGTGCTGGTGTTAGACTGCAGAGTCTCTTTCTGAAATTAGTGAACATGAAAGGAATGTGTTGCGAGTTCCTATCTACTGTTTATCTGTGAGGGCCCAGGAGATAGTGAGCTTGACAGTGAAATTCTAGCCCTGAAACTGATGAAATGCCAAAGTTTCCTTAGTCCCTGGGACCGCTCAGTGTATCTTTTCTTGCTTCATAAGGGAGTGACTGGTATTTGAGCACTGATAACAGCAATCTTTCTGGCGGTGCCGAGTTAGAAAAGACATTCCTCAAAAATAAACAGCAGAACACAACTGCTTTTTTTCCCCTTTGCTAGTGGCAAACCATATAAGAATCAAGTAATGCATCAGTTTGTGGAGCAGATATTAGATCCTGTGCTGATCTAAACATACATTGCAGATGAGAAAATTTTATTCACTTTGATATGTGTGAAGCTAGAGGTGAGCATGGCAAATAAGAGGAAATGTGTTGCAAAAACTTTCTATAAACTTACTAGAACCATAAAAAGGTTTCTTTATACGTAAATTTGCTCCATTGTGTTCAGGAAAGTTTATGGCAACAATACTTAAGCTCTTGTCATAGTTAAGAACATACTCCAAATAGAAAAAGAAATTTTATTCTTTGCTATATGTAGGTACTGCAATTTAGGTATCTTTAATGTTCTTTGTCTCACACGTACTGTATATAAGAAAGGAGATTTTCCTGCTGGGAACTGAAGTTTCTATTCAGTGGTTATTACTTGTACATCCTCCACACTTCCAGCATTATCTTAGGAGAAAAGTTCAAGTACCAGTCAGAAGTTACTTTAAATTATAAAATACCCACCTGAATCTCAGGGTGTCAGTATTGCTCACCCATCTCTGGTCAAGTGCTCATAAAGTGTTTGTCCTGCACAGATGGACAAACAGGTCATCTAGTGCACATTGCCAAACTGAATGCTGATAAATGTACCTCAATCAACTTGTTCTGGCAGGCAAAAAATGTTATCACTGGTAACATGGAATACCTGTAGGCATTGTTAAATGTGTTTAGATCAAGGATAACCATAACAGTAGATCAAACTGTCCTGTATCTCAATGTTTTCTTGGAAACTGATGTAAAAGGTGATGGTAATGGCAAACATAGGTATAGATTATCTGAAAATGCTCATGTCAGATACAGAAGAAGTTATGTGCTCATTTCGAATAGCATTTTTTAAATTCAAAAACAGTCCTGGAAAGTTCTTCAAGCTCAAGTGTTCAATGCTATCCCTATAGAAAGTGAACAGGGCTATTAGACAGTTGTCTTTGAAGGCCTCTGGGAGGTCTCTTAATCTCCCAAATTTAAGTTGGGTTGCTTGCATGCTTCTTGGAGAATGTGACTCTAAACCAACCAAATCAACTTTAATTTGAAAATCAAAATGATAAAGTGAAGCCCACTAGCCTTAGCAAAGCAAGAATATAATTCCCCACTAATCATTTTCACTTAATGGTCCCCCAGGTAATAAAACAATCTTTTCCCCAAACAAAAACCTGCTCAAACCAATGTTTTCTAATACTCTTCTGTGCAATGACAGTGTATCATCATGAAGTAAAAATATATCTTTTGGCTGTACATATCAACCATCATGCCAATTTTATCTACTGTAAATTTCCTTTTCCATACTAACTTCATAGCACAGCAGGTCTTTGGGTCTTTAAGTGGAATTACATGAGTGTGAAAATGAATTGGGGAAGGAAGGAAGAAATATAATTATGGCATGCAAACACACACACATATATCTAGGTAGAGTCATACATCTAGTAATATTTGTGTACATATATAATATATAGATAAAACCCCACAGACATCTATGCAGATACTTATTTTTTGTTGTTACAGCTGGAAAGGTTCACATAGCTAGACAAATGTGTGACCAATGGAATTTTTAGGAGCCAGTGATAATATTTCCTCAGATTATGAAACTTTCTTCAAATGCCTAAAAATTAGGAGCTTATCAACATTAAAAACCGTAATGACAGAAGAGCACCTACAAAAAAATCTGTTCATTCATTGGCGAGCATTTATCACTTTCTGTGTAATGCAGAGCTTATCCACTGGCAGACTCAACAATATTCCCCGACAAAAAGCACAACCTTTAAGCATGTGTCTTCCTCCTCCTCATAACTGACCTGTAGGTGAAAATATCAGCAATTTATGTCCATATGGAACAGATAAATTTAATGCATTAAGGTCTATTTTACTTTTTCTATTGAAACTGAATTTCTAAAGTAAGGTCACAACTTATATTTCTAAAAGAGCCATCCATATGTTTATATTTCTAATCAAGTTTATTAAAACATTTACTTTGCTACTTTGGTGTATGACAAGTACTTTATTATTAAACTATAGAACTACATATATTTAAAGTGTTGACTTAAATGAATGATCTGTATGAAAAATACTATTCTTTCAGCAAATGTTATTTACAGAAAAAAGCCCCAAGGAAAACCAAGAAACGAAGCAAAAACCACCAAAATTCCCCGACAAATATCTGAATCCCAGAGCTCTCGAACAAAATGAATCTTTTCTTCCTGGTGGAATATACTCAGTATTACATCTGAGGACAAACCTGTCAGAGATTGATCTTTTCCTTTCCTACATGTAATATTTCCTCTCTATGCTGATCAAACAGTAGTGCTAATTTAACTTTGCAAATAAAGAGGTGTATAATTTAATTCACTGCAGTAAGCTCTGCTTCTAAAGCACAAGATGTCATGATTCTTCTGAAAGGAATCTCCTCCATAGAAAAAGATATTCAAACTGTACTGATTGGTAGTATTTTTGTGTGACCCACCAATTTTAAACATTTCCCAAAAGAATAATGATTTCAAAACCAAACCAAAAAAAAAGTATTTCAAGAGGATGAAAATTAATCATTTTTGCACAGCATTCATACCCCAAATTAATAATAATCTTTGCTACTTTTTTTCCCCACTTGTAATTTGAACAGATAATACCAAATTTGACTGTTATTTTGCCATGGTTTTGCTGTCTCTCTTTCGCCCAGTTTTATGTGCAGTCCAGAGGCTCATCAAGGGTGCAAACATGTATGAGTGATGTAGCAATAAATTAGACAGCTGCCTTTTTTCTGTTGCAAGTTGACCTAAGTGGGGTCAGCATTTTTGGGGGTACCTTTTCCACAGTGGTTACGGTCAGATTTTGCTTACTGCTCATCTCTTATCTGGTAGAAGGGTAAGTGTGATGTATGAAAAATAACTTCTTTTACTTGGTATGAATCCTAGAATGTTTTCCCTTTAGGACATTAAGATCTGCTTACTGATGCAAATTGCTTTCTGAGTCACTGCTCTCACCATCAGTAAAGTCAAAGGCCTTCTGGGAATCAAGATTTTCTAAGTGCTCACTTAGTGTTTCTGTTAAGTACAATTGATATAGCCTCTCTCCCTTTCAGAAGTCTCCAGAAGTAAAAGAAACAATATGTGAGTCAAGCAGGAGGACCAATTTTCTCCCAGGTTATTCCCGATATAAACATAACTGTGCAGACTGTCATTAAACTCTCCAATCCTGCAAACACTCACAAGCAGTGGGGACAGCTCATTGTTTTTGTTGTGACAATTGTTTGTGACAATTTTGTTGCAGTCAATAAGCCTTTGTGGTCATGAATTCTTGCATCAGAGTTTTCCTAAGATAAAGCAACTGAATTAAAAACACTATTGAAAAAGTAGGCTGGAGAGACTTGCTAGAACCATGAGCATGTTTCTGGAAAGAGGCAGACAAATATTCCAGCTTCTCTCACACTCTTGCTAGTTTTCACTTCAGATCTGCCTACAGTGAAAATAATCTCTGCTTTGGAAGAGTACACGGTACCTTACTCTCGTTCTGCTTGAGAACTCCCAACTTCAAATGCTGCTTTGCACATCTCCATTCAGAGGAATACCAGACAGCAAAAGTAGGCATGGAAACATGGTTCTGTCCCCACCTGCCCTGTGGCTACCTGGCTGCAGCAGCAAAGGACAAAGGAGCTTTGACTCGCAGCAGGCAAGGGACAAAAATATGTAACTGAGTCATAATGTGGCAAAGTGGCACTGCCCCTTCAGCACCCTCATGGCCCTCAGAGACCTCTTTCTCCTTAAAAATAAATTAATGCAGAGCAACGCTGTATGAAGCAGGCTAACACAGCAGAGGGAAGATGTCTCCACAGAAGTCTCTCTAGAAAAACGCAAGGTCTCCTGAGGGTTGTTTGACCCCACTTTAAGGTAAGGAGGTAAAGTGTCTCTGGAGATGCATTTCCCTCTCTGTCTTCGCAGCATGTCTAAATGACTGCTCTGCATCATTTGCCCGAGTAAAATGACTTATGTGGGGTGAGATGAACTTCGTCTTTGCTGTTGAGTCAGTTTGGGGTTTTTAGTGTTTACTCACCACCTTTATTTTCAGATTGTCATTTAAAAGAATTCCAGAATATATTTTAGTATTATTTATTTCCCATTGATTCATACACTGTGGGAGAACATGAACTTAGTTTTATTGCTCTCAGCAGCAGCAACAGTAGACATTAAAATGATAATATATCCATTTTCTGAGGCAAAGAAAAGTTGTGGACAGCTAGATATTTAAAGTATTTCAGAAGACAATAATTCTCCTAGGGAACCTTGAAATGGTCATAATTACCAGTCATAGATTAGGATGTAAAAAACCTAATCTGCTTTTCCCAACCTCTGAGACTGGAAAATTGTTTTCCCTTCCAGATTTGTACTCTAGTTATTAGAGAAAGATAAAAAAGTATGAAGCAAAGTAAACATAATGAAATCTCAGGTTGCAAAGACAAGTAAAATGAAACAGATTCTATAGAGAAGATGTCAGCTTTTTCTCACAGGAAAAATAGTTTGGGATATAAAATACAACCTGAGCACTAGGGAAACTGGTGTAACATTTACTGCTCTGGCAGAGATTTTCTGTTTGACCCTGGAGAAGTTCCTTGCATAGAATTGACCACTGTCACAACCTTTGTCATTTTATTAAAACCTGAAGTTTTCAGTCTAACTGATTATTTTAGAATTTAATAATTTATTGAACAAAATAGTTAATAAACTTCAAGGTTGTTCACAACTATTTTTACCTTGTTGATTTTCAAACCACTTTTAATATTATTATTATTATCATTAGTAGTAGTATTACTACTAAGACACTACATTAGCAAATTTGACTGTTTAAAATAAGATCTTCAGATAAGGATAATGATTTTGGGGTTTTGCTTATTTTCTTCTTGTCTTAATTCCTATAGTTTAAAACTCTAAAATCAAGGAGATATCAACATACAACTACCATGAAATTTAATAGGACTCCCTTTGTGTTTATGTGAAAAGTTAAAGAAGACTGACCCTTTGGGGGCATATATTTGTCATAATTATTTATATCAGAGTGAAGATGCTGCAGAAGAAGTGTAATATTCCAGTTGGGAGACCTTCACAAAATGCCTAGCAAATAAGGAGGACAGAGCACTGCACTTGCAACATCAAATGTTGTTTGTTTTTTTTTATCTTGGAGGTGGTAGCAAACAGAACCTGTTGCTGCTTGGCTTTGCTTCTCAAAAAGGAAAGGATCTGGTATCATCAGTATTTACTCTTGGTCACTAAATCATCACACATCATGAAAACAGAGCACCTGGCCACTCTCACTCACCCTAGATGAGACATGCTCTCCTGAGTCATGCTCTAAGGATTGGTTAGTATTTGCTTGGACTGCCATTCCCAAAATGGCAAGATCTTTCTCCTGACCTTTTGAATGAGTTAAAGTTTTTTTGTTTTTTTTTTTTTTTTTGCTTCTGCATGGCTCCCAGCTTAAATTGATTGTTTGATCAGAGTCTCTCATGCTTTTTCCTTCAGGATTCTTTTACCTCACTATATATATCACATAAGGCTTTTGACCACCAGTAATAGATTTGTATTAGAGGGTTTATATCTAAATTCTCCCAGCTCCCTGCTGCTGCTCTTTTTCCCTAACACCTTGACCTTAATCAGTAGTTCAACACTAGAGAGGGTGGTATATGAGGTGTATGCCTCTTCTTGTCCACAGCCCTCCTCTTCCTTGGGCCACAGGACCTCCAGATATGCGAGGATTCTATCAATCCCCCAACTCTCTGCAGTATTGAACCCTAAGGGCATAAACAAGGACACTTAAAAAGAGTGCATCCCCCTTGTAGTATTTAATATTTCTTCCTTTGCCTTCTCCTTACCTGCTTAGATGGCAAACTCTATGGTTCTCAAGTTCTGTCTACTGTTACTCACCCAATGTATTCATCATATTAGTAAGGAATAAATAAACCCCCTGAATTTGTAATCAAAATGAGTGCTGAATAACATTCTGGTGATTTTGCTAAAAGAGAAATACATACTTTCTAACCTGGAAAGTTACAGAGCATATTCTGGAGTTAGAGAATATGTGCTTTGGTTTTGTGGCTTTCATATTGAGAAAGAGAATAAGAATGGAAGAAGCATAGCTTTTCCATTGATGCCTTAGTTGAGAGCTAATGAATCCTGGGAAGCAGTAATTCTCTTAATCTTTGAAGAAAAATATTTCATTATAATGGGATCTATCTTGTGGGTGCTGTCTCGTTTAGGCCCAGATATCTTGCATTCTCTTGATGACAAGAGTTCAAGTTCATTTCATCAGCAAGAGGTCAGCTATCACAACCAAATGGGCTGATATCCATTAGCCTCACTGTGTCACTTCCAACTCCTTGTTGTGCCATTTTGTCAATACTGATAGCCTGGGCTGGTTATCTGCCTGCTTTTCCAACACCAAGTCTTCTGTATTGCTCTTGGATTTTCTCCTGAACCTGAGTCAGAGGACACTTGTCCTGCCTTCCTGGGACTAGTCAGGAAACCTCCAAGGAATCTGTCAGCTAACAGTCACCAAAACTTTCCTTTGAAATCAGTAGAAAAACTCCATTGCTTCACTGTCAGAGGAGATAGAAAGTCAACCTGTGTGAATGGCCCAGCTCCCCAGGCAGCCCTGGTTCCCAGGCTGAGCTGGGAATCATGGTGCAGAGACAGAGGCAGCATATACTCAGCTGTGTCCTCACAGACCCAGTGCTGCCAAGCTCCCACCTTCCTACAACCATTTCCACTCCTCCTCGAGAACTGACCAGTGGAAGTGCAGCAGCAAACTAGTCCTTGACCTTCTCTGGGCCCAGCTGGGTCCCTATTACCATTTTCCATCCAAGGTGAGATGCTTTGCAGGTTCTGGGTCATCCCTGGCATGGCAGTGACCAAGCAAGTCCCAGCAAGTACCTTTTTGGTTGTGTGACTTATGGTCCTGTTCAGTGCCCAGCGTAGGGTCCTGAAGGTTTTCTCCCAGATACAGCTCTTCCTCACGCAAACTGTCGGTGTTCACAGCCTCGTGGCCTCTTGGTCTTTCCTTAATTGCTGTTTTCTCATTATTGGAGGAATGTGGTCACTTCTTTCTCTCTCCTGCAGACTGACACAGTAAAGATCCCCTGTGCCCCTTGAAAACAGTGAAAATGGACACCATCCACTTAACTCTCATGGTTTCTGAGTTTATGCAATACTTCATCACCACACTTACAGGGCTGAAATTAGCCAGCAGTTATTGTTTGCATTGTTACAGGCAGCCCACAGCTAGGGAGTCAGTATGTGGTAGCCAAAGTATGCACTTTGCCACCAATCACAGGTGGTGACAATACAGTGTACACTTCGCTGCCTGCTGTCATCACTCTCAACAAGACATTTCAGTGGTGTTGAGCTTTGAAATCAGATTTCAAGGTGACAAGAGCCCTCAGGATTGTGGAATTTAAAGTCAGTCTTTATCTTCAAAGCAGCCTATACAGCTAATGTGCCATATTTGTGTTTACTCTAGTGTTACATCTGTAATCCTTAAGATTTGCCAAACTGATCATGAGGTAGCCACAGGGGAAGGGAAAAGGAAAGAGAACAGAGAGAATTAACCAGGGCTATATTTCCAATGTGTTGTCTATTAAAAACAAGTTTGCCTTTACTACGTGAGGACTGCAACGGGGCAGATCTGTCTAGTGCTCTTGTGGCACTGACATGTTGAAAGCCACATCACAGGCACGTCAGTTCCCCGTCTCCACAGGGGAGAGGCTCCTTTCTTCAAATATCCTCTCCTGCTTTTTTCTGTGTTGGTTTTAAAGGCTTTCACCTCTTCTGCTGCTATTTTCAAAGGGTGGGTGGAAAGATAAGGTTACAAGGCAGTATGGACATGGCTACATGGTCTAGTCCCTGGTGAATGTGCAATGGCACATGGAAAAAAGGGAAGGGAAGGGAAGGGAAGGGAAGGGAAGGGAAGGGAAGGGAAGGGCCAAGAAGAGATGCAATTTTGGAATTAATATTTACTTTCACTTGTGAGAATTCATACCCATAATTGAATCACACATTAATCATGAAAGAAGTAACTTTTCTAAAGAAGTACACTTCTTCAAAGGAGTGTCCTGGTTCCTTGTTGTCATTTGTATAGTACATCTACATTTGCTTCCACTATAAGGTGCATTATGTCTGCCATGGGTGGATCTGGCCCACTGAAGTGTGGTGGTGCAGGGACAGTTTAGGCTTGCCTCTATCAAAAGAAGATTAAGATCCACTAAGATCTATTCATCTTAGAGAAATCCATAGGCTCATACTCTGAAAGAAGAGCTTTAGAACTTGGGGTGCAGTGGGGAAAATAACAGAAGCTTTGTTTTAAACATTGACCTGTTATTTTTTGCCCAGGACACAAGAGAAGTGATAATAAATCAACTAGTTCTTTTGCTGATATTTTTGACAGCTCAATCTGAAAAACTTCAAGTATAACAAGGCATTTTCTTAAATTCACTTGCACTTTTTTTTACAATCCATGGTGAGACAAAGCAACAAAGCTGATCTCAGGGTGCCCAGATGGGCCAGATTGCTCTGCCCTCCATAGTTACAAAGTTTTGGTCAATGAGCACATCATCAGGAGATTTCACTGCCACTGAATTTCACCTACCCACCACAGAGGAGAGAAGGATTTCTCTATGAGCAGAAGCAGTAAAAAATGAACTTAAAACTACTTAAAACATAAATGAACATCTACATTTAATTGGGAAGTTAGCCAGGGGACATACCACTGAAGTGAAGAGCCTGGGCTATTAATGACTCAGCAAAACAGAAAAAGGTAGTCAGCAGTTGCCAGAAATTTTACTGGGGAAAATGTGCAAAAAATCCCCTTAATCTGAAAGTACCTCAGCACTTTGGCAATGATATTAAACACAGAGCAGCAAATTATTGTCCTTCACTTATCTCTGCTTCTAATTCAGTCATTTCATTTATTGTGTATTTGTGTACTGAGCATTTTTATGGGGATCTGCGGGATTTAACTGTTACTGGTTTGGCTGCTGCACTTAATGTCATGCAGCAGCACCGCACACATGGGAATAATTTTAGATATGCTTTTTCTGTACAAGTGGATATGGATTTTCTGTTTGCTTTGTCATAATCTGGGGTATCTCTGAGATAACTGGTGCTTAAAGAAGAAGTCAATCCCTTTACTCCCTTGAAGCAGAGTCTGTGCTCTGTAGTGGCTACTGGGACACCGGGTGTGTCTTCAGACAGCAGACAGCAACACAGGGTCTTGTCTTCAATCTTCCTCCTTGAAATGCCTTGATACACCATGAGTTCATTGAATGATTCTCCCTAAAGAGAAGAGTGGAGAAGGGAGGGTGCTAGCAGTGCCTTCGGTGACTTGGTTATTCAGAGCATATTTAAATGACTTTGAGTAACACAGAGTTGGCTCATTGCAATTTCCAGAATCAGAATTAAGCCATGCTTTCAGAGTATGGTCAGCGTCCTCTTGTTTAATGTCATATTGTACCTGTTTTTTGTTTGGCTAAGTGACTAAAACAAACCTGGCAGCAGCTCACCTATGTTGGCCTGATCTGCAGTGGTCACATCCAGCACTTTCTTGTAAGTGACCAGAAGTGGAGGGCAAATAGTGATATAAAAACCTGTGGGCCAATTTTGAAAGGTTAAGGAGATATTTTCATAAAGTCTCAGATTTGGTTAGTGATATAAATAGCAGCAGAGTTAGGTCAGCACAGAGTCAAAATGAAGCTCAGACTTCACCTTGCTGGTCAGGAAAAGGAGGCCATTTTCTCCTTGCACATGCCTTGCTAACTGGGTCCTGTGTGAGGCTGCCTCACAAGAACCTCATCAGCCTCTGGTCGCCCTTCATTGCCTCCTGGTGTCCTCTGGTGTCTGCACTTCTGCATAGAGCCTCTCTGCAAAGTACCCATAGCAAATCTGGGATAAGTAGGCTAACTGCACCCTTGGAGAACTGATGGACTTCAAAAATATGTATCTCAGATTCTCTAAGTAATGCCAAGGTAAACTTTCACTTCCCATGAATAGATTTGACCTGACTGAAGTCAGTGGGAGTTTGCTATTGACTTTAGTGGGAGGAGAATTTTATGCCGTTTGTGTTCAGCTTCTGCCCATACTCACAATCTCCTTGGAAAAATGTAGCCCTGAGATACAAAGTAGCATGTGAAAACAGAAGAATTTTATTTATTTGAGAAGAAACAGACAATGACACAAAAACTGAAATAAGGAAGAGAAATGCCACATTAGTTTAACAATAATTTTCCTTAAGAGTATTTTTTTTTCAAAAAGGCAGGTCTCACCTGTGAGAAGCACATGAGTATGGTCTGGCTAAAGGGGAAATTGTTGGTAGGAATTCCTCTGCCAAACACACCAGTACAGATGCTCCCAAAACTGCTACATCTGCTTCTTTGAAAAACACTTCTTCCACATCCTCTGCTATGGTGCCAATGTGCACTCTTGGGAGATGGATAAAAGCACACTCCAGATTTTCACATGCCAAAGTGGGAATAATGATTCACTAATTAATCCCTCCTTAACAAAACAACAGAATACTTGAAGAAAAGAAAAAGCAGTAAACACTGTTAGGATTTTCTGCAACACCAGAGAAAAATGGAAACCATTCTAAAATTAGTGCTCAAGAGGAACAATATCCTGCAGCATTGCCCAAGATACTCGAGATGAGCCTTTCTTTAATTGGGATTTGTCTCACGCATGTGATCTATTAAAGAAAAAAAACCAAAACTGTACATAAAAAATTGCTTCCTAACAATGTGTTTATGTTTATCCCATGATTTAAAAATTGCTCAAGACTTACATTATCAACAAAAAAAGTACAACCTCTATAATCCTTTTAGGGTCAATGATGACAATCAACAAAAAACTAGTGTTGGTTGTGCAAATTGAGGGCCTGGCAGCACTGAACTTACTCAGTCGAGTTTCTCTTAAGACTTCAAAGCATTCTGGAGAACAGAATACATGCAACAAGACTGTTTGGGTCAGTGCTTCCTTTTTTAGTATTCATTTTCTGTCCTCCTTTTACTGGCTGATTTCCAAAACATGGGCCAACATCTCGGAGCCTAAACACAGACTGCAGAAAACAAGCCATGCAACCATTGCTTGTTTTGGTGCAAAATTAATTAATTTAGTCTGGGGAAAAGAAAAGGGGAGTCTGCTTGTAGTGGAATCTCACTCTATCCTGCACAGAAGGAACAAAACAGTCATCCATCTTATTCTAACATATATAATTTATAATATGTTTGTGCTTTCTTTTTTTTTTTTTCTTTTTCTGACAACTTTAATAAGTAGTTGCCTTACAGTGTTGAACAGAAAAAATGCTACAGTTCTGGGTTCAGGTTTAACCCCATCCTTCCAGCTTTGCTGCAACAACGTTTTTGGGAGAGAGGGACCACTTGGGATATTCCCGTCTATCATGCTGTTGTTGATATCCCTACCTGATGACAAAGAAACCACCCACCATCGCAGGCCTCTCTGCATACAAAAATTGCTGGCCTATCCATCAGTCCAGTGGAGAGGGCTGACAAGACATACTACACTCAAATGTAAAACACATGGCTGCAAAACACTTAGTTTCCTGGCAATAATTAAGAATGCTACTTGGCAGGTTGGCAGCCACATAAAACAACTGTTAGTCAGCTTTAAATTTATTACTTTCCCAGCTTATTGGAATGAAACCCATATTATAAACTTATGTATGAAATGAGGCCTCAGATGATGAAACGACATGCACATAAAGTCAAGGCAGAAGTAAATTGTCTCAGGAGAGCTTTAAAATGTTGCTGCGTCCTAAAGCAAGCAGAGAAAAGTACACCTTCTGGGGAGACCCACCTGGAAACTCACCTGACTCTCCCTGCTTACTGCCCTCAAACAGACAAAATATCAAAAGCTTCAAAATGCTTGCTAATTTTTGTGCAAAACAAAATGGAGAAAAACTAATTGCCATTAAGTTTTCTCTCTTTACAGTTATCTAGGGAGAGCTGCCTTGTGTGGAATATAGGCATGTAAGCAACTCTATTACACCCTTTGCAATTACTGTAAATGAAATAAAACTGCTGCTGGCGACATTCCTGCTGTCCCTGTGCCATTTTATCTGCCTGGTGATAAAAGCAGCCCAGCCCAGATTACTGTCCTGGTGATCCCCCATGATCATAACCCCTTCACTTTGCTGATCAACAGGCATCAGCTCTTACCTCCCACAGCCTCTGTCCTTGTTGGTGGCCTAAACAGCTCAGTCTGACCATCCCACCTCATGGGCCAAGCTCTCCATCCCTCAGCTTGCCTTAGAAAAATCTGATCCACCTTGACTTCATTTTGAGAATTTCTGGGAATGAACACAGGCTGCTGTGGAAGGGGGCAGTGGCTTCTCCTGCATCATTTGTGAGCCCGTGGCTGTCCTTCACCCAAGGGCTGCATGGCATTTCCTGACCCCAAACATTGGAGGGGGACCCATACAACTCTGAGAGTACGGGCAGTGGATGCAACTGCAGCACAACAGTGTTCTGCATTTGTTTCCTTCTGGAAAAGAAAGAAAAAAAAAAAAAAAAAAAAAAAAAAAGAAAAGGGGAGGGGGGAATTTACAATTATCTAGTGCCTTCTTTTTAGGGTCCTGAAATGATTTCAAAATTTAGATCCAAATCCTGTAAACACTTTGCCATATGACTGACTTTACTTGCATGAAGCAACACTTGCCGGCTCTCTTTGAGGTTTCCTGTAAAGAAAAGCTGTACATGTGCTAAAGTGTTTGCAGAACCAGCTCCTTGGAGCTAAATCCTGATTTTGAATAGTTCCACTGCTATTCCTGCAAGAGGCCACACTGGCTTCTTGGGGACATTCAGGCTTCTTCTAGGGTGGAAGAGCTATGGGTGTTTGTACTGCAGTAAGCCAAAGCTGCACTGTTTGCTGCTCTGAGCCCTTCCCTCTGCCTTCATAAGAGGATCAGAACAAGTCTGCCTGCACTAAGACTGGCTCTCCAGGAGAGTGACTGCTTCCAAGGGATTCACTGAGGTGACATAGCCTTAAGTATACTGAAATCAAAGGTAATCTGGTACTCAGAAACTGCATTAAGAATGTGCTTGATCATTTGTTCACAAGTTCTTGGCAGATTTTCCAATGGAGAATGCAGCTGATTTACTTAGACCTCAATACATGTTCCTAGGAATGGCACACTGAATCAGTGAATTTTTCCTAAAGAGCTGCTGCTCATCACTTGGTACGGCAAAGAAGCCATATACGAGCATCATCAAGTATGTCCTTTCAGTTAGTTTTGCTACTAGATTGAGACTCAGGAGTCAGTTTTTTGTTTTGTTTTTTGCCTTTTTTTTTCTTTGTTTTGTGAGTGGTTTTTTTTTTGGTTTTTTTTGGGGAGGGTTTTTTGTTTGGTTGGGGTTTTTTGAGTTTGGTTGGTTGGTTGGTTGGTTTGGTTTGGGTGTCTTTTTTGCGTGTGAGTTGTTTGTTAGCATTTTTGTTGTTTTCATTTTTTGTTTTGGAGTTTTTTTGCAATAAATCCTCACCTATGTGAAATAGAAATGAAGCCTTCATTAATATTTGTAAAAATTATATGTGCCAAAATGTTGAACAAATTTTTTAAAGCTTTAAAAACATGAGATTTTGAAAATAATTATTTAAGTGTCCTTTTCTGGGCATGACCATAAAATCCATCTTGAATAATGGAAAATCAACAGTCGTATTAAAACCAGTATGTATCTGTAGAATGTCTTCGTATCAGTGAAATACAGCATTTCAAAGAGAAATACTTTTCTGAAGCTCCTTGTATGATTATCTCCAAATAGTGAAGCTGGCAAGGCATCAATTTTTACAGCAGAAAACAAAAGCAAAGAGCAAATCAGCTCTACAGAAACATACAGCAGTCATTTTGTCCCTAAAAATTTCTGTTGCTTTTTGTCGTTTGCACTTTTATATTGTCTCTGGGAGAAGCAATGTCACAGAAATAGTGAGTGGTTTGAAACTAAGAATTTTGCATCACGGACTGTGAAATACCAAAATAGGCACCCAAAGTCCAAAACACACTGTTAGTGTTCTCCTAAAACATTATCTAAATGTGTGTCCTTGCTGACAATGTGAGCATCTAGGGACATGATTAGCACAAAATCTCAAGGGAGGGAGCAAATAGTGTGTCCATGTGAAGAGGAGGTATCTCAGCCATCATGTGTTAGATGGAAAGGAGGAAGAGCAGGGAAGAGATGGATATGTAGGGAAGTGACAGTAAGAGGGCTGAGCACTAAAAAAGTCAAAGGAAAAATTGTAGAATAGGGAAAAGGCAAGATGAAAAGGGAGAGTAGCGGAAGAGAGAAAGAAAGAGAAGGAAGAGGAAGATGAAGAGGAAGAGGAAGAGAAAGAGGAAGAGGAAGAGGAAGGCAACATAAGGTAAGAAGAAAGTGAAAAGGGAAGAAGAAAAAAAATCCTGAGGCTGGGGGTTCAAAAGGAACAGGGTAATAGAAGACTGATTTGAGAAAAAAAATAAAAAAAAAGGGAAAAAAAGTAAGGCAGTTGTAAATTGATGTGCCATTTCTTCCCCCTTTTAAAGTAAGCTTAATTCCAGGATGTAAAAGTAAATTAAAAAGCACACAAGTGTTTTCTAGGGATGTATATTTACACATCTGTATAGATAGATGCACTTGCACACAAATGGACATCTTGAGCAGCCTATAAAACTGTGCCACAATCCCCTCCAAAAAACCACAACTGTAAACTGTGCACAAGCACACATGGCTGCGGCAAATGGAGCCCAGTTGTGATAGACTGTTCTTGGCTGCTTAAAGATATTGCCCAGACAGTTTTCATCCCTTCTAGCCAGCCTACTACAGCAGGAAAAGCAAAAGAAAAAAGGGCAACAAAATCTGGAGATGAAAAATTTTCCCAGAGGCCTTTATATTTGCATCGGGAGGAGAGAGCAAAAATAGTTGTGGAGTAAGTAAGTAATTATTAAACTAGCTACCTGGAAAGTAAAATGAAATTAAGGCAGAAGGATGAACAGAGAAACTTTGAGGTGTATTAAAAAACCCACCCTTCTATGCTATATGAAAAGAAACACAGGAAAAGATTGCTGTTAAGTCTTTCAGGAAGACACTGCTTTGGGCAGGTACGTAGACCCATATGTTTAGATATTACTGCTAAAAAATAAAAGCCCCCAACCTCCCCTGTCCCCAAATTCATTGTGAAAACAAATGGAGGAGGAGAGAAATAAGGGAAACAAAGCAGTACAAAACCAGACTATTTTCCCTTTTTCTTCTTAGACCTGTGCTTAGATGAAATTTGCTGATATAATGACTGCATTTCCTTTGCAATTCCCTGCTTTGATTTGTGAAGATGTGCTTTCAGTTTGGGCACTTCAGTCTGAAATTTACTCATACACCCCCTTCACTTATGAAATAAAAAGTTACATCTTTCTGCGGAAAGGTGTTAAGGCAATGTCTAAAACTATGCTAAATTAATTTTTTTTTTTAAAGTTGATGCATTTTTCCCATTTCTAAATACTAGGACTGACACTAACTTTTTATTTTTTGAATTTTTTGAGAAGTTTTTTTTGCAAAGATTCTTTTGCTGTGGGGATGAGGAGTATATCCTCCCTGCCTCCAGAAATTTCTGAATTTCCCCTACCTGATACAGACTCAGTCTGCTTTCTGGCAAGTTTCTAGCTGCCAACTGAAGTTCCAGTCAGTAATGGCATTCTCCTAAAAAATGTCAAGTATAGAATTTTTATGATGTACTGTACAAATATGCTACTAAAAATTTGCAGCAGGGCAAGTAATTTGTAATGAACTTTTTTCATTTGTAAATTAGCTGCAGAGAGATGGACATTCCCCCCCT
>VWZN01015157.1:53806-92387 GCA_013396955.1 Regulus satrapa | reverse complement strand
TTTTTTTTTTTTTTTTTTGTATCAACATTCTCAAAGTTTGACTTGGATAGCTCTTTTTTATTATTTTTCTGGAAGAGGCCAGATATTTTTTCCAAAAACATATGCATTGCTACTAATAGCTTGGCTTTGATGCAGCAGGATTTTTCAATAAAAATACCTGAATTATTCCAACAACTATTAAGGATATTTATTTGCCTCCAATTCTCCTTCATCTCTTGAACAAAAAGCTTTCAAAACGTTTTGAATACAGAATGAGTTCACAGCTGGCCTCCTCCTGCTATTTGTTTTTAAGGAATAACGCGTGAATATTGTATTATTTGTAAAATCATAATGCTCAGATTATGACTGGCACAGATTAGTGCCATCTCTAAAACTGGCACCGTGCTCTTACTCAAGCTGAGCACCTCAGTGTGTCCTGCAGAGAGGCATGGGAAGTGACATGGAGCTGGGGCTTTCTAGATTTCTGTTAAGCTTTGCACTTCTTTAATTTCATCATCATGTGGGGGAAAAAAATAATTCTGTTGAGGAAGCTGTGACATGATCGGGCTGCTTTATAGGTAATGTGATGATACCTGGAGGCAAACATGGCTGCTCAAAAGAGGGTTCTGTGCATTTGTTTGATTCTACTTTATTTTAAGATTTTTTTTTTTTTTTTAAGGAAGACTTAAAGGTCCTGATTTACGAGGATGACATGTCTATGTAATAGCAGTAATTACAGCTGGAAAAAAGTAATTTATCAGCTTAACTCCAGAAAGGCTTGATTTTCTAATCCTTCTCTCTCTCATCTGGTTCCTCCTTCAAACTTGATTCCTTTCCATGACAGACCATTTTTTTGTCTTTTATTATAAATATAGTGCATTCTTTTTTTTTTTTACTTTTCAAGGACATGTGCTGTCTTAGAAGTTTTTGTCACCAGTCAAAATAATGCCATCGCTTCTGAAAATATTTTCATTTTCTGACATGTACGGAGGTGCCACGAAGCAGTGCTGACAACTTCATCTCTCGCATTCCACAAATCTTATCAAGATATATCATCAGAAAACCACACGGGCTATATCCGGGCTCTGACAAACCTGAAGCATGGCCTGCCAGCCACAGATAAGGCTTGAAATGTTGGTCAGTGAAAAGGTGATAACAGCAACAAGGATCAAATGCATGTACAACTTCACCTTTAGACAGCTGTGGTTTTTGGCTGAGTCACGACGTTGGAGAAATCTTTGCTCTGCCTTCGCCGATACCCCGACATCTGCGTGCTGCCGATGGGACACACAGCATGGCCACGGCAAGGGCCCGAGGTAGTCCACACTTTGGGAGAAGCCCTCAGCAAATGTAAACCTCATGGGTCACGAGCAGCGCCGAAAAGCTCCACTGAAAGCCTGGCGCTTTGTTCGAGGGATCAAAAGGATTGTGGTGCTTTGTTCTTCTAAACGTGGAGAAAAATTGCAAAATGCCGCAACAAGAAATAATAAATGCACCCCATTCCTTCCCCCTGAAAACCTCCTACAGGAGGTCTTGCCACCTTTTTTAGTCCTCAGAGGAAAAATCTGAAACAAAAATAAAACTACTCAAAGCCACTCCACAAAACAGTAAACTGGCTCTGCACTTATTTTTGGTTAATCTTGGGATTTAAACATATCACTATTATCGTAAAAAAATGGAGTTCTTAAAAAAGAATTTATAATCATTTGCTTAATGGTGCTTTCCCCATGCCATCCGTTTCCAAACAAAGCTTAGTTTATGGCTATCATAAGAGATTATGTTCCCTTACAGTTGCAATATTTCTTCTATAATGATTTATTTTAAAGGGCTTCACCATGATAGCTCTCCAACTTTGTTCCTTCCTGTATATCACTGTTCAGGGTCAAAAGCTGGAAAAAGGGCTGGTCCCAGAGGCCTAACATATTTCACCAGTGGAGACTCTGGCTTTTCACTTCTCCTTCTCTCCTCATCACTTTATGCTTAAAGAATAACAGATGTGGAAACATTTAGAAAAGAACTAATTGAATTTCACATAACACAATTTAGCATTGTTTGAGGAAGTACCTAAATCAACAGCACATTTTCTGAAAGGCCCAGCGTTGCCTAATTAGAACACCAAACGTGTGACTAATTGGCCACACTTACACCAAAGGCTCTGTCGCAGATGAACGGCTGCCTATTCATCTTAGCTAAACTTAGGCCAGCGGTTTGGCTGTGAGGTAACTGTGGTTGTTTTAAATGAGCTGTGCCAAACATAACGGGGAAATTCAGCTATGGTAGGAGAACAAATCCATGTAAGAGTAGAGGAGTAATCAGGACGCTTACGCTCCGGCAGCACCCGGAGGATTACCAGGAGATTATCAGCACATAAATTATTGGATTCTTTTTGCTCTGTAATTGGGAAACTTAATAGCCTGCTCTTTATCATGTCTGCTCCATTGTCTTTAAAAGCTCAGCATCTAATTAAAAAGTAAACTGATATTATCAGGAAAGGCTCCACTCTGCCCAGCTCTTGCCACTGCTGGGTCTGTTTTTTGCATGCAACAGTTTCCTTTCTTTTCTTTTCTTTTCTTTTCTTTTCTTTTCTTTTCTTTTCTTTTCTTTTCTTTTCTTTTCTTTTCTTTTCTTCTTCCTTAGTAGATCCAGCCACCCTAAAGAAATGAAAAGCACTGTGCTAACTGTTTCCTACTGGAACATGGCATTGGTATTGTGAGGAATCCCAGTTATGTATGTTGCTTCAGGAAGTCTCAAGGCTGGCTGCTAAAGTTTTTGAATTGTTTTCTATAAAATGATATATCAAATTAAAAATAAGCCCAAAAAAAGTGTGATTTGGAGAATAGGATTAGATGGCTTCATCCATACTTTCTAACATCCCAAATTTTAAGTAGGATCACTGGATGTTTTACAAGCAAGTTCTGAGAAATCCAGGACCTCAAGGGTTTTTTTTTTTGTTTGTTTGTTTGTTTGTTTTTTAACCATTAACACAGCCTTCTCACCTCTATACCTTCAGGTAACTCTGAAAGATGGCTCCTCTTCCCCAGCACAATAGCTCTGCAGCCTCCAAACAAGACTGCTGAAGCCCTGGTCATGTTTTTGTGGTGCCTGGCCTGGGGGGCAAAGTTTCCCACACACATAATCACCATCCTGCAAGTAGCTGAGGGCTTTTTGCCGTGTGCTGCAGAGAAGTCAGGAGAGATGCAGCTGGGACATCCTGCCCTGCTGCCCCAACGTACCCTCTGTAGTGTAGCTTGCCCTGGCCACACGAGCTGACTGCCTCTGCTGATCCCAAATTCTGGTGGGAAAGACAGAGCTTGATCAGAGGACTTGGTGGGGAGGCGCAGGAGGCAGTTGCATATTTTATTTGCCTGAAGGCCTGGAAGAGCTCTTATGGCCTGCACAACCCCTTCTGGTCACAGTACTCATACACTCTACTGGTTTGAAGGAAATTTATTCCCTTGACTTGTGCGTCACATAAATAAAAGAAGGGGTAGAGCTGCTGAGTTTGCTAAGGTCTTTGTTTTAAAATTTCTTGAGTGGTAATTTGTGGATTGCTGTTAATGGGAAAGCTGCTCTAGAATGTCTGAAGCTTCCAGAAAAAGGTGGAAGAAATACTGTGCAAAATGATCGAATTTTCACATGAGTGAAATAGATTTCTTGCTCTGAAACCCTACTTGCATTTCTTAGGCTGTCTGCTTTTTCTCTTGATGGGGTTCCTTTGCCCCATCTCTCTCTCTCCCTCACTAAATGTTAGGGACACTTTGTTGCCCTTTCACATCAATTTGTTGTATAACAAAGGTGAAAACAGTACCAGAATGTTAGTACATGTTGCAGTGAACAAAATGCAATCCAGCTCCCACCGTGAAGCTGTAAGCAGCCTTGGCCCCCCTAGCAGAGTCTGAGAAGCTCAGAGAGGAGAGAGGCAGCCTGTACCTGCCCCATACAAACAAAGCCTGTCCAGGGAAAATGGTTTTGTCTAAGAAATGACTACAGATCGACACAGGAGGGTGGAGAAACTGATTTTGAGTTAGGCCAGGTATGTTTCTGGGGTAGAGGTCTATTTCTTTTTTTTTTTTTTCCCCTGTGTTCGGAAGAGTTACTTGACTGGGAAAACTAGTTTAAGTGTGTGTCACCTAAGGAAAAAAAAAAAAAAAAGGAAATTAAAATTTAATAGGCCACTAAGTTAGGAAATAATTTTAAGAAATCATCTAAACCATTGTTCTGTCCATATCTAAGTAATCAGCATGTACATATTTGCTTAAAATCCTTCTGTATCAAGCCTTTACTATGCTTGCAGGTAGCAAGAGATTTTAAAAAATATTGAATCTCAACCTTTTCTGGAAGTAGTTAATCATTTTATTTTTATGCCACATCTATATATATATTTTAATGGACATGAAAGTCAGAAGCCTTCTTCCTCTTTGCAGCAGTGCCTCACATAGTTGAAAATCATTAGCATGTCCTTTCTTCACAGGACTGAACAACTCCATTCATCTTTCTTTAGGGGTCATGTTTTTTCTAGTCCTCTGGTCAGCCCCTTTGCTTTCTTCCCTACTCCCATGCCATGCAACTATTATCTTTCAGTCTGTCAGGAATGTCAGAGACTGGAGATCCCAACCCACCCAAATGCACTGAGGGTGTGAGCCCACAAATGCCCAGTTAATACCAAATAATGAGCCCCAAAAAGACCTTTGATGATGCTGAAAATTATTTGTCTTCAGGATGCTTAAGGCAGAACCTTGTTTTTTAAAATACGTATCTAGTCAGTTTTTGTTGCTCATACTTTCAGCTGAAAGCAAAATTGTACTCCTCCTAGTAACATAATTCATTTAAAAATCAGTCTTTGGTAAAATCTGTTAGATAATTAAAGGTATGATATAAATATATATTTGTGTATGTGTGCATGCACATATATATGTGTAGTAAAGCTGTAGTGCTTAAAAATAAAGTCTGATCTGCTTATTTCAGTCACATGGACCAGTTTTTCTGTTAGTTCTCTGTGGTAATTTGCTTACCACAAATTCTTCCCAATTTATGTTGGAAGAAAATGGTGAAATGTTCAAAGTATGCACAGCAGCGAGAATCAGTTGGACCAACTTTCATTTTAATTCAACATAATAAGAGCAACCCTAATACCTGAAAACTGGAGAAAAACAGAATACAGAATGAGTCCATTTCGAGTACCTGAATTAGTAGATAACAAAACAGTGTTAAAAGCTACAAGAAAATATAACTGGTACTTTCTTATTAAGTGCTCACAGGTATTGAATATATTCATTACAGCCTTCTCCCTTGATTCCCAGTGATCCCCCATAGGAGAGGTCACTTAATGTTCATTACCTGTGTTATCCATCACTCCTGAGCTCTGCAGTCACTTGAACTCATACCAGGCAGTCACAACAAAACTGCTCAAAGGAGAGCAAGGGAAAGCTACTTCCTTTGTCATATTTTGGGCATGTTTGCCTTGTTTGTAACTGGCAAAGGGTGGGCCATTGCTCCAAGACCTGAACAGATTTCAGTGGTGAGGGAAGAATGGAAATGTGCCTGCTTTCCTGAATGTGGCCCCTCTCAGTTGATGCCAACCCATAAAATATATTTTAATTATAATGTTTGATTACTCCCTTGGTGACTCTTCACTCAGGTTTGGAGCCCAGTAACTTGTTCACATACAGCTTGATCCTAACAGTACTTGAAGAGAAACTTGTTCTGTCATACCAGTCCCCTTCAAATCCCCTGCCAACCTCCAGTCCTGCAAGATTGCCCAGTGCTTTGGGAACACTTAAAGCCAGCTTCCAAAATCAGCAAAGATGCCTGCGGTCCACATACCAATTCTGCTTCTGCCCCTCCAGAATTAGATAAACAACTCCACTCACTTTCTTGATTCAAGTATTGTGTCTAAATGTGTACAAATTGCACAAATATCACTTTCTATTACTTAAAATTTGAAATGAAACCTTCTCTTCTTGAATACAGGATGGGTGGTTTTACTCTTTTTTTGAAGCCAGAAAAAGGCCTTTTTTAAAATCACTTGTAGCTGATACTTCACTTGTTGCTGTTGTTTATAGATGCATCCTGCTCATAGATGGGGGCCCGGCATGTTGTCCTTCCTTTTGTACCATATTTGAGACAGCTGAAGCCCTATGCTCAAGTGTAGGTAGTCACTGTGAGCTGGCACTAAAAAGCTGAGTGCCATATTTACTTGGTTAATGCTCTTGATTCACCTTTGATTCTTGTCCCCAGAAGGGGGATAACATCTATTATGTGTTGCTGTCTAAAACCATTTGTAATCAATTGTCAGCTGCCAGTCACAGTCTTGCAGTTTTGCCGTTGTTTCCACTCAAGCACAGTCTTTAGTCAGTACAGCATTTTGGAAAAATCATGCATTGCATGACTTCAGCGGGCCACCCCAAGCTAGGCATTCTGCAAATGTGGACATTTCACCCTGTGCCTCAGCTTGTCTGCTGTAAAATGAGCTAATTATAGGCCATGAATATTCATTTCAGAGATTCACTGCTAAGACAAACTATTTTGTGTTAATGAGAATGTGAAGGAAGGCAATGCCACAAAAAAGGCCATGAAGAAATGAATAATGCTGCATCCAGTGCCAAGCATAGAACATTAATTTTCGTCAAACTGCACATCATATTATGTAGCTAAATCCAAATTGCAGACCTAATTAATTTAACTTCTGTAACCGTTAGGGTGAAAAGGGACAATGTAACATCCACAGTACAGCAAAGGGAGGAGATATGAGTGAAGCAGAGAGGAAGAAGGGAATGGGACATTGAAGAACATGCAGGACTTCAGTCCTTCCTGAACTTCCACCACAGAGGAGCTGAAGTTAAACACAATGCATCCAACCAGGGAGAGTATTTCTTTATATGAAATGTCATTACAATATACAACTCATTGTCATAGCACCCTGTAGATATAAAAATTTTCCTGGATTCAAAAATAAATTAGACTTGTTAATGGTAAAAGAATCCCCATGAAAGATCAAAGTCACAGAGAACTGGAAGCTGGTATCATGCTATTATGGTTTTAAGCCCAGCTGGTGATGAAACACCACACAGCCATTCGCTCAATCTCCCTTTTATTTTCCCTCATCCTAGTGGAATGGGAAGGGAAATCAAACTAAAACTCATATGCAGAAATAAGACCAGTTTAATAATTGAAAATAAAGTAAAATGCCATATTAATGGATAATAATAATAATCATCATCATCATCATCTTTCTTGGTTACTCCTCCCAGTTTATATACTGCGCATGACATTCTGGGGTGTGGAATATTCATTTGGTCAGCTTGGGTCACCTCCCCCAGATGGGCTCCTTCCCAGTTTTGGGGTTGTTTTGAGTACCTCCTCACTAGCAGAACATAAGACGAAGAAAGAAAGTCCTTGACTTTGGATAAATACAACTTAGAAAGAAAACCAAGGCATCAAAACCATTCTTGTTCAAATCCAGGACGTAGCACTGGAACAGCTACTGAGAAGAAATTAACTCTAGCTGAAATCAGGAGAACTGGTGAAAACATAATTACGCACACCCATCCTGTTGGTACATCCTGTTTTGTGCGTCTACCCATGGTCACCACCAGAGACAAGAAGCTGAGAGACAGGGAGCTCTGTCCAAATATTGATATTACCATTTCTAGAAACATGGAATCCTTTAGGCTGCAAAAGACCACTAACATCATTGAGCCTAACTGTAATCCCAGCACTACCAAGTCCACCACTAAATCATAGCCCCAAGAGACAAGTACACATCTTTCCAACACCTCCAGGAACACTGACTCAGTCACTTCCCTGGGCAGCCTGTTACAATGCTTGAAAACACTTGCAGTGAAAAAATTTTTCCTGATATCTGTTCTAAACCTCCCCAAGTGCAACTTGAGGCCATTTGCTCTTGCTGAATCACTGGTTACCTGGGAGAAGAGACCCAACCTTCCCCTGGCTACAATCTCCTTTCAGTTAATTATAGAGACCAAAAAGGCTCCCCTCTGAGCCTCCTTTTTTCCATCCTCCCTCAGCCACTCCTCTTAAGACTTGTGCTCCAGACACTTGATCAGCTTTGTTGTCCTTTTCCAGCATCTCAATGTCCTTCTTGCAGTGAGGGGCCCAGAACTGGACATGACACTGGAGGAACAGTATCACTCTCCTGGTCCTGCTGGCCACACCAGAATGCCATTGACCTTTTTGGCTACCTGGACACACCCTGGCTCACATTCAGCCACTGCCAATCAGCAGCCTAAGGTAGCTTTGTTTTCTTTTTGGCAGCTTTCCATCCACTGTCCCCCTAGCCTGTAGCTCTGCATGGGGTTGTTGTGGCCCAGCAGTTCCTAGGTACAGTTTATAGCACTACAAGTGCATCTCAGTGGATTTTGGGATGTTTGGAAAAGGAATAGCACTTTCTTTTTGCATTAGTCACAGCAAAGGCATCTTTATGGCCTCTGTGCACAAGTCATCATGTAGTTCTTGAGGGAGATTTTATGAGCAGAGCTCATTTCCATTTTAGAATAAATAGGCTTGGTTTTTTTTTTTTGCTGTGCCCTACTGACATGACAAAGAGGTTGTGAATAGCTACTCCTTTCAAATTGTATGAAAGCAGTTTCATTTGAATAGACAGGACCAATCCACTTGCCGTGCAGACTGTGCCCTCCTCTTGTTCCTGAAGTGGAGATACTGCAGATGCAGAGCTCCTGCTCCATAATGTATGTCATGTAAATCAATTGGATTTGTCTTCACTAGCAGGAGGAGATTCAAACAACATATCTAAACAGAGAGGAGGAAAGCATTGTAAATTTAGCTATTTTTGCTGGTAATTACCCAGAATATATTTTTGTTCATTCTAAAAATTTAGGATTTAGAAACATTTCATATTTATTCAATAACCTAAAAGTGCTTTTAGATATCTACTACCCACTTTGAGCTTCTCTCAAAAGAATTTCCTGCAGTAAAGAGAACAGATGCTACACCCGGAATGATTATCTGCTGTGAACATGTATTTCATGGGCAGCACCTACTATACACTTGGTAGAACCTCTTGTCTACATTCCTGTTCTATAAAGTAACCAAAGTCTTAAGATGCACGGAGTTGGATATGCATGAGGTCAGTTTAAAAAATGCTTCAGGCTCATGGATGTTAAGACTGCAGATCAGTTTGGCTCGCACCATGAAACAAAGCACATGATGATAGGCAACCTGAGGCAAATATTTGCAGCAGTTAGAACAGGACACTTTTCACCTGCTGCTGAAAATGCCAATACCTTTCCCAGTGTTCAGCCTGCTGGTGTAGGAGATTTCTATACCCTTTTTTTCCTACAACAATTGAAGACTAGAACTGATTTATGAAACAAACTTGCCTTTTTCTGCTTTTTTTTTACTCATTTTTCATATTCGTTGTTGCTCACGCTTAACCTTTTGACTCTAATTCCTTAATCTGCATGATGCACACAGAGGCTTTGTTCTTTCTGACAAGTCTTATCATTTTTTTATCTGTCATCTATTTTTTCAGCCATTAGCTGGTCTCAGGCTCTCTGTATCTATAATCTGTTTACATTCTTCTTCATTATTTAGTATTAGTGTAATTCTTCAGCAATCTTTCTCTAGAGCTGGGGCTTTTTTCTGCCCTTTGCTTCTTCTGAGCCAAATTTCTTTTGACAAGAAGACCCCCAAACCTATCTGAGGATCGAGACAAGTTAGACATGTCATAGTGACTGTGTGCTAAAGCTTGGGTTCATGCTGTAATGTCATTTAATTTACTAGTGTGGACATAGCCTGCCTGTGAGTTTCTGAGCCTGTGCCCGAATTCTTCCTGCAGTTTACATCAGGGAAAAGTAATCTAGAAAATAATATTAGCAATCCGGCAATCAGGGGTAACTCCGTTGTGATGGATGTTGTAATAAATATGTTTAAAGCTGAATTTGGATTGCTCAGAGATTTTAAAAGTTATTTATTTTGACCCAAATTTGTTTGGACTTTATTTATATATGTAGTGTCCCTTGGTACTGTGCTCAATCAAAACCATAAAAAAGATGTTGGCAAATATTACATCTTTCAATTATTATCACCTGTAACTTTTGAGGCAATAATGAAAATATTAAATGTTTGGCCTAAACTTCTGACTGAAATTCCCTTGGCAGTTCACTGCATGTCTCCTCCAGCAGTGTTGCAATGTGCATTGAATGACATCCAACAGATGATGTTAAAAAGACATCAAGATCAGGAGATATTTATTCCTTCTAAACGCCCACATGACTGTAAACTGCTCACTTCATTAATCAACATTTTGGGTTTTTTAAATTTCTGTGTGAAATATTAAGCCATTTTTCCTCTTTAGTGTTCAAATTCAAACATTTTTCTGGAAATGTGAACCCATTACAAATATAATCTGATTTTCACCCTGACCCCAAAGGACAGAAAGACAAAAATAAATAAATAAAACTCAAATCCATTCCACAGCTATGAAATGGAGGCACACTAAGTCCAAAAGAAAATGTATCCGCTAATTTGGGGCGTCTGTTTTGCATTGCTGCAAATCAGGTCCCTAGACATGCAGCAAGCCAACTATATCTCATTACAGCTTGTCTATGAAGGGTTTTTTCCTGAAAAAGACATAGGGTAAATTTGTGGTAGAATAACGATTCCAAAATAGTTTTATGAATAAGTAACTGTCGGCACCCATGCAGTAAGAGGTGGATTTAAGCAGACTGCTGAGCACCAGGGTGGAGGTGCATGTGCTGGGTCTAGGACAGAGCCTGGCTGCTGGAGACATGGTCCTGCCTGCTCTCTTTTTGGGTGCACAGCATCCAGCACTGGCTCCTGGAGGCCCTCACTTCCTCTGTCACATGCCCTCAGATCCATCGGGTGCCACCAGGCCATCCCCTGGGTCTACTATCAGCCTCCAGGCCCTCATATTTACATATTTACCTAATATGTACCCTAAATATTAGCTACAGAAAAGACTGGAAAAATGTGTTCTCTTTGCCAGATTCTACCCCAAAAAACCTGTTCTTTTCTTTCAAAAGGAACAAATGCTAACAATGATGAATGAACATAACTGAAAATCATTGTCTATTCAGAGGAAATACATGTGGAGTACAGGGAAATCATCTATGCTTATTTAAAATAAACAATCCCTCCATAACTATACAGACTTTTTCATTTTTCCACAGGAACACAAGAAATGTGCAGTTAACTCTAACAAAGAGCTCAGTAAAAACTGTGGGATGTGTGAGGAGCTGGGGAGGAGGATGTAGCAAGGTAGAGAAGGTGTAGAAGGTGTAGAGGAAGTTGCTGATAGGCTTCTGTCAGTTTTGGAGATGTTCTTGCTCAGCTGGGTTCAACAGTGCTGCTGGGCAAAAAAAAAAAAAAAAAAAAAAAAAAAAAAAAAAAAAAAAAAAAAATGGAGGGGANCAAAACAGTGCATGGTGATGAGATGAGTGGAACACATCTGGTAGGTATACACCAGATGTATACCTGCACAGTGGTAGGCATAATCACTAACATAGGAATTACTGACAGAACGAGAGGACACAGTCTTAGCATGCGCCAGGGGAAGTGTAGATTAGACATCAGGGAAAAAAATCTTCACTGGAAGCATGATTGAGCACTGGAATGTCTGCCCAGGGAGGTCGTCGAGCCTCTGAATGCTTTTTAAAAACGTCTGGACGTCGCCCTCAGTGCCATGGTTTAGTTGATGTGGAGGTATTAGGTCACAGATTGGACTTGGTGATCTCAAAGGTCTTTTCCAATCTAGCTCATTCTGTGATTCTGTGAAAATATCACATAAGGCAAACAGGGTGGCCTTTAGTGCAGAAAGAAATTAAACAGTAAAGAAATATGTTCAGACTCATAATAATTTCTAATAAAAGCAGGGTGTTCCTCAGCAGGGAGCAATTGAGGAAGAGAGATGCCTGGCTATTAGGACACCAGATGAGTATGAGACGGTTCTGCCAAAAATCTGAATGAAGTTCAAACAACTACTAGCATATGTCAGCTGTGAATTCAGAAGAGACAGTGTGTACAGGAGTCCTGGTCTACCTCTGCATGTTGCATATGCTGCTGCTTCCAGCCCAAGCTGGGTTAAAAAGCCTATGCTGCACTGAGCACCTTGTGGTAAAAGAGACTTAGAAGAAAATCACCTTATTAGTTAGATGTTGGTCCTAGAATGAGTAGGGCATTACAATGGTGATAGGCAATTTGGGGTGGGAAGCAAGAAGGTTTGAGTCTGTTGGAGAAATGAGGTCTGAGAGGGATCCTCGCTGGGAGCACTGCCGCGAAACTTGAGTGTTTGAAATCCTCTCTGTTCTGCATCTGATCCCCTCACTGCAGCAATGGTAAAGGCAGCTTGAAACGGCTCTGGTAACAACAGGTATTTGACACATCGCTTCTGTTTTTGAACCACAAGTCATTGCAAGTTTTTCCCCTGTGAGTAGTGAGAAGTAATCAAGAAAAGAAAATAATTCTGAGTATAGTGTAAAATAACACCCGAACATTAACAAGCTGCCAGGAAAGCAATACATTCTTAAATTTGCCCAACTTCAGGAATAATTCAGTGAAAAATTTCACAGTATGATTCCCTTGAAATCAATACAATATAATTGTAGGTGTATTTTTAAAAGGCACAAGTCAAAATATTGCGACAAAGGCTGGCTATACTGTCCAGTAACTTCCCTGGTGCATTATCAAATACACACACCTCTACAATGATGTCAGCTATAAACATCTTATTCCACCCTTTCATAGATGTACAAAATGAGTTGTCAGTCATTTCTGCAATAAAAGAATGCTGAGGCGCCATCACAAGAAAGTTTGTTTTTTTCCAAGCAGCAAATGTCTATAAAAATACAGGCCTACATCTCTGTGATAGATAAGAAATACTAAAGGAGCAATAATAATTAATGGCCATACAAGATGAAACTCCAGTTACTCAGACGGCTGTCTCCACATAATCTGTATTTTATACAAAAGGAGAAAGAACTCAATGGAATTTCAGCTGTGACCGGATAAAAACTGCCAACAAAAAGTGATAAGGAAAGTCTAATGTGCATATTAATCATGTTTATAGCGCCTCATTTGCTGATATATTAGCCTAAACTCCCTTTCAAAATACATTTTTGATCACTGGGAGAATCATTTAATACAATCAAACTTTAAATAGGACCAATTAATGTTTCCATCCTCTATTAATTAAAAGTAATTGATTATTATAGCCTCTGTAATAAATCACAGAGCAAAAGAATTTGAAAATGTACTGTTGGATGAGTTGGATTTTTAATAATGGGGAAGATTTAAGCCACACACTGTATCTTTACATGTTTATTTCCCTAGTTTGCATTCCATGTTTTTATTATCTAAGTTTTTTTTGGACTACAATTCTGATCCAAAGTCACATATTATGTTAAAAGGCTGCCTGAAGAATTCTGCACATCTTATGTCGGTGACTTCCTATTTCTCTGTATAAGTAAGCAGGAATAGATAACCAAATAAAGCCTAGAAAAGTGTGTATAAATTGCACCCCTTTGGGGTTTTTTCTATTTCTCTAATTTATATTTTCACTATTTCTCCTTACCTTCATTATTCTATGGCTCACAGCAAATATCCCCTACCCCATGGCATGACTTAAAGGTGGCCTAGCCTTTTGTTATGACCAATTTATTAGAATCCTGCCTGATCCATGCTTTGCACAAACTTATTTGCAATTTGTTGCTGTGTGAGGGGGGGCAACACCAATAGCATCAGACACCTTCCTTTAACTTTAGTGGTCATGGATACAGGTAGTAGGTGAGGGCATTTTTGCCTGATAGCTTCAAAGTGCACCTCTTGTTTGTGATTTTGGTGAATTGGTGTAATATCTGCTTCACAGCTGCCTGTGGATGCATTCAGATTTGGATGCAGTGTTTTTCTGCCTGGAGACTGAAACAATAAAAGATCAGGAAAGGCAATGACCATTGCACTGGGCAAACATCCCACAGAAAACCTCTTCACTTGAAGAGAAAGCTTCCCTAAAGAATAAGTGTCTGTACACATGGAGGGTAAGGAAAATACTTAGAGCTGAGAGAAGCTTGTTTTAGGTTCCTTAGATATATTTGAAAAATGCTTCTTTCATAACAGCAGCAGGGGGGTCGCTTGATTGTTCCATACACTTCCTGTGTGATTTGTAAAGCTGTCCTGGAAGCTCACATGATCCTCTGCATCTTTCCATGTCTTCCTTTGTGTCTCCCTTCCAGCCGTTATTAGATTTCTCCAGGGGCACCAAGACTGGCCCATTAGTGGCCACATTCTTCACCACAAATAATTGCCAAATTAGTACTCCCTAACTAAGTGCATGCTAGAGAATTGGCCCTTTAATAGTTTCTTCAGAAGTAAATGCTTCTTATCACACTAGATAAGACTCCAGGCATTCATTTTCCCCTTGCGTGGAGTCGTTTTTCTGCATCCCATGCTTCAGAGTGTTGGTATGTCCCTGTACGCCGTTCTGTTTACGTCAATGGGCTGTGGTGATTATTCTATCACCACATTCATGTTACATTTCTGGACAGCTCAAGGTTATGTGATTTACTGGGTAATCCTACTTTTTTTTTTTTTTTTTTTTTTTTTTTTTTTTTTTTTTTTTTTTTTTTTTTAATTTGTTTTTTTGGGGATTTCTTCTTTTTTTTTTTTTTTTTTTTTTTTTTTTTGAGAAATTAAGTGTCTCTGCTCTCCTAGGCTTTCACAGAGAGCTGGCAGATCTTGCTGCAGCAGGCCTCCCTCCCACACACAGCCTGGCTTCAGATGAACTTGCCTTCCTCTGTACAGAGCCTTTTACAGACCTTTCATTTGCATCAAGCTAACTCAAACACTGAAAAAGAAACCTTTTGCCCTCTTAGCTCACCTCCATATCATGTGGGCTACCAGAATAAAGCCCAGCCTGAGACAGGATAAGATGTGACCTAGTTTTGAATGGAAAACTGTGTGTCAAACTGTATATCCACCTTTTGTTTCTTTATAAAGAAGGAATGATAATTTCACTCAGTAAAAATTATTAGTATGAGTTCAAATGATTTTTGGGTGAATAGTGTGCCAGGATGACTTCCCGTTCCCAAATTATAAGCTTAATCTACTGGAACTTTTTGGAGCTTTGATTTTCTACTGATATCATGGTGATGTGCATGTTACCAGTTAATAAAGTCATGCACAGATTCCCTAAATTCAGGAGTTAAACTAAACCTTTGTTTGTCCCAATTCCACTACACTGCATTCCTGAGAATGTCACCGTTGTATGGTTCATGTACACCACAATATGATTTAACAAATGACAATCTTTTTCCCTAGATGCCATGACTTCATTCATTCAGTTATGTTACTTTTCAAGTGATAACACTCTAATTAGCTGCTGAACTTTGGTATCCCTTGCATACCCCTCCCAGTCCAAACGTTCACTTATCTCTCCAGAAGTGCTACATGACATCCTTGTTGTTTCAGGAGAACACAGTTACCATTCACTGACTGCCCCCACACTATCTAAGATAAGTGTTATATGACACATCTTCTAATTCAGAGAAGCTCCCAAGCAACAAAAGCTGTCCCTCTGCACAAACTTCTCAATCAAACTCAAAACACCACCATCTTATACAAAGTGCTGATGTTACTTTGCTGTAACATTGCTGAATATTTAAATCTGGCCCAGGTAAGGCAGGGGTTATCTTTTTCTCACATATACAGCATCTTTACATGTTATTCTGTCATTTCTGAGAAGCAGTAACCTTGCAGATGTACTGTGTTATATGCTATAATTTAACTTCTGCAATCCTGGGCCAAAATCCCTGAAACTGAATTTAGATGATTCACAGCAGGAATTCACTCTTTCATAAAACCCCAGTTCCATAAATTTTGTGTAAACAGTTTGGGTTTGATATTAATTGCATGTAAACAAAGACAGTTTTTTCTCAGTTTGCTCTAAGAACAGTTCTGGCTCCATTTTGATTGTTTCTTTCTTTGTCCTGTTTTTTTAACCAGTGATGAAAAGAATTACAGGAATAAATTTGTACCGCACAGAGTAACACAGTGCAGACACAGCCTTAGACCAGAGCCTCTCAAGCCCTTTCATGCTATTCTCCACATCCTGTTTGACTAGTCTTAATTAGTCCCCTACCAACTTCAGATTTTCCGCAATTCTTGAAGAAGCCTGATGCTTAGGAAGAAGCACTTCCAAAACCTGCTGCAAGGATCCAGTTCTCTCACTGAGATTCTCGCAGTCCATCACAGGGGAATACTTACAAGGGAAGAATAAAAACATTGTCTTGGAAGTTTTAGCACAGGGAATGGGAAACACATTAGTGATATTCCCCTCTAAGACAACTGCTGGAGACCTCTTTGCATTTTGCCATCCATGGACTGAGAACTTCTTGCCAGTGACATAGCCCATGAGAAGGACCTCAAAAGTAAGCTCCACAAGACATTTAAGTGCAGAGCTAACAAAATGTTGAATGAATTCCAGCTGGTGAAAACATATGGCAGATTCTCAGTTTTATCTTCGCTATCTTTGTTTGCAAACAAATGTGCATTTGTTCTCCGTTTGTTTTTTGCCCAGTGACTTCAAATGAGCATCATTTTAACTATAAGTCCCTGGTGAACATCCAGTCCCATAAAATCACACCAAATTATATGTCAAGTATAGAAAGGGGTTGTTACAAAGGGGAAGAGTACAATCTGTCCTCCATGCCCATGTTTTACAAAACAAGAAGCAGTGGGCTTGTATTGCAGAAGGAAAGAATCAGGTCAGACATTGAGAAAACCTTTCCAAGAGTAATGCCAAGAAGCACAGAAGAGGTTGCCTGGGGAGGTTGTATTCTCCATGTCTGGTAGCCTTTAAGAACATATTAGATCAAGATCTGCCAGAAGTGATATAAGTATCACTGAGCCTCCCCTTTCATAGTTTATGATTCTCCTTTGAACTTAATTAATCTTGCAAGTTCTAGAAAGTTTGCATCCAGCTGTAAAATAAATTACCACTCAATAGTATGGTATTTAAGAAGATTTACACTTCTACAATATTTAAGAAGATTTATACTTCCAGAATATTTAGGAAATGGAAGAAAAAGCTTTGCTGTTATCATTGAACTGAATCTACAGAAACCCACTGCTGAATCTACTGAAACTCACTGCTGGAAAAAGGGCCAAAGTTTGAAGACACCATTCTTTTGTTGTGCACAGGTACACACATGAGTCCTGTGTTCTTACTGCTCCTCCCAAAAAGCAGAGTCTCAATAAATTCTGACATTTGACACATTCCCAGAGGTCAGGAGTTTGAAGGAAGTAGATTGTGGTAACATGCATAAAGAGCTCTGAGCTTTTAGATTTTTAGACTCACCACTGGTGTACCTGCCAGAAGTGATCCCACATTAGCACCCACCAGACAGACACAAATCCTAGTGGTGTTTCTATAATTGTGGTATATTTTGATCCTGCTGATACCTGCTTGATTATTTTTTTCCTCTTTTGGAAAGGGAAGTCTCAGCAGGCTTCATTACTGTGTCCTACCATCACTACTAGACAGCAAGCACCATCTTTTTCTGTGCAGCTGCTGGCGCAGAGCCTTTATTCTGCATAGAGCATGTGCATACAGCGATGTCTTCCCCTGGCTTGCAGAGCTATGAAGCAAGGTGTCCCAAACAGAAGATGTCTGGGTGCCTGACCCTGCAGAGTAGGAGTGCAGGGAAGAGCCAGCACAGACCTGGCGTTGCTGTGGAGTGCTGGTTGATGACCCTTCATTTCACCTGTGGTCATCGTTGGCTGCAACGTTCTTTGGTATCCTTAAAGTCCTGAGCTACCTGGTATTCCATGGGATAAATTGTGACTTGGAAAACGTCCTGAAACAATAAGAAACTGCAATAATCCACAACTAGAGTTTTTAACAGCGTAAGAACAGGATGTGTATTCTCGCCAGTTTTATTTGTGGGATTCAGAATGCCATTAAAGTAGAAGAAAAGGGGGAGGGGGTGATTGCTTTTCTTTGCTGCTAAGGGTGGATTGGTTTATTACTGCCTTCATTATAATTAAAATTCCATAATATACCCACATAAAGGTACATGTTGCAGTTAAGTTGATATTTTTCTTGCTTTATTTATGACCACATAAAATATGGTTTCCTGAGCATAATCTCCAAAAGCTCAGGGATTTAAGCTCCACCCCATTTATATATATCTTAAACACTACACACAAATGTAATTCCTGTGGCTCCTTGACTCACTCTCCACACTTCTTAAAAATGGTTCAGGCCAAAGGTAATATATTTCTTATATGCCAAGTACAACTCAAACAGCATTAAACAGTTTGTTCTATATCTACTCTTAGGATAAAAAGTAAATATATATTAGACTTGAGACTATTAAAGTGCAAAATGCTGACCAAAACCTATATCTGAGAATATTTTTTATTCATAGATGGGAAACAACAAGAAGGACCAGTCCTCACTCCAGAGAGTTCCTCATGTTCCCCCTTGCTCCCATTGTGGGATAGGTCAGAAAGACACATTACAGGACAGTTTTGGATGGAAGACAGTTTTGAGAGTGGCTGAAGCTCTTGAGCAGTCCCACAGAGAGACTGAGACATCTCTGTGAGGTGCCTGTGGGAGCCTGTGTCTCTGAGATAATGTTTTAAGACCCAACACATTTTCCCTCAGTTTGCAGAAGATCCACGAAACTGGAGGGCTTGGAGTCCTTTGGCACAGAAGCAGAAATGGAGGGAAAAGGAGGGAATGAGAGGAAGAAAATTCCTTCTGGCCACATGAGAGCTTGGAAATGCCACCAGAGGAAATTAACTTTTTCTGTTCACTGGCTAACACCTGGCTCTCCTGCAAGGCTGAATTTGAGATTTTTTTTTTTTTCACATCTTCCAAGCTTAAACAAAAAAGAGGCAATTTGGTGCTCTCCTGCAGCCAGGTTTTAAAGTAGACTGTTAATAAACCTGTGTATATGGGCTCAGATCAAAATGTTCAGTTTTATAAGAGGATTTTGACAAAATTCATAGGGCTAGATGAAGAGAAGAGAAAATCTGGAAAAAAAAAGTTTAATTAGAGTGTCTAGATAAATTAATGAACCTTATTTTAACAAAGAGAAAAATATTAAGAGGCTCAATTCTTCTTTCTCTGAATGGGAAGTCTCTGATGGAAGGAATTTTTTTTTTTTTTTTTAAATCTGTAAAAGTTTACCAGGTTCTAATAAGTGGAAGCCCTGAGAATACATTCTGTAGTATTTACTACTGATGTTCATTAACCATTGAAACTATTAATTTGTCGACTGGCACTGGAATTATTTGTTTGGGGTTCTCCTTATATCCCTAATGTAAACAATAGAGGGCTGCCTGAAAGATTTTTTTTCAGGCAGTTATGGGCTTCCTGAAGAAAGCCTTGGTGAGGGAAGTGCCAAATTCAAAGCTTTGTGCAAATTAGATATGGTTCATAGTAGGTAATGGATTATTACATACCAGAAGCTGCAAATAGTTTGTACTGAAGATAAGACTCTGTTACAGTGCAAGTGGAAGATGGTAGCCTTTCCAAGAATACTTCCAGCAGTGGACTTTTTTGTTTTGTTTTGTTTTTTAGATCTGTCCCTTTTTCTAGGACAATGAAGACTTTCAGAGAAGATGATACCTGAGAGTAAAACTGTCCGAGAACCCCCCACTGATGTCATGGGGAGACAAAAATGCTTAGAAGGAAAAAACAAGATTGCAGTTCAGAGGAAAGAGAACTTTGTTGCATTCACCTGGGCTGCATTTGAGCCTTCAGCTCAATGGTGAAAGAGTGTAAAGACTACACAGCCAATGATAAGATTGTGAATGCACTGGTTTCTTTTTGCCTGTTTCTGATTATAAGACACTTTATCTTGAGGGCAAATTTTTGTCTGTGTGACCCGGAGTAGATGCTATCACAGTACCCATGGCCAGAAATTTTCATCAAGAAAGATGTATGATGAAACAAGTCAGAGATAAATGTACCCCAATGAAAGAACATGAAAGCTCTTCTCCCTTGTCCTTACTATTCTTTTATTTGAGGTTTTTTCTAGATCTGGTCCCTGAAGGTTGAGTGTTAAGGTGGGGGAAGCCACCAGCTGTGCCCACATCATGCTTGGGGTCTGGATCTGGTGTTATTAGTTATTCCCTTAGTGCTGATGAAATACTAAAACACCGCTTCCCTATTACTTTATCTTAATAATTGCTGAAGAAATGCTTGCAGACATTGAAACAGTGGTTTGAAAAACCATTCAGTAAGCCATTAGCTTTGATGTTAACAGATTATACTCTGCAACTAATGGTGAATTTTGCTGTTATTTCCCTTCTTTAAAAGGCAGGAAAGATGGATTTTTAGTTTTTAGGGGCCAAATTGATGAGATTAACTGCATGCATTTCATTTATCAAGAGCATTAAGTGTTTTGCAGTGACTGATGAGTGTATTTTAGATATACTGAAAACACATAGATATATAGTTTATTTCTTTTATGTTAGAAGTTGTCTACAAGAGAGCCATTATTTACATCCTTTATATCTAATCAAGATAAACTCTCAGTCTCATAAATAAGAACATACTTATTTGCTTTAGTGACTTATTTGAGTCTGGAAAGATTTGCTGAGCAGGGGCTGGGCTCGATAATATTTCACAAAGCTAAAAATTCAGTCTTGATACATTCTTGACATGAGACACATCATTTTTTACATATAAGAACAATTACCTCATGTTTACACAGCATTTAAAGCATGGAAAGTGATTAGATTTTGCCATCTCTGGCATGCCCGGGATGTACAAATTGCTAGTGGCTCTTTACATATGGAAAGACATCCATTTAATGCTCTTTAATTTGGTGCCACTTATCTGTCTGTGGAATGGTTCACTCCCAGTGCTGGTGATGAGTATGAAGTACAGGCCTAGAATTAACTGTCAGAGAGGGAGGAGGCTTTAACAAGGAGATAAGTGTTAAGATAGACCTGCCTCCTCGAATCAGTGGGATGAGCCCCATATCCCAGCAAGTCCACTCCTCACAGGGTTGATAACACCTTCCCGTGGTGGGAGAGGTCAGCCGGCTGCTGCAGGAAGCTGTGCACTCGGGAGGGAAGATGGATCCCAACCAGTGAGAGGAAATGACTGAATGACAGATTTGAGCTTGCACACGAGGGCTGTTTAGCAGGTGGAGGTGCTCCAGCAGAACCTCCTGGGAGGGTGGAGGCATCCTCTTGGCAAAGCAGGAACCTTCTCCATGGTGGGCTGAGAGGTTCCCTTCAAAAGGGAACCAAACACATCAGTGTGGGATGCTCATGCCCGTGTCCCAGCCCCTCCTCAGAGAATATCTCTGCTCAGAAGTAGAGTAACAAATCCAGACTGCAAACCCCACTTTTCTAGCTAGGATGAGCTGCCATGCTCATCCTTTGTGGGGTCTGAAGACCAAGCACATTCTCCTTTCTCCAAGTGTCCCTGCCATCAACAATACAGCACCTAAGCTGCCATCACCAGTAGAGCAGGGTTAAGCTCCTCTTTATTTGTATTGTTGCAGCTGCAGAGATGCTGCCACACTTGCAGCATCTGTACATGTCTGTTCTTCAGTAGCAGTGAACACACTGGCTTTGGTCTGAGTACACTCTGCCTAATAAACATCTTACATATTCCACTTTCCTTAAAACACATTGCAAGTGTTATCTAATGCCAAGATGAATGTGTCCAGGGATAGACAGCTTGGCTCAGGGTCTGAAATATTAAGTAGTCTGGGTTGATCTCTTGACCTCCTCCCCAAGTAAGGGCTATACTACTGGCTCTCTCAGACTAGTAGACTTGTTATTTCTCTGATTCCCATATAGCAGTGTCTGGCACAGAGAGCGGGCCATGTGTGGTGTTTCCTCAAAGATTATGAAAATAGCATGAAAATGCTTCAGCTTTGCTGGGGTGACCAATTTTCTGGCTATAGTTTTTGTTTGTTGACATTAAATTATACAGTTTAGAATTCTGGAACACCTTCACAAACCATCTTTTGTTTTCTTTTGCTGTCTCAAGCACATTAGTAAATAAATACAGACCTAATGTCTGTTGCAGTCCATTTCATCAACCAACGTGTGATATACTGGCTTTCAGAGGAGAGTTGGAGACGTAACTTATGGGCCTCAGTGGTCTGAAAATTAGCTAGATGCTATGCAAGCCCTTGGTGCTTTGACCACCCTTTGAGATACATAACCCTTCACAAACTTTCAGATCCACAAGTTTGTGTTGCAGTATTGTTATTGAGGACATCAGGGGATGGATCAGGAAGGTTGCAATGAGGTGGGCTTTTTTCAATGAAAACTGTGAAAAAAAAGTTTCAGGAACTTTATTTTTCTTGTGGGATATCTGCGGTTAATCAAGGGAAATCAGCACTCCCACACTCTGTCCAAGCTTTAAAAATATGGCTTTAATGGAAACAAATGCTAGTATTTTTAAGTCCAGGCAGGCTGGAGGCCCACAATGTTTTCAAATAGAGTAAATCAGAGAGGGCAACCCCCTCATAATTTATATCAAGTTTACATAGCTTTCCAAGGTACTAATTAAACCACTTGGTCTCAAACAAAATATATTTTACAATAAACCAGAAACAATACTCAATCTAGAGGCTTTGTGCTTCATCTTCAGAACAACTGTATGAGTTGTCTGTTAAAGTCAAATATGTCTGGGGCACAAAGACTACATAAATTCTCCCCAGTCAGAAGGGTATATATAGAGTGGTATCACAATCTAAAGTGTACTGCTGTTTAACTCTTTTGAGCTCTGGTCTCAAAGGGAAGGGATATGTGGCATTGCATGCAGATTGCATCCAAATTCCTCAAAACAGCTCTTACTCCATGGAGATGCACATGCATGGTTCCAAATGCAAGCACTATGACAGATCCAAGATTTGTCTCACAGTTGGAGCGTCTAGAAAGCTGATTCTTACCCAGGTTATTTTTTCCCTTAGCTGGGTGATCCCAGCCTTGAGGAGCTGTGTCTCCAGCTACCTTTAGCCATCGCTTAACCCTCCCTCTGACCTGCTGCTGCAGCAGGGAATGCTCTGTGTCAACAAACTGCACAACATTGGCAGTGCTTCAGAGCCTGCCCGAACCTCCACACCGCCGCTGCCGCTGCCATGAGCGAAAGTAATTAGAGACCGTTTGCATCGGTTGTTTGGAAATGTGTAAACAGCAGTATAAACAACAGCAGGTCAGGTCAGGGAAGGAGGCTGGCACTTCATGAGGCCATGGCTGGAGCCTGCCCAAGTGTGAAATTCCCAACTGGGAGAGAACATTTGGAAAAACAATGCGCTTGAGGTTTATCAACACAAATCATCTCCTAAGTGGCACATTTTATTTAGAGTATGTGTGGCCTCCATCTAGAAGAAGGGAAGTTTTTATCAATCCGAGCTTTATCACTTCCAGATATCTCTCTCTTTGTTTACTGGCGGCGTGCACAATGCCTTCATTTTGAGCAGTCCAGTTTAAACATAAGTGGGGCTGGCTTTTTTTGTGATGCCTGCAGTGAACTGCCTGTGCTCCCTTTTCAGAACTGTGCTCATAAATCTTCCCTTCAAGCCCTGAAATGCCTCTTTGTGACCGTCACCCTTGAGAAACGTGGCATCCTGGCCCCAGTACATGAATCTGCTTTAGCTAGAAGACCATCCCTGCTCAGGAGAGTACTTTGAGCCCTGCTCAGCTTTGAGGAAAGGCTTCAATGCTTTTCTGAGGAGGAGGAAGGGGTTCCTGGCATGGATCAGAAGATCAGAATCAGAGGGCAGTCTGTGGAAGGACAGATGAATATAAATAAACCATACATAAACCTAAAGTAAGCAGGATGAGAATTGCCTCTGAAAATTCATTTGGGAAAGTTTCCTGGGTGTTCTGAGCTCCTAGGTGGCCACAGCACCCTTTTTGACACTATGGTACTTATCCCCAGTGCTAGCACTTGCCCTGTGATGAGACAGTGATCCTCAAGGGTAGCTCCCACCACTTTTAAAGGTCCCTATCATACACAAATTAATGGACATCTGTAGGTGTTGAACCAGAGTCAGCTGTTATTTGTAGCTTGCCTTTTCACAGCATTTTTTATAAGGGTGTTCTCAGCAGTTAAAAAATACCTTTTTTTTTTTTTCTTTTTTTCTGTGAGGTACCCTGCATTATTACTCTCATTTTACAGTGGAAACAATGAAGAAGCTTGCTTAAATATAACTGAAAAACCCAGTGGAAGAAGTGAGAAAAAACCTGTTATCCCTCTGCCTTGGTTCTTCATCAAAAGGAGCTCCTCTGTCTCCCTGTGTATGGGTAACACAGGTGTTACAATCCAGGCCTTGCCAGCACCACGAAGCCAGTTTGTCCATAATTTGCAGAGCTCACTGGGAGAAACACAGCATATTACCACAGTTTAGCTGTCACTAGCCTAGTCACACAGCCGCACAACGCCATGCAACCAGTTGGATAGGTCAGCATTTGGGGCACAGTGGCTGGAGCTGCCCCTTCTGGGAGACGTGCTTCCCACTCTTCTCCCTGCACCTCAGGCAGAAAGTAGTGCTGGCTTCACTCCTGGCCAGTGGCTGCTTGTGGACAAGAGGAGGCACTCAGTCATGTGGGCTGAATGAGCTGGCCAAGCAGTTGTTCATTGCCTCAGGGAAAAGGCAGTATGCCAGATGGGCTTATCCCCTTGGCCACAAGTCAGACCTGGCTGAGTTAAGCCAACAGAAGTTATTTTCTGCCCATTCCAGGGGAGTTTTCCAGCGTTGTAGTGTCATTTGGAGACATGAATAGCAATCTAAATGTACCAGCATCAATAAGATCATACCTTTTAAAGCCTCTTCGCATGCTGTCATAAGTCATGTGTGGAAGCTCTTAGTAAACCTTTGTCCTCACCTTCTCATTTAGCCCTAATCTTAATGTCTTCATTCTCCTAAGCTCTTCATTGGGAAGAAATTTGGCTCACACTGTGACACTCAAGGTTTATTGCCTTAATGTGTCTAGACTAATAGAGTACCATGGCATGGTACTGGCCCTGTAAATGGCTTCAATGTGCAGGTGATATTGTTTCCTTGTCAATACACTTCAAGTGAAGTCCAACAGGCTTTCAATATGTCTTTAAATAAAGAAATAAAATAAATGAGACTAAATTATTTGCTAGGCATCATCTCTTCAAAAGCTCACAGTTTTGGGTACAAGATTGCACTCTGCAATGTGGGAAAAAGAACAGGCAGAGAAAAGGAGAGAAAAAAAATGTCAGAAATATAGGGAATGGTTGGTGGAGCTAGACCAGCAGCCAGTACATGGTGGAAAGTCAGTTGCTGTAATTTATCTGAAAGCTGGTTTTGATGATTTCCTTTGCTTTATCGCCAACAGACTTCCTGCCAGCAAAACCATTCAGCAGGTGACACCCTCTGCAGAGGGAATGGGCATCTAGGAGGCCAAGACTAGGTTAAGCTGTTGCTTTTTAAATCTGGATGCTGCTTATTTTCTGTGTCTTAAATGGTATTTATGAGAGAAGAAGGGATGAAATAACAGAACAATGAGTGTCAAAAGCTCAACTGGACCATGGCCAGCCCCACTGCTTGCAATCCAAGCCATTCACTGACTGATTAGAACCAAGGCACTATGTAGGGGGTGGGTTATGAATGGTCCATCATCTCTGCTCCTCATGCTGTAGTACCATAAATTATTTGCTCTTCGAAAAGTGTGAAGGGGTAAGAAGATGAGGAACAAAATAGTATAACTCATATAGCCATACAGGGCAAGGGCATAAGACAAACTCATAGAATCTTTGCAACAAAGAATTGGACATTTGCTCTTGTCTTTCTTTTTCTACCTTGTAACCAGTTATTCAGCCACTAAACAACCTAACTTTTACACAAGATCACTTAGTTGCCCTAAAATTCCAATTCAGGAACAATTTTTGCTGAAAACCTTTTGAAAATACAATTTTATTGGGCAAATAATCATGTGCTTGCTGGCATCTGCAGAAGAATCTAACTGGTTTTTCAGGCAGGATTTCATTGAGCAAAATTGATATTAATTCTTCCTCAGAATCTCATATGTTGCAAAGTGTCCTCTAACTCTGCCTTTTGCTATACTTTGTCTCAGGTTGCTTGCATGGCCATGAGGCTTCTAGGCCTGTACTTCTTCAGCATCTCACAAAGCCCTCTTAGAAGTCAGTATCGCTTATGCATCATTTCAGTCTTCAAGGACCAGTTAAATTTTAAGCAAGAGGTTACACAGAACCCTTAGTAATTCAGCTATTTTACCCCTGGCTCATTTAAATATGGCTTTGATGATTTCTGCTCAAGCCTTGTCAGTTTGTTCCATAATTTCTACAGCCAGATACTCTGATTAGGTCTCCTTAAGGAAGGGTTCAGACTTGACAACATGACAAGGAATAAGACACAAACAAATAAATAGTATAAAGCCCAGAGCAGCAATAAGCCTACCAAGAAAAGCTGGCACCAGCTCTATTTCTGGATCCTGAATGGCTTCTCAGAGTACATGAGATTCACAGGGTTTTTCCCATTGTCTTCATCTGTCACTGTGAATAGCTGGGTTACGATCTTCACATTTGTTCTCTCCCTTAGAAGAGATCTTAAGGAATAAGGACAGTCACGGGGTCCCATTGAGAATATCTACTGCTTTCAGAAATTATGCTCATATCCCAAATTCAGATGCAACCAGTTTGCCACACCTTCTGTTGCAAGCAAACACAAGGCTGGAGCTGGCAAGGGGCCTGTGCATCCATAAATGTGATGTTGAGGTGCTAAAGCAGGGAGCAAGAAGGAACAAGAACCTGGGGATCAACAAAAGAAGGTCCAAACAGAGCGGGGGGGATGCAGGATACCCAGCTGAGCCAAAGGTCTTGAGACATCAGCTGTTCAGCTCCTCCACTGGCTACTGTCTGATTGCTGCATTTTGGTCAGGCATCAGACACCCTGAAACCACCTTTATTTTCTCATGGAGTGTCAGCCTCAGTGTCACCATGCAGGGACTGTTGGAGCGTTATGGCCTCTTTTGAACCCATTAATACTGGCAGCACCACGCAGAGTTCAGTACCCAGTTTCAGTTTATTTAAGGCTTGTTTTAAAAAAACATTATGTGCTGAATTTTATTAAATCAACTTAATAGGAGCTGTGAAGTAAAACAAATAAATATGGAACTCATTTCTGCAGTTAGTGGGAATTATTCTGTTTGTTTACAAAGGCCATTAAAAGCTTACTGGAGGTGTTCATTTCAGCAAGGAGGCCTCATTGATGGATCAGCGCAGCCTTGTCAAAACTGTATCCAAAATTTCACAGCAGTGCTCTCATTAGGCTCTAACGGTTGAAAGAAAACACAACTAAAGAGAACTATTAATGTTTCCCGGTGGCCTCCAACCTCCTTCACATTAGTTTTTCCCAAACCCCACTGCATAAAAAACTTTTCTAAGATTTTTGGGGGCTGGTAGCTTGCAAAAAGGACAGAAGGAGGAGGATCTGAGTGCTTTGTGCTCTTAAAACAAGGCACACTAAACCAGAAACCTTGATAACTGCAGAGGTACTTAAGCTGTTGCACAGTGTAATGTCTCTGAGAAAATGCTCAACAGCAGAGAAAGAATTATACATTAGTAAAAATATAAGAATAATACCACAGAGTATTAAAATCCCCATTTTAAAATGTGAACTAAACATTTCTTAGGTGTGAGAGTTCAGGGTTGACCTTAACTGCTAGAAAACACTCATTTTAGTTGCATTTCAATATGAACACGTGGAGCCATTGTATATTTTTCCCCACAGACTTCCACAAGCATATATACTTTTTCATGTACATATTTTTCATACTGAGAAAAATATGTTTGCCATATATTTGCTATAATTGCTTTTAAGCACTGAAGGATTTTCAAACACAAGTGATCATCTCTGTTGCCTCCATTCTTAGCCAAAGTACCCAGAGTGACCTGCTTTGGGTACTTTTGGCACAGCCTGCTGCTCCACTGGTTGTCAAAAGGGCCTTGGGTACTTGGCATTTCTGGATGTAGCACCTTTGCATGGCTGCACACCTCCTGAGCACATTTTCAAACATTGTAAGCAACTTTTCTGAGCACCTTTTCAAAGACAACCTGTGTCGAGTGCTGCAGTGGTGCAGATGACTTTTTCTCATAGGTAGCTGGCATAGGAATCTTGAGATTCTGGTGTGGCCCTCAGCAATAGGATGAGCACTTGAAGTGCAGCTTGACCACTCTTAATACTGTCTGCTATAGATCGTATAATAAAATCTGCCTTACATTTAGGCTTTTAGAAGCCTGATATAAGCCATTCCCTTTTCATCTTTGGACCATTAACTTGCGAAAATAACTAATGACGTCAGATGTGTTGTGATGGCTTTGCACCTCTTACATTTTTCCCTTCTTACCTTCTTCTTACTTTCCCCTGGTGACAGTAACAACTCCTTGCTATCGTGTGTAAAAGCAGGTGATTGCTGTTAGCAACTGAAAGAGAGAGGTGACAAGCCAATGAGGACCAGGTCCCCAGAAGAAGGTTACATGCCCTGGGCAAGTGAGAGCCTGCTGGCTGCCATCTGAAGGCTATTCTCAATATCATCTCCACCATCATCACCGTGTCAGGCTAAAACGTCCATGCCTGGATGGCCTGAGAGCTCAGTGCTGTGGTCATGAAGGAGGAGAAGGAGGTGCTGGTCATGGTGGTGATTCTGTCATCTTCTCATTTTAGAGTCCCAAGCACACAGGGCTGCCGAACAGAGCTCAGGATTGCTCAAAGCAATCAGCATCTGCCCTGCTCTGGCTCAGACTGTGCCTTGTAAAGGCAATACTGAGTGAGCGTCACAGGAAGGGCAAGGCAAACCACAATGTGGAGCTTTCACAAAGGCAATTTCTTAGTGTGTGTGTTGGAATGCTCTTGGGAGGTTTCTGTGATCAGCACGAAACAGTCCATGGATAAAATGCAGAGACAAGTCTAGGGACATGAGTAGGATCCATCGCCTTGAAAAGGAATGAGATAAACTAGAGGAATCAAATACAAACAACTCAGAGGATACACTAAATTATTAGTGTGGGAGGAAGAAAAACAGTATTGTACAACTTTCAGCTGTGGGGATACTCAGACAGTAAATATCTTATGTCAGGTTCTGGATTTCAATCAGTTTTATTTTATCTTTGTTTCAATAGAATTTTTTCCCCTAAATGTAATCCTCATTAAGTCATGTGAAAGATCCAGGCTAACTGTTGATGTTACAGATTATGGGGAAGATGTGAAGAGCACTGACTGTCCCCTTTCCACAGCAATAATGAACAATAATCCCTGAAAGCTGTGGCTTTTTAACGAGCAGCTATAATACAACAGATTTCCTAGAAGACTATTAAACAGAGATAGAAATCTCTTTAAAAATCTTTATTCAGCTTTGCTAATCAACTGCCACTGTTATTTAAGGTTGGAGCTTTTTCTATACATTTTCATTATTTCAGAACATCCCCTGCCAGAACCATTGTAAAGCTTTCTATTAAAATCTGTCTTACTGTAGTGGGATTAATTTTTTTCTTTTTCCAAAAGACTGATTTAATAGAAACTTGGCACCAGAAAAAGTGTTTCTATTTCATTACTATGCTATATAAAAGTTCATGGGGCTTTCAGAATATTCTTTCTTTAAAAAAAAATAAAAATCATTAGCATATGCTTGGATACAGAACTTACTGGCAATTATACAGTAGTCATCTTTCAAGCACACACTTCCTATGTTGTTGTTAAGACTATTAGTGATCATTCTTAAAATGCAGAGTGAGTTCTGGAATGCCGTTCAAACTCGGCATATTTTTTCAAAATGTTACTCAAGTCATTCTTGTGGCAGTTTGTACACAAAAAAAAAAAAAAAAAAAAAAAAAAAAAAAAAAAAGAGCCTGAATATTTTTTTAAAGCCTATTTAATTTACACTTCACATTATTTTGTTTAAACCATATTTCTAGCATTTTTATTATAGCGACTCTTTTCAGTGTAGCCCAATAAATCCTTGTTTGGCTCACAAAAACAATAATAATTTTAGCACTTAGGTAGGAATTTAGGTTTTAAAAGTGTTACCCAACTATTAACTAATTAATGTTTGTTCAACCCAGACCAGCCATATGAAAAGCCTGCAGTGAGTGAAAGGAACATTTTCTCTGTCACTACTAACAAGATTAAAGGTGTTGATGCTTGTACAAACTCAAAAATGAGGCACAATTTTTAAAAATCCACCTGCTATTGATTTTGGCCAAATTACTGGTAATCTCAAACTAGATTACTTCTCAGTACTTTCAAAGGTGAAAATGAGGAAGTGCTTGTTTACTTGCTTTGGTACCCAACAACATGTGCTGACAATGGGAAAAAGCCTTCCATCTTTTAATTTTTGAGTACACACAACTTTTCAGCAGCACAGGAAGCAATTTTTCCTGTGTATTCTCTGTGTCATTTTGTCATGCCAAGGGGTACAGGGCCCGCAGGGGATGGCGTCCTTGTGTGCTGCTCTCCTCCTACCTTTTCCTTCTTCCCTTTCTCACAGCCAGGCTCAAGCCTTCTCCGCCACTGACTCATTGGGACTTGCACCTTAGCTTTGCATTAGAGATGCTTTCTAGCCTACATTTGGTTTCAATATATTAAAAAGTTGATTGAGTAATCTTTACAACAGATGGGGTTTCCTGTAAATCGGGACCAAAAGATTACCTTATTCAGTCGTATCCGATGTGCTTGCCCAGCAGTCCCCTCTACAACGTTTCCCGCAAGAGTCCCTGAGTTTACTGGGCTTCTGGACCCACAATAGCCATGTTGCAATAATTTCGAAGTATGACTCTTGCATGTGTTCTGGAAATAAACATGGCCATAAACCTAACTGGAAGTTTCTAACTGTCAGTGATTCCATACTGACTTTAACAATAGTCAGTAAATGTATAGTTCAGACTTTAATCCAATTTTCTCAGTAAAATTAATTTCAGTAAGATGCTCCAGATAATATTTTCTCGTGGGATTAGTGCACAGCTTGGGTGGTGTATCATTCAATCTTTGTCTTTTATTAATGCACTGTATATGTAATATATGACACCAAATCCTCACCAGGGGTGTGTTCCTAAACCCGTGGAATTAATTAGCTGCTTCCATGTTCAGTTTTGACTGCTTTAACAGCACTGGAATTCCACTAATCACGTTAGACATTAGCAGCATTTGCAGATTTCTATTCTTGTGACTTCCCAGTGTTTGCAGCCATCCACAGCTGACATGGAGGAGGCAGAAACGCTGTGGAGACTCCTCTGCTGACGAGACGTCGCCCTGACGCTGGGGGAGCACGCCACAGCTGCAGGGCTCCATGCTGACACATCTACTAACAGGATTAGGACTCTAAGTAGAAAAAACATATGTCGTTTGCAGTATAGCTGGAGACCTACCAACAGCTGTAATTAAGGATGCCTATGCATTTCCATGCTAAGCCGCTCTTTTCATTTGCTCATAACTTTCCAAAACTTTCACCTATAAGGCTGAACTTTTACAGTCCTGCTTTCTGCCAAACTGTGGCTTTTTTTTAATTATTATTATTTTTTATTTTGTATGCTGTTGTTGAAAGTTTGAGGAAAAAGGAATGTGTCCACTTTTTTTTCACTGAGAGAAGAGAGAAATTTTTACAAAATTCCCTCATGTAAATATGTGAATTGGAACTGATTTATTATTGATTTTCTATTTCATTTAATTTTCATATGGCATTTTTAACTCTTAAAATATGCCACAGAACTGGCAAGTATGGGACAATATTTTAATAAAGCAACACACTTTTCCTTTCATAAGAAATAATGCAACACACTTTTCCTTTACACCTCAAAATGTTTGGGTACAGAATTTTAGAGTTCGTGTAATTACCAGCTAAAAAATTATTCCCCTCTCCATTTCCTCTCAGGCGCAGAGAGATCTCAGACCTCTGCTCTGTATATGCAGCTGTAATAAAGCTCCTCTTGTGTTTCTCACTGTGGAAATCAGGAATGAACAAACAATACTGAACACGCAGGCATGTCGTGACCCTTTCTTAGCCTGTTGGGATAACATCGTGTGGCACACAAGTGTTCACTGGTGCAACTAGGAATATGCGAATATTCTTGGCATTTGCAGACACCCCAGACTGTTTGAACCTGAAGGACTCTTTCAAGCCTCTGTAAGTCTATGTCTCATCTGTCCCTTTCTACCTGATGAAAAGCAATCAGTATTAAAAATAATGCCAAGATTTTTTTAAGATAGAAAGATTTTGTGCCTTACCGACTTGTTTAATTTCTGTCTTTTCTTGTCCTTGATCCTGCCTCTTCCTTCTTGCTCTCTGGATACTGAACTTTGACTCTTGTAACTCAGCAATCTCACAAATTCTTGCTGTATGATGTGCACAAACTGTTCAAACACTGAGGTGTTAAATTTACCAATGAGTGAACCCTCTTTGAAAAACAAATAAGTCTTTTGTGCTGATAGTAAATATTTAATTTAAAAGAAAAATCCAACCCTCTCTTGTACTGTTTATTACTCTTGGGGGGAGAAAATTAAGAGTGCAGGTGGGAGTTATTTAGGATTTTTTTATTTTGTCTGATTTTTCCCGTTTCTGGATTAATTGGATGTGTTTTTTAAACTCACTTATTATCTTCACCAAGATCTTCCATTCACAGACAGGAAACTCAGCTTTACTAATGAGACATTTAGATGCAAGTTGATTTTAAAATGCAGTTATCTTCTCAAGCTTTACTTTTGCAAAATACAATTTATATTTCTGAACATCCTGGGAGAGAGAGGCAACTTTTTCTAACAGTACTGATCTAGAAAATCTTCACAGAGGATCTCCTCATGTTCTTTTGAAATGTACCTATTTAAGGGTAATAAACACTTTAAAAGGAAGCAAATAATCCTAATAACTTCAATGAGGGTTGTTGCTTCCTTCTTTCATATTTCTCAAAAAGATGTGGTTTTAGATTACTCATAAATGAGATTTCTTATAAATCTTAAAATTCTCTTGATCTGCAGAATCACATGATGGCTGTTATTTAATTGCTACAATGCAAGAAGTTGCTGTAGAATATTACTAGGATAGGAAAAAAAGGAATTTTTAGGGGGTGAAAAAACTTCAAGAACCGCAAATAACAACCTATGCTGCTCCCCTGTATATATGGTGTTATGAAATTGCCTTTAACTAAGTTTTGTGTACTATTTTCTGACTGAACTCTCATCCCACTTAGAGTCAGGGTGGTTAGTCAATATTTTTTCACTTCCAGAACTTTTGCAGAGTGGACTGCTATAAAGTACACCAGCTTGCATGGGTTTTAAAACTCACTTATTATCTTCAAAGAATCTTTTCTTCTTAGGCACTTCTTTAAGACTTCCATGACACTGACTCCATGGCTGAGAAGATAGGATGAATCTATATTCCCAGCACACTGTAACATGATGTTCTCAATGCTCCCTCCTCCTAAGTCTCCAGCTCCACAACAGGTTCCCTACATCTTCTTGCTGAGAGGGTCCTGCATGCACAGTCCAAGATGGGAACATGCCCAGCTGCCCTCTATGGGGGTCACTGGTCCTGTCCATCCCTTTGGAAGTAGACAAAGACTCTGGAGGACTCAGCAGTCATCCTTTAAAGAAGCAGGTACTTCAAACTTTTCACTATTTAGTCGATTTGTCATACAATTCATTGAAAGGCACATCCCTAATGCAAATCTCAGCCCTCTTCCCCAAGGTATTGCTTGCTATGCAGTACTTCTCAAGTAATTATTAGAAGAACCATTTTTAGCCTTCAAAAGGTAAGGTATTCTCCCCAAATTTCTTGGAAACACCAGAAAATCTTTGCTGAAAATTTTCCAAAGAATAATTGATACCAAAAAGATATCCCGGGAAAGAAAAATGGGCTTTTCTGAATGGTTGGAAATCCGGTAAAATTATTAGCAGCTGAAAGTGGGTTCTTATAATGAGAAAGGATAGATAAGAGGTGCAATAGTTCCATCTTCACCTGCAATATATGTGCATCCATGTAGGATATGATTACAGGATTGGTACAGAGGAAAAAAGTGTGTCATGATACTTGGGGCATATCATGTTAGTTCTATGATTTATGTTTTTAATACAGCCACTCCTCTTACTCTGTCTACTATGGAGCCACAAATGCAGCTGCAAACAGGCTTTAGCCCAGCATATAAAAAGGAAATAGGAGACAACAGAAGATGTTTGTTGATTTCCATTTTATCCTTGTCCAATCCTCACCAGCATGACCCCAGTCTGTTAAAAAAAAAAAAATCAGACATCTCAAAATGCACATACTTTTTAAGTAAAAAAGAACAGAAGTCTTCAAGGAATTTTTTTTTTCTGTAAATAAGTCACTTAGCTGTAGAATTCACCAGATAAATGGCCTCATTGTTTTACCTTGAACTGGGGAAATGCTCACATGACATGTTCAAAATTTTACCCCAAGCTTTTTCAATTTGTTCTTAAATTCCATGTAAATAATCTTCATATGGTAAGGGTGTGCATGTGCTTGGTTTTGTTTTTTTTTTTCTCCAGAGAAAACTCCCACTATCAGTTTGGAAAAACAATTATCCTTCCTGTACCACTCATGATCTTTTCCCAATAAATGAAACAGTTTAGGTTTGTTTTGTTTTGCTTTGTTTTTGCAGCCAGCCTCCATCTCAGTTGAATCCCTGTAATTTAGCAGTTCCCTTAGATTTTAATGCCCAAATACCTGGAGCCAGCACCCTAGTCTATCAAGAATGGCTCTCGAAAGCCTCAGTGTATATACTGGAAGCTATGAAGTGCAATGCAGTCATTTCAGCTAAACATTACTGGCTCCTGACCCTGGAACGGGAAAAGTCAAAGTTCTTTTGGAAATGACACATTGTGACCTGCAGTCTGCTGTAGCACATTAAGTCTGATAAATGATCAGAAATGATGACTTAAACAAGCATCTAAGAGAGAGTATTTTGCTTAATGTACCCAGCAGTTAACCTTATGTAGTCACATTGCATAGTGGGCTCATTTGAAAGCCGTGTAAGCTTAGCTGAGAATAAACAAAGCATTGCAGTACCATTAAACGTTTTCTACATCTTCCTTCTGTGCTAATGTGGTTCAGTGCTTCTGTCATGAAAATGAACTGAATGGAGTTTCCCACACTCTCGACCACAAAGAGTGCACTATACTGCCTTTACGAGAGACATTTTGTACTTTACTGAACACATGCCTGTTTCAAGAGCAAACCCTGATTTTCATAGCACTGAAGAGGCCTGCAGCGTAGGAAAGAAGCAAATTCAAATGCAGAAAAAAAAGTGGAAGTGATGTCAAAACTGTGCAGCTTTTCCAGATGGCAAAAAACCCCGTCCTGTATGTGCACAAAAAGAAGTGGGGCTTTTTTCCCACATCCGCAAAATGCTATCCAAGTGAAATGCCAAATCTAATCCTCCTGCCTAATAAGTTCTCAAATTTTTAATTTAGGCATTTTTGCTAGAGCCCTATAGGTACTAGAATAATGTGAGCTTTTTCTCTGTATTAAGTTGCTCAACTATAATGACTTCATCATTTCATTTAAGCACCTGTTCTGGAAAATAGGTCCTTATCCTCCAAACACTCACATCTAGTAAGTATTCCCATTTGAACTCTAAAAATTGTATCCCAGCTCTTTAGGGTGATTTACGGCATACTATTAGAAGCATCTATAAGCACCTGAAATGTGTCAGTGGATGAATATGAGCAATAATTGTAAATGTAGTTTATGAGTTAAGCAGTGCACTGATATTGGCAGCCAATGCTCAGCAAAATATTGAATCTCCCAACTCCTGTTTAAACTCCCCACTGACTTCAGCTGGAATTTAGACTTCAAATGGGGAGTCAGGAGGCCAGATTCTTTGCTGATCATGGGCCTTTGGCTGCAAAATGCTGAATCTTCCCAAAGGAGCCAGTGGAAATGATAGTGGAGAGGTATTTTACGCATGCATGACTCCTCCTGGAGTTTGTTCAACAGAGGAAAAATCTTTCTTCAAGTTCAACTGTCTTTCTTGTTTCTCTCAATATCTTTTTTTCACAGGCTTTTATTACCAACAAACTGAAAGACTGCCTGTGCCCTGGAGGAGCGGTGCTCTGGCCATCAAGGCAGACAACCCAGCTCTTCAATGTCAACAGGAAGGGTCCAACTCCTTTATCCACAAAAATAGTTTTATTTTCTTATGAAGAGGAAATCTACTGTCTTTGTTTCTTCTCTGCCTCTACCACTTCTCTTCAGGCATCCCTGGCCTCTGCAGAGCAGAGGGAGGAGGCAGGATTCTCAGAACTCTGGAGGGGAGGGCAGGGAAGGTGACCTGAACTTTCCATGCACAAGATGAGACTGTGCTCAGAGAGTTGAAGTCCAAGTGTCCTCCTCTGCTACTACCTAACCTACCTTCAGCTTTGTCAGTTTGGTGGTGAAGAAATCCTTCATCCTTCAGTATGGTGTTTCCATACTCACATATCAAATATCTCCAAGATTTGCTTCACTATTCCATAGGATATATTTATTGCAGGGGTGAACTTGGCCCAACACACCTAAATATTAGTTTATGTTCCTGCTTCTATAGTAGCATTAGTAGAAGGCCCATATCCATGTAAATACCAGAATTCTCTCTGCTACTTTCTGTCTTATTTTAGCCTTCTGTCTTATTTTAGCCTCCTACTTGCAAATCTGCTGGAATCCTTTGCATTATGTATTGTTGAACAGTTTCTGTGAGATTTGAGCTTGGCTGCAAATGGGATTCCTTTACTTTTTGTTTTTAAAGTTAGTATCTTAAAGAAAGAAAAATAAACATAAAGTCAGAATTTCCTGCAGGACAGTGGGAAGGGGAGAGATCAGATCAGCTGTAAGATGTTGGTGTTATTTTCCCAGGATATGCTTATTTTTTAGGGTTTCTTTTTGGTTTTGGGTTTTTTTCCCCCCTTTTATTTATTTATTTATTCACTTTTTCTAAAATCGCCTACAGGCTCTTGGTCAAAACTGGAAGATTTTCTGTGATTCAGAAATAGGAGAGCTCAAATTGACGAAGACCACCTCTAGGGTGAACCTCCCTGGGCTCAGTGGTGTTCTTGCTACATGGATGCTCCCATAGGAAAAAAAAAATCTGAAAATGGAAGACCTAAGCTGTCTCCTTCCCTTGCCCAACCTGCGAGTGAGCAGCTGCTGCTGCCCTGTCGCTAGTATCACCCTGTTCTCCCTCACCTCTGAATGGTCCATGAATATTGCAGATTCCTGAGAGTGGGGAGAGCCTACAGCTGAGCTAGTATAGTGTCAGCACAGTAGGATGACATTTTGTCCTTAAGCATCGTCCTCCAAGTTCATATAAGAAACAGGACTGAGAGCAATTTGTCTCCCTAGGAATTTTATCTGCAAAAATATTTTTTTTTTCTGTCCAAACTAGTCAACCCAATATACTTATGCTAAAGTGTATGGAAGCTTTGAAGAAAGGAAGGAGGAATTTCTCAACACAGGCTCATTCTTGTCCCTTGAACTGCTCCTCTACTTGGAGACAAATCACATGCAGAACTTCTCTACTAGGAAGCCACAGTGATGTTCTTCCGTGTAGACATGGGCAGAAACAGTATAAATAGCAGGGGATATTAAAAGTGATTGCAAAGTGAAAAATGAGAACTCCACACCTCATTTATCTCTAAATGGCACAGACTATACACTATTGCTTATTGGTTTGTTCTCCTGAAGAAAGAACATCAGGTGAAGCATCAAAGTGCAAAGTGAAATGAGGATTGTGCCAATCCACAGGGCCAGCCTCTAAAGCTTTTATCTCCTCTTCAGTCTCAGTTTTCCCTGAAGAAGATAAGCCATGGAACTTGTAGGACCAAGACCTTTGCTGCAAAGTCTGCTCAGATGTCTTGATTCCCAATGTGCTGAGAAAGTTTACACTCCCCTTTGGAAGCAGAACATCCTTCCTTAGATGCACCAGCCTCTGCACATGGAGGGCCCTGTGCACACAGGGCTCTGCATCCCTGAAGAATATATACCCAGACAAAGTTTTGACTTTTTGGCTATGATCCTGGAATAACCTCAATGAAGTCAGTGGATTTTCCCCAGATTTACTTCAGTATAATGAGCTAAGAATTTGGACCTCTGTGCCATATTGTGTGGAATTTTATTAATTTTAAATAAAGTTTCCACCTTAAATGAATTGCAAGTGTTATCTGTTTATATATATAACTTCATGCTCTTTATTATTTAAAATGTCCAATTTGCTAGATGAAAACATAAATACTGACTGCAGCTGTAGAATTTAATAAAACCTCAGGTTTGAGCTAGCAAGTGAAAAAAAGTATATTATTGGAAACTTGTGGTCAAACTTGAAGCTTGAAGGAAATATTTTAGCACTATCACAATATTAAATTGCAATCATTATTTAATTTATCTTCTCTGAAATGACTTAAGGGAAGTGCACCAAAAGTCCTATTTACCTAAGCCAGGAAATAAGTCAGTGATCAGCTAGGTGGATGAAGTAATTGAAAGCTGACAAGGGACAATATAATGCCACTATTGTAACAGCACTTAGAAGTATTGTTTGAATTTGACCTCCTTAGGAATAAATGTTGCACAGTTTTCATTTCATACAAAAAAAAAAAAAAAA
>VWZN01015157.1:28378-53763 GCA_013396955.1 Regulus satrapa | reverse complement strand
AAAAAAAAAAAAAAAAAAAAAGTCTGTAGCAGTAAAACATGTTCATTTTACTGAATTATTGATATTTTTCTTTAAATTGAAAAATATCAGCTTTGGCACATCTGGAGGAAAGGAATGTTCCCCACAATTACTGAGATTTAAATATGTATAGATATAGATATAGATATATTAGAAATTAAGGTATTCACCAGTCAGTACTTCTAGCAAAAATCTGAACCCTTGGGCAACCTGTGCATTTCACTTGTCACTTTGAACTTTGGAACAAAGGGTAGACTGTAAAACCAGTTTATAAAAAGTATTATGAGATACCACAACTGGCATTTTTATGACCTTATTAAACTACATCCAAGTGTCATAAATTTTATGTAATGAAAGTCAATAGGATCGCTGACTTGATTTTAATATTAGGAACATACTTATTAGTTTAAGGATTTTTCTGAATAAAGGGGGTATTTTTGTTGTTTTCTTACCTTAGCAATTGATGTTATGTGGAGGTCATAAATGCCAGATTACATTAATTTTTTTGTTCACATAATAATATTGTTAGTAAATTACTTGGGAGTAATGAGCAGCTCTTCTCACTAAGTAAAGCTAAAGGTGTTAATTTAGACTCAAAACATTTACTATTTTTATGATAAACAGCAACTGACTAAGTTTAGATATGAAAACTAAATTAGAAAAAAAGATCGGTCTTTTAAGAATGAATGCTCAGAAAATCTTGTAACATTTTTTCCCCAAGGCCCCATCTCTGCAGTAGGAGAGGAGCTATAGATGTCTGTTCAAAGGAAACCCTTTTTTAGATCTGTTGCTGCTCTGGATGGAGAGCTTATGCCCAGAAGTAGCATAAAAATTTATTGAGACATATCAGAAGGGGGATATTATGTGGGCTGTTCTTTTGAGAACATCAGTTGGCTGAACCAAAGGTCCATCTGAGCCAGCAGTCTGTCTCCAACACTACCCAAAACAATTGTCTAGGGACGAAGATAAGAATAATGAGAGAAGAGCATGCACTTATGGGACTTCCTCTCTGCTCCATCCCCTCCTCCTGTCATTTGCAAAACTGGCAGGGAGACTTAGGGCCCGTACTCATTAGTTGCAGAGGTATTTTTGGCAAATATTTGGCTCTGGTCATGAGAAAATGAGTGATGTTTGCTATTTGCACACCTATATTCCATCTATATTCCAGCCTGCCTGGCTTTCCTGAGCATCAGGACCAGCAGGTCTTTCCTCCCCAGAAGTCAGACATGAGTACGTGGGGGTGGCCAAGGATCCCCCAACACTTGTCCTCAAACAGCCCAATGCACATTCACCATCTCCTCTGAGAGATCCCAACCACTGACAGAGCCAGGCAATCCAGCAGCTTGCTGTGCACAGCAGCCAGGACACCTTCTGCCAATGGTAGCATGCTTTCAATGGTATGACCAGCAGGAAGATCAGTGCTTCCTAAAAATCCAGCAAGCAGCAGAGGGCTGTCAGGATATGGATAAAGTTACGGTTGATGTTCAGGTGTGCTTTGTGGAAATTTTGCTTTTACAGGGAGGGCAGAAGGATCTCATATCATGTTCCTGTCAGAAATCTGTTTTTAAAAAAGAGAGAGGGGGAAAAGCACCACACCACCAAAAATATGTTGTAGCCATTCCAGAGACTTGTACATAAGAAAGCCCATAAAATTTACCCAGTGTATTATTAAGCACTTGAATTATTGATAATTTAACTGGGCTGGGTCATGCAAGGGGAATGGCAACAATTTTTCCTCCTCAGTTTTTCCTCATGTTGCAGGGAAAATTGCCATTCTGCACTGGGATCTGAGGTTTTTGTGGACACCTAGGGGGCCATTTTCCCTCCCACTTTTTTCTGCAGCATCCAGCCTTCTCCATTTTCCACATCCATTTATCAAGGACCAGAGGAGCACAAGGTGGTCCTGCAAAGTAAGCCCCACTGGCAGCTCTTCATGGAAGGAGCTTTCTTTTACCCTTTTGTGACAGCCACCAGCTGAATGCCATGTTGTACTCCATAAATAGGTACAGATGAAGAACATGGGGTGTATTACCTTGTAGGTTTCCCTAAAATACCAAAAAGTAAGTTGAAGCTTATTCTAAGCTTTGGGAGGGAAACAAAACTGAAGACATTCATGCAATCAGTCAGATATTAGGGAATTTCACACACAGATCTGCTCCAGGACTGCTGGACCAAAGGGGAGAAGAGCAAAGAGAGAAGAGAGAAAAGAGAGAAAGGAGAAGGAAGAGAAACCCCTAAAAAACCTCAACAAAACAAACAAAAAGCACAAAAACCCCCCAAGAATGAACACGGAAAATTTTAAAAACAAGAGAAAAAAAAAAAAAAAAAGGAAAATCTGGAGAGGGAAAAAAAGGAGACATCAGAATGCCAGAAATAACAGACTTAAAATCTGGACAAGTTAGAAAAATAGGAAAGATTTATTTCTAACCAAAAAGGCACACACAAACATAGACAATCTGTTGTGAGTGAAGTAGTCTCAATGAATAAATAACTACTCGCTTTTATTTTGATCATGCAATTTGTCCCCACTAAATAGTCTGCCTGGCAAAAGATTGTACCTTCATCAGCACATCTCCTAAATGCCTGAGAAAGAAAATGAATGAACTCTAGAGGAGCAGAGCAACAGGAGGAGCACCTGTTAAAATAGATAGCAATTTGTTACAGATACCATTAAACTGCAGCTGTGCATAGGAGTTCCCTGCACTGAAAGCAAGAAATGTTAAAGAAACCCTTAGAAAGACAGGATACCTGCTGCATGAATGTCAGGGAAACTGAAGTTTGTTTTGCCTTTTAAACTGTTTGTGGGGTATAGCAGCCTTAAACAAAAGATCATTTGCTCAAGAGGGAAGGGAGGCAAAACATCTGCAAGGACTTTTAAGGAGTTTTCCTGCTTGGACAATAGGGAGAAGCCAGTAAAGCTAAGAAGACGAGGTGAACAAAAAGGTGGTTATATAACATTGGGACACATCTCACTAGGAATCAGTAGTCTAAGTTTAGGCTCCTACTGGGACACACTGCTTTGAGGTCTCAATTTAATTGAAAGAAAATTACAGAGGACAATTCTTATTTTAATTAATTGTCCTAAGAACAAAAAAATTCACTCTTCTCCCAGCCTATCTTTCTCTGCTGACTAACTGCTTGAAACATGGGATTTCTGATTCCCATGCTGAGTGTCTATTGAATCACAGAATCACAGAGTAGTCTGAGCTGGAAGGGTCCCAGAAAGATCATCAAGTCCAATTCTTAAAGCACACCTGGTGTTAGAAAATCATCATGGCAATACATTGCCAGTTTTGTAAAAGAGAAACCTGGTAAGCAAGAAAGATGGCTAAACAGGCATGATAAGAATTAACAGAAATTAAAATGACCCTCTATTTCACATCAGTTCAAAAAGAGCAACGATGCAAGGAAAATGTCAAAGATTAAAACAAAATATTATTTTTCAAATTGAAAATTTCTAAAGAAATTAAGGTTGCCCAAGAATAATAGAATATGTGCTTTTGGAAATATCTGCTAACTGTGGAAATAAGTTGTCCTATGGAAATACTTTGCACACAGCTCAGGTTTGTGCCTAAATTCATCTGCTAATCTAAGTCCTAAAATATTCCAGAGCCTTGAAATCCCAAGTTCTGCTTCTTCACTGACAAATCATAGCTCAGAGATGTGTTAAGGTAAAATCTGTAAACTCTAGATAGTCCTCAAAAAATTAGTAATATCATTAAAAATAATCTTATAAACCAACCATGAGAACTGCTGGGGTAGCCTCTCAGAAGGGCACAAGGAAGGTGATGGGGTGAGGGGTGTGTAGTGTAGTTTAGCAGGGTCTAACTTGTGTTTCAGATCACTCTTCATCCCAAATATGGTTCGTGGCTCCATCCAGGGTACTTCTGAGCTCCTTGGAACTCACAAAGTGAGTTATGTTGTCAGACAGGATACTCTTGAGCAGAGAGAACAAAGGAGAGATGTTTGTGCTTTTCTTCCTTCCCAGCTGTGCTCCAGGGCTTTTCATAGCTGCCTCCCCTCCAAGGGTATCCTTGCCTGCAGAGAGTGGTTTGCAGTGCTGCTCATTAGGGAAAAAAATGAAGATGATTGGAAGGATACTACATCACTATGATATTACTTGTTACTAAATCCATACTATTATTATACAGTGCATTACTATACTATTGATTTCTACTATAGAGACTGATAATTGTGTAATATAATATTATTTGGATATTAACTGCTTTCTTGAAAAATAGTACTATTTCTATTGCTTGGAGCATTAGGGAAAAGCACATTAGAACAAAATCGGTAGAGCAAACATCACTTTTTTTCTCTTGAAAATGGTTCCCTGTTGGAACAAAGGTGGTCTAATTTGAAAATTAAAAAAGATTTTTCTTGTACTCTTTCTTAATGAGGACTGAGAAAGGACTAACAACAAGCAGCAATGTCTGTGTTGTAGTACATAATCTCCTTCTTTTAGTAAAACGTACATACCCTTTGCTGTCATGGTAACCCTTGACGTTGAAACGAGATGCAAGGACCATCTACGGATCTTTACTAAACTCAGTTCATGTGTCTTTTTCCCAATGGATCAGTAAAACTGAATTTTTATTCTTCTTTTGAAATCTCTGAGTTGGAGGGTTTCCATCTTTCTTTATTAGTATGTAGACGTGTCTGATGGTCAGGGTTGTATAGGGCATCCATCTGTAGCTCCAGGTGTCTGAAGCTGGTCTCTAGGCACTGGTAACATAAGGTGTGGTCTACAGGGGGGGGAATTTATTAGTTACATCTTTAGCTACTTGAGGAAGGAGAGCATATTATTTAAGACACTTTGAAGCCTTAAAACATGTGAAATATGTTTAAGGCATCAAAGAGACTGAAATAGAGGAAAACAGCATGAAACTCTAAGTTCTGAATAAAGCAGGACTACTAAATGAGTTTCAAAAACACCCCAAACAAAACTTGAGAGATATTAAAAGAGGAAAAAAAAAAGGAGAATGAAGAAACAAGGCCTACCAAAAGAAGTGATAGTGCTTTCTGAGCTGCATGGTGTAAAACCCAATAGAAAAGCTGGACAGAAAGAGGAAGAGGAAATCACAAAATTAATGACTGTGTAAACATCTGTCTCTTCTGCAAGTAATTCTTTTCTTCCAGTTATTAAAGGGTGGTGCAACTCTGGTGATCAAGGCCCAGGCTACAGAAATACACATCACAAGAAGTTGCTGTTTGCAAGAGATGTGCTCTGGTATATTACACATTCATACACAGCTGACAGTGTGTTCTGCCCTTAGGACCTAAACCTGTAGCCCATGACATTGATGGAAATGTTAGCATTACCATAATGTGTCTCTGAGATGGAAGGTTAGGGTTGGCACTGAAGCAGGGTGAGTTTACCCATCTCTGACCAGCCTCCTGCCTTTGCCAGCATGCCGTGGGAACCTGGAGGTAGCAAAAGCTGTGTCCCTATGGCTCTGAGCTGCAGTACCCCTATAAAAACTGTGCTGCTCTTGCAAGCCATGTCAGTCCTGTGCATCAGTGTTAATCCAGGAAAGGCTGGTCCAAAGGTTCTAACCTCGGGCCATTGCTTACCTGGAGGAGTTGATGTTCGGGGGGTTCATCACCTGCCCAGCATGACTCCCAGCTAAGGTCTGGGGTGGTAAGGAACAGAAAACAAAGCCCTGCAGATAGGAGCACATTTGCTGAGGGCATCTATAGACAGGAAAGATGTGTGACAGCAAATAACTATGTGTAGGCATTTCCTACAATAAACTAAACTTCTTATTTCAGATTTGATGGGTAGCCATCGGAAGCATTGTTATTTTCAGGTCGCAAAATTTGCAGTTACATATAAAATTATTGTTGGTTTTATGTGCCACTATATACTTTGGAGCCAAAGGACAGGCCTTGTCAAAGGTCTGGAAGTTTGTCTCAATTCTTTCTGGTCATGTTTTTATTGTAGTGATTTTCCTACTATACATCCTCATGGGGGAAGAGCTTCGCTCTTGTCTGCTGAAAGTGTTCCTTTGAAATATCAAAATTACAACAGGGAAAGCTGTTCAGGCTGCAGATAGTTCTGCAAAGCAGCTATAGTTCAATGAAGAAATTAATATCAAGTCAGCTTAACTCTACCTTCATATAAAGAGGGGGATGAAGAACATTGACTTTTGACTACACCTGCATAGTAAGGGCTCCCAGAATGGTAGTGGCACACTCCCAACATCTGCTCCATCCATTGAACTTAGCTGTAAATTGAAATTCCATTGCAATGTTTTTAGAATCAGTTGAAGTAAGGAGACTGTCAGAAATCCTCTTTAAACTCACTCTTATCCAAACAGGAAGCTGACCTCTAACCCCCGGACGTAACAGTACACCAGTGGAAATTTCATTATCCCCGTTTCGGCTGTACTAAGTGAAAATTAATTGTGTAATTATCTGGATGAGCGCATGTGTAAAATTTTACAATGTGCCAGTTAGATTAAGTAACGTGTTAGTGGCATGGTTTAGTGCAGAGTCAAGGCTGTCTTATAAAAACGGCATAAGAAGTCCAACCAGATTTGAAGGAAAAGAACATATGTATGAACAAACGTTAACATGAGAAAGTAATGTAATATTTAATACCATAACCTGAGTAAGACTGTAGCCTCCTCTGATGGAGATTTATCTGGCATTGAAGAGATCTTTTGTCTATTCACTTTAAACCCCTTAATTTAATAGTCAAAGTAGATAAGTGCTTACAATATTAAGCTTTTGTCTATATTGCACTGTATCCACTTTATGCCTCTGTCATGTGTACAATGAAATGTTTCTCTTTTTTTCACTGTTTAAGTAAGAGAAAAAACCCTAAAATATAAAGAAGCAAACACAGTAGTCAAGAAAAACAACATGCTGAACTCAATTCCCTCATAAAGAATTGAGGGACAGATTTTTCATGGCTCATGGAAATCCTAACACAGCTATTTAGAAGAAACCATTTCCATTTCAAAGCCATAGACTTGTTTGGATAACGAGATCACTGGGCAAAAGATGCTGCCTGGAAGAAGTCTAGTCCTTTGAGAAGTAACATTATCTTTAAACAGTCTGGTAAGTAATATATTAGGTTCTATCAGTCTTATTGCCAAATATTTTTGAGCAGAGTTCCCTCAGCAATATCAAATAAATGTTACACCAGTAACATATCTTAAAAACAGAAGAATGAAAGTAACTCTTAATTTCAGTTAAATCAATAGAACAGAATATGCGCAGGAAGGCTTGGTGTTACAGAGAGAAGTCCCACAGCAGCACGCTGTTACTAAATCTGGATGGAGACAGGAGATGATCCAGACATTTCTGTACACAAATGAGGGGTGCAGAGAGGAATCAGATCTGAAAGAGTTAGTTCCTGACATGGATTTTAGGTATGGTGGGATAGTGCTCTTACAAGGGCAAAGCTCAAGATTTTCATTTCTTATGCAACTGAGTCTCTGAAAGTCTTGTGAAAACACAAGATGGTATTACAGTTCCGTTTCTAGCTGTCATTAATCCAGCAGACATTTTGAGAAAAAAAGGGATACACAAAAGGTATTAAAAATGATAAAAATCTAAACAAAGTCATAAACAAACAGGAAAGAATGTGTGTGACTCAAATATGCACCTTTGTATTTCATTCTTACAACCTAAGATTTTTGTCTCACGTGTCTTTTCAAAAGTCCAGATGTTGACTAAGCGTATTACTGCATTTACAAATAAGAGTGTTTGAAATGGGACATGATGATGCAGAATGACACCTGGAGAAACAGGTCTGCGTCCTGGATGTTTTGGCTGCCTCACTGTGCTGTCACAGAAGGGATGTGGGAAGAGCTCTGGCACGTTGCTGGGAATAGAATGTTTCTCTTACAAGCTTGCCATTCATCATTTGTTCTGGTCTGGGCTGTGACACAAGGTAGGTGACCACACAGGAGCACAGTGTAGCTGCAGGAGAATGTTTAAATCAATAAAAAGTGTGTTTTTATATAATAAACTGACCTGCAACCCTTGTTGGCTGTATTAAGTTGAAATCTTCTGTCTGTAGCATATGAGCAGGGCTGTTAGAAATGCTCCTGACTGAGCTAACTCCAGGCTGATGAGGTCAATGGCAAATAGATTGAACTTGGAAGAGAATTAAAGAGAGTTGTGGCTACTTCTTCTAATCTCATCCTTACTACTTCTGTGCATTTCTCAGTCAATAGGAGCAGACACAGAGCAGGCTCCTGCTTCTCAGTGTTCACAAAACCAAGTTCAAGCGCATCCAAGGATGTCCAGGGCTAGGTGGACATCAAGAGTGGGAACAAAAGGCGGAGCTGAGGCCAGCATTTGGGGACTGATGAAGCTCTTGGTCAAAAACACATAAGCCTCTCTCCCCCAGCCCCATGGACAGAAACCACCCACCTTGCTTTGCCTGGTTCTTACACTCCAGGCAGACAGTCAGGGTCCCCACACATCTCTTCTTGCTGTCAGCTGGCAGGGAGGCATTTAACTCCAAAAGTACAGGAGAGTGTTAAGCAGTACATCTATGAATACTTCTGTGAAGAACTGGTGCTTAGAAGGGCACAGAAAGATCCAGGAGCTTTCTGACTTTAGCCTGACAAGTAAGAATACCATTTGTCAAGAAAAAATGCAATTTTGCTGAAATTAAGCAACTATGGATACCATATATGGATCATCTCCATGCCATTTATGCTTAGTTTAACAGTTTAAGAGGATAAAGCTTTTGAAAAGATTTGCCCTTGAGATTCATATTGGGTTAAAATGTGGGGTGTAGATTTGCTGTGGTGTTTGGGGTTTTGGGGTTTTTTTTTAGTTGGTGGGTTCTTTCGGGTCTTTTTGTTTATTAATTTTGGTTTTGTTTTGAGTTTTTTTGTGGTTTTTTGGTTTTGTTTTTTGTTAAAGAACTTGTGGTTCTTTCTCACGTGCTCATGATATCACCCCCGATAGCTATCAGTTTGCTATGGTATAACTTTGTTACCAGCACCACACCTTTCACATGACACTACCAAACAAATGGTCTCCTATTGATTTTTTTGCAGTTTATTAATCATAGTTATATTTTCTGTACTTCATGGGTTATTGACTCCTTTGTTTTCTACAAAGACAGGAAACATAAACTGAAAAAAAAAATCAATGAAGTGTGAAAAGCATTATCTACACTCCACACAGAAAAAGAAGCCTATAAAAAAGGCCAGGAGCAGGAAGCAACAGAGGGCAAGATATTCCTCTGTGGAAAAAAAAAAAAGTAAAATAATACTGTCACTAAGTTAAAAATAAACTACAGAATATCAGATCTTAGAAAACATAACATATTTTCCTGAAGAACAGAAATCTAAGACAGCAAAGGGAATTCTTTTTTTTTACTGTTCTACTTTTATCCTAGAGATCTGAGGAAGTCAAATGAAAATTTCCTGGCATCCTGGGGCAATAAAATAATCTTAGTCTCCTTGTGAAACCACATTAGTGTGGAGATCGAACAGAAGTTCTTTGAGAACTGTAAGTGCTATGTAAGCATCATTTTTCCCAGGAAACTGAGGCTTTGTTTATTTACACTGAGCTATGCCTATAATGTAATAAGAAATAAACTGCTAGGACAGTCACAGACCTGAACACCTATCACATAGGAACACACCAGAACCCAGATCTGCGACAAAGTTAATTGTCCCTGTAGAAAGAATCAGGACTTCTGAGGACAGTGACTTGGCCCACCACAGAGTCCTCTCTGCATCCAGCATCCATGTGCAAGGGAATCAGGAGGATTTCAGCCAGTGCAGAGCATACTCCACTGAATCAGGGCCCCTTGGCTTGCCATTAGCAGCTTTTTTGCTGCTCAGAAATAAGCCAAGGTAGGCCAAAATAAGAAAGTAGTCTAGTATAGATCTGACTCATCTCCATTGACAATACAATTGACTTCAGGTGATTGTTTATGAGCTCTGCCTGCAGATACTGGCACTGCAGGCTCTGCAGGCAGAGCTTCTGGTAAATGTGGCATCTGGTTTAGAGCTTTGATTACCTTGGATAGAATGGACAAGGGTAGAGGGGACCATAAAGATCTTCTAGTTCCAGTCCCTTTGCAGGGGGGAAGGAACACCTTGTACTAAATCAGATTGCTCAGAACTACATCCAACCTGGCCATGAACACTTTGAGGGATAAAAATCCACAACTTCTCTGGGCAACTGTTCAGGGCCTCACCACCCTTACAGATGGCAAATCTAACGAGGAAACGAGGTCTCACCAGAGTTTTCTAGAACCACCCTGTTGCTGATCCATAAACAAGACACCAAAGGCTGTCAGGGCATACCAACAGAAAAGTAGAAGCCCTATCAGGTCTTCTTTTTCCTCCAGCCATCAGGGAATGCACTATTTCAAAATGGCAGTCACTGTGTTGGTGGCAAGAACATCAAGACTTCTTGAGTTTCAACTCCTTTATTTTTAAGCTGAGCTGTGGCAAAGTACTCCAAAATTTCTCGTTTTTTGAATGTGAGACAGTTTTTCCTGACTCCTCATGTGGCAGCCATCACAGACATCAGAGCTGCAAGGGAAACTGGAGCCTAAAGCTTCCACAGACATGGCCAGCTAATGCAGGTGAGGTTGCTCCTCCACTTCCCCATGCCTTTTAAATATATTTCAAGTAATAACACTAAATTTGCACATGAGAAAAGAAAGCTACAAAAAATGGTTCTCTAACAAATATACTCGCTGCTACTGAAACATAAGGAAATATGTGTAAATATATTCTAAAGAAAAGAATGGTTTTGTGTTATTCAAACATGTTCTGTCATAAAAACTTACATTCAGGCACTTGTAAGTTAAGAATTTATGAATGTTGTGTAACAATCCTTACTCATCTCAGCAATACACATAACACCAAAAGCATGCAAACAGCATGCAATGCTGACTGAAGGCACTGCACAAAGGAGTCCTGCACGTAAAACAACCACTTAGGAACTTTGTATCACACAACTGTTCCAGCCATCATGTCTCCCAAACTTTTCATTTTTCTTACGTGCTTCATTTTTCTTATATAGTTTCTCCCACAGTAATAACAACTGAGGACACTGACCAGTTTGGAAGGCAGCAGGTGGTATATGAGAAGACTTGAAAAGAAATCTTACTGCATTTATACAATTCTAAGAGAAACAGCATCAAGGAATCCTTAAGAGACACTCTGCTCACAGGAAAGCAGAATTTAATAAAACAGAGAAGTCAGAGCCCTGTCTCTGGTGCAATAGCAGGCTCCAGAGAGGTTACTATGCTCTTTTGACATCTTCAACATTTATTCCCATAAGGGGATGGCACAAAATGCTTCTACAGTTTGACTTCTGATCAAAGGCTACACAGCTGCAATATTCAGTCATGTTTTGTGAAGGTCCCTTGACCCCGCTTATTCCTTTCCTTCTCTGATATTTCTTCCCATTCCCCCTCTTTTAGGGAAGGCAGCCAGCACTCATGCCAAATTCAGCAGTAGAACCATGCCTTGTCATTTCCTACAGAAGCCCTCCCTCCTTTCACTCACCAACCTTTCTTCTGCTGACACCTCTTCCCTCCGCCAGCCTGAGCAGAGGGCATCTGGTTTGCTGAACATACTATCCTTTTGATTATCTCTGAAATAATCTTGTGTCTTCCCTCAGCTGATCTTGGAGCTGATAGAAGAAAGTTTTTTCCCCTAATTCTTTTATACAGACTTCTTTATTTCACAATGAGTTTTTTGAACCCTCTACCAGTCAGACTTGATGGCAACTGATGACCTATTTACATGTACTGTAACATTCCTGTCCATTAACTACAGATGACAAGACTGGTACAGGAAATTATTAAAGGCAATTGCAAGACTCATTACTTGCTATATCACTAGAGAAATGTTAAAAGTCAATTTAAAGTGTCTTTGCTTACTGAATTGTAAAAGTCTTAATTTTCTACGCGGGTACATCCAACCCAGTGCATAACTAGTTTGCAAATGTAGTTAACATCATTTTTCTCCCAGGGACCTTAGGTACCAGATCATCAGATCCAGTGAGGGAGTACAAAGCCCAGCTCTGGGAGACAATCTCAGAGAGCAAAGACAGGAAAACAAGTTTCATAAACATGAGGAGCTGCAGACAACATGCTGAGGCTCTGAAATAGAGTGCATCTGAAAGTTTCTCTATATCTTGTCTGAGCATGCCTAAGATTCAAGATTTAAAAGTTTTGACTAGATTTTGGAATGTAGGTCAGTCCTGGAATGGCCTTTTCGACCTGCTCTCCAAATAGTACTGCTCTTGCTTCACATGCCCTCGTGGTAAGGCCCCTCTCCCAGGAGGGAAGGGCTGGGGCTCAGGTCCTTCCTCCGCCAGACAAACTCAAACGGAACTCTCTTGCTTTCCAGAAAATGTGCAATTATAGTGGCTCAAAAAGAGCTCATTAGTCCTCAGCCCTCAGCACTAGGCTGGCTGCCCTGAGGTCAAGCACAGCTTACCCAGAGCGTTTTGCTGAAGGGGGATGAGTTTTAACACTTGTTAAATGCTCTGCTAAACTGGGTTCATAAAGGAAAGAGACCAACAACCACCTCATGGCTCTGTAAGAGCCATTCCATCTGAGGTGTCAGGACTGTGGGACTATGCAGCCAAAATGCATTTCCATGGTAAGAAGAAGAAAGATCCAAAGTAATTATGAAACATAATATACCAATAATATTTGGATAAGTTCAATCTAAAATACTGCTCTGTCCTTACGCTAGGTTGATTGGAGCCTGTGATTTCAGCCACGAAGACAGGGTTTATTTCAATGAACTTTAAGCCAAAATCAGAAACCTCCCTGAGAAAAAGGGTGCAGGCCAAGAGTCAGAGGGAATTTGCGGGCTGGCTAAAGCCCTATCACACTTATAAGGCAAAGCATGTTTTTCTTTAGTTTCAGTTTAACTTCAGAGTCACAGCAGTTTACTGTTCTGCGGTACAATATTTTTCCCCCTAGTCTCACAGTCAGATTAATTTCTGAACAGCGGTGCAATGAAACTTTTGATTTAAGAGATTTGCTGAGGAAATCTAGATTGAAACTCAAGGTTTAGCCAGTACATAAATCAAAGGTGGGATCACTTCAAAGATTTCTTCATCTACTTGGCACAGACTTGGTTCATTTAAAACCTCCTTTCTCATAATTGTGCCCTTATTAAGATTTGAACATTTATAAAATGAGGAATGAGGTCTTATAGAGTTTTCTGTAATCACTTCCCCTGAAAATAAAAGTCTACAGAGAAGTGGTGAACGTGGGAGAGAACAGGTCATCTCCTGGCTATCATGGCTACTGATTTTATGGGGTCCTGTCGTAGAAGTAAAGCTCTGCAGTAAAGTTGCTTCCTGGCTCTGCCATAGATTTCCTGTGTGAGACCAATTCAGTTAATCTCTTAGGGCAAAAGTCATCCCATCACAATTCGGAAATTTAGCTGAAGTGCTGAGATTAGGAGCTCATTTACCCTATGGTGTCTTTTCCACTTAAGCAAATGTAGCAAACCCTACCTGGTTTAGTCATCAATAGAGGAGTCTATTAAATCGTGTACTTAAAAGAACTGCCCTTAATTTTTAACGTTTATAAGTACTGTGCTTAAGCATTTACATTGCCCATTTCTAAACCGGAATGTTCCTTTCTTCCCTTGCTCCCCCTTTCTTTTCAATTAATCTTTAATCCTTCAGAGAAACCCATCTGTACTGGGTTTTGTGCATTTTCAGTGTTCCCTCCACACAGGGCTCAACATTTCTACACAAACTGAATTGAAAGCCCCTTGGAGCACTTCCCAACTGCTGTAAGCAAGGCGACTGTAGAAGAAAAGTGTCAGATATGACAAGTATCTTGCAGTTATGCCTGAGTGCTTGCACGTATTTAATTGGAAGAACTAGAGAATGTCAAAGGCCAAAGACCTTTAATAACATTCATGTGTTTCCTTAGCCTGGTGAGAGCCTTTCCATCCCTGTAGGTGGTAACTAGCATGTCTGTGTCCAACAGCAGGGCTGTGCTGCTGCTTGACTTCACGGGGCTTCTCCAGCTTGGCTTAGCACCGTCAGTCAGGCACTCAAGGCAGCTGTGGCATCTGGCCTAGGGGAAAGAAGGCAACAAGGGCAAGAAAGAACACAAAACAGTGTACAAAAGAGAAAGGTGTATCGAGGGAAAACAGGTTACTTGACAAATAACCAGAGTGAACATTTACAATTAATTTCATATTGAGATGCCAATATGCCAGCTTTGCAGCACGCCCATGTGATGGACATGAGTTAAAGTTTAGGCAGACTGAAATATATGAGGTAAGATGTAAATAAACCTTGACACTAACTTACAGTCACCAAAATAGTTTTCTGTGATTTGGCCAAGACTTTAGGTAGAATAATGCAGGATCAGCAGCTGGTAACTTGTGACTGGTAACAGATGCAACCTGGGGGATGATCCTCACTTAAGCCAGAATTCTGCTTACAGAGTTCAGATAATTTCAATTCAATATAAATTACAACAAGTATTTGGCTAACTCAAGGGAAATTTTTAGTCAATGACCAAAAAATTCTAAGGACTCTCAAGCCTTAATTCCAAGGGAACTAAAACAAAAAAAGGGAGGAAAAAAAGCCACAAGAAATGATGAAATTACATATGTAAACAATATGTGCAGAAAAGGGTCTTTAAATGATAAATATGATAAATATTTGACTGAATGAAGTGCTATAAACTGTATGAAAGTTATATAAATAAGTTGAGATGAAAGTCTTTTGCAATGCAATGAATCACTTAAAAAAAAGGTTTTGATATACAGAAGCAATGTATGCTCACATCATTAATTTTTCATACCTAACACAAACAAGGCACACATCATTGCAAATACAGTGAGATCTATCTAAGGACTGGGTAATTTAAAGTTTTGACATAGTCTCTCTACCCATCCCTTGCTGGGTTCAACATTACAGGGCCATAGCAGCCTACTGTTATTTCTTGTTATGTCATCCTTTGGATGGCTGCTGTGATTTACTGACTCCTACAGATTTTATGCTCCTCATCCTCACCAGCTCACAGGACATCACTGACCTGACTGCAAGCTACAGCGTAGTAGGGAAACCCTGCAGATCCTGTTACGGACTCACTATAGCCAGTTCCTATAAACTGGAAGATGAGAACAGCCTTAGCCCCTTCACAGATGATGGATGCAGATTAGCAGATCTAAACAATTAGTTAGGGTAAGAGAATGAGCCCTTAGACAATTAGAGCAGTTAAGCATCCTGCTGACAGCTGTGGTGACAGCAGACAGTAAAACTACCCTTGATGAAATGAGAAAACTCTGCCTTTTTGATTTACAGGCAAGTTTACTTACAGGCTTTAAGGTGTTTAACTACAGTGGTCACAAACCAGGCACTAATATCCTCCTGTGTGCAGCCATCAATGCTGGACAGCGAGGCAAGCTGACACAGCTCAGCTCCGGCAGTGTCTGTCAGCCATGGTTGTTTGAAAGACCTGTCAGGCAAAAGGAAGCAAACTGACTGCCTGTTGTTACCAGTGCAAGCAAAAATAAGAGGTTTAATGCTTTTAGGAATGTGAGGATCAGGGATTGTTTTGTGCTCCCTCTTGTTCGTATTTTTATATTAAAACTTGTCACTTGCAAGCTTTTGTTTCAAGCTGCACTACAGCTGTTTAGTGAATGTGGGTTTTGTATCCATTAAGAACAAATGATCCCTTGTTTTTAACCCTTTGATTTTGGGAGTTTGTATATCCAGGTGTGCACTGTCCCCTTTCCACTCCCATTGTGCTACCATTACCCAGGAGAGACATTTTAAATATTTGTGGTCAGTTCCATGGAATTTGCTTTAAATGGCAACAAAAATTAATTTGAACAAATTCTAATGTCTTTTGTGTATGGGTTTTGTCTCAGAGTTGTTTTCTGGAACTGGGGGAGGGAAGGGATGTTTTAAATGACCATGCCAAGCTGAGAGGCAGATGTGAATTTTCTTTGATCCAAGAGAGGATGCATTGTTGAATGCCTCAGAGTCTTCAGGCAACACTTGTTCATGAGATCAAGGAGAGAAATGTATGTTGTGATACATTTTTTTTCCACTTAGATGTTAGAATTTCCCAATACTAAAACATATATTTAAAAGTACTATATTTCTTCACAAAGCACCTGGAAAAACAGATTATCACTACCAATTGTTAAGGTGTGGTAACAGCACCTTGGTGTTAAAAGAATCAGTGTTAATTCTTACACAGGTGGATGGAGAAATAGATGGTGTAATATAATAGAAGAACCTGGTACAATTCCATTAACATCACTGGGATAGCTTTGGGAAGTTCTGTGGGAATTGTTTCTCTATTAACTGTCAGTAAATCAGTATTTTTTCTAATGTGTCAGGCTTTAATTTTAATAGATCTTCCCCAGCTTTAATGATAGCCACCGTTGAGTTACACTCTGAATTTAGAGAGAGATTTCATTGTGTAAGATTTTCAGCACTGAGATCAGAAATAGACTCAATTTATCTTTTTGCTGGTAATGCCTTTTTCTTAGGCAAGCCACGTGGATAATAGACATGTTTGCATGGGGAAAATACAGTCTACACAATGAGGGTGTGTTTTTATTACTCCCTGAAAGATTTTATAAGTTTCATTACATCGTTCTATACCAAACAACTGTGGACACAAATGAAGATGTAGGAAAAATTGTTTTTTAACTTTCACGTGGAAATTACTGAGAATTGCTAAGAACTATAAGAGAGAGACTATCAACAAAGCAATACTGTTATTACATGCAGAAGGTAATAAGTAATTAGGTTAGCTATTCTTTCTCATGATGTTAGTAGTTTTTTAGTAATGAGCAAATATTGAAGAAGAGTACAGTATTCATCCGAATATAGTAGGTCTGAGAAAATTTCAGAGTCTCCAGTGTGATGTACCGACTTCTGAAATTGGGGATCCTTCTCCAGCTAAAACATTGCAGTGCTTGGATTGCCCTTCTTGTTATTGCTGTGTCCACAAGGGGTACAATTAGCAATTTAGCCCTGGTTGCTGGCACTTTACAGTGTTCATCTCTACCCCTGATGGTCTTTGTAGACAGATAAACTCTCCCACTCAGTAGGACAGTCTCTCAGAGTACAGAAAGGACTGTTACCTGCAAGGAATACTCCCAAGGCAAGTCAAGAGAAGAGCTCTTTTGCCCAGTTGATTAATAATCAGATAAGGGGAGAACTCACCTCCTTTTCATATCAAAAGTGAAGATTAATTCAAGATTTGGGTTTCAATGAGGGTTTTAATTTAGTCTGGAAAACAAAGAAAAAAACCAGATGTTCCCACATAAAATCAGCATTTTTATTACAGTATGAAGTGTAAATATGTGTGGCCCATAACTACCTAGGAGCGTCAAAGTAATGATTATCCAATAAAGGTTAGGTTTTCATTTGAAGAAGCTTAACTCACTTTACAAAAATAATTTTGTCAAGTATTTTAGAGGACAGAACTGAGAGACTTTGATTTTCTCATAATTAAGAAAGGTTGGAATAAAATGTAAGTCTCCTGTACTGTATAGTGCCCTGTTCTCTACTGCGTATGAAAATTTTGACAGAGATGAAAAACTGTCCCAGCTATTCTGCCCTGGGCAGCAGATGACCCTATATGTATGACACAAAGGGGTACAAAGCAAGGGGTGTCCCATGGAAAGCAACAAGCTAACACGGGGAAGCAACCAGCAAATATAATCTAATACACTTTTTGAGTTGGGTTTTAGGGGGTTTGGGTTTGTTCTCTTTGTTTTCAAAGAAATAAGACATGACCCAATATGAAGAGGTCTCACTTTGCCTGCAGCTACCTGTGCCCAGGTATGACAGATGAAGGAGGAGCTGGTGAGAACCTGGCATGGTTTCCTCTGGGAAATTTTGATCATTCATCTGGAGAGTGAGGGAGAAAGCAGATCAGTGCAGGACAACTTGAGTTCGACCCTGCTCATATGTTTGTTTCTGCTGCTGCTGTTCACCCTGCCATGAAAGTCATTCAATTTGATGCCTCAAAGTCAGCTGACACAATGGTTTTTGGACAGCACAGCAAGATGCTGTGAAAGAAGATGGACAGTACCTGAAATACAACTCTTCCATTGTGTGTTGTGGGTCTGGGCACTGGGACCAACTGCAGATTTGCTGGTTCATCAACATTCACTGCTGGTATTGTTTTTCCTTGTGCCTTCTCATGGATGTATTTATTCCTAAATGTGTATCTCCTGTTTGAATTCCTCAGCTGATACCAAGTCTTGGATTTACCTCCCATCTGGTGCCCCCAGAGCACTGTCTTTTCCTGTCTAACTGTCAAGGACAGAGGGGACATCTTCCTTCCCACCTTCTTTCTCTGTCACCCCTTTAATTCTGAGACTTTGTAGGCTGCTGGGAGGAGAACAGGACCAGGTTTTCTTCTGACAAGGTGCTACCGACCCTTAAACCAAGCCTAAATGCAACTGTTTTCTTTTTCCTCATATGTCATCATTGTGATTCTGGATTCCACTGTTGTGGAAAGCTCTTCGCTTTATTGTCTTTTTTAATTATGAAATCCTTTCCTCAGTAATTCACTGTGACTCGGTAACTGACTCCACATGGCTAAGACGTGACTGTCCTGATTGAATTACTGAAAGAACAGAGCCAGCTGAGCCACATGCATGCGAGCCATGGCGCAGCACGAGCTCCCTTCAGCGGGCACCTCGCAGTCACCCAGGTGGGGACTGGAGCTCCTTCCACCTCCTCCGCCCCTCTCTGTCAGGAACAGCCAGTTCCACCCCAGAGATGGTCCCTCCTGTGACCCTTCCCCTCGCTGAAGCACACAAACCTCTGGTGGTGGTACCTGCTCCTGAGTCTGGCTCACCCAGGAGGAGGTGTGGGCATGTGCTGAGCCAAGAGCAGCACTGACGCCGAAAGCAGCCTTAGCACCGCGTGGACACGACACCAACACCCATGGTGGCACTGGGCACACACACACACACACACACAGACACCCATCCCTGGATTGCCATAGCCACCCACAAATGAAGGTGCAGCACGAAGCGTGCAATGGCCACGCTGGCACCAAGGATGGGCTGGGAGTCGTGATAGTTCCGCCACAGATCCACGTCCAGCTTCCTGGCTTCAAAGGAAAAAGGGGGTGATGTGCCTAGCAGGGATTCCGAAGCTGTGGGTGGTTTCCTTTAATTTAGGAAAGCATCTGATACAGTGTGTCACGACACATCACATTTATTTAATTCTTCCTTCGTTTGGATATGATTACTGTCACGTGGGATGGAAACTGAGTGATGCACCATGAGCAAAAAAAAAAAAAAAGAAAAAATTGGAAGATGGTTTAAATCAGCTCGTACTGAATTAGGGCAAGGAGAAAAAATGTTCAGTGTAGGTCTGAGCAAATTAGGATTATTTAACCTTATTGTTAATGAGTTTAAAGCAGGAGGTCAAATTAAGCAGGCCATTGACATAGTGCATTGATAGTGGTAACTGCCTTCTCTAATTTACCCCAGGGAACACTGGTGAGACCTCAAGGAATTACTTAATAAATAGGATTTATTATGAGAACACATAAATTGAATACTAATAATTAAATATGTACATAATTTAGTTAAGGAGCATATAACAAGTCCTAGCAGTCTAAGGACCCCGCTAGGCTAGATGAAGGGGGAAGTTTTATAGGAGAAGAGCATGGGCACTAGACATGGACCACTACAAAAAAGCTGCAGAGATGGAAAGATGAATAGGAACGGTAACTTTGCCTGATGAATACTGAAAAAGGAAAAAGAGAAAATTGAGTAGCCAGAGACAACGATATTGCAGGGTGACATGCATGGACATCCCAAATTGAGCATTCCATGAGCAAATTCGATTAAAAATACTTACTCTCTCTGTCTCTACATGTTTGAGATCTAAAGCAAGATGGAACACATTTTTTCGTGATGTTTAGAAATTGAAAAAAGATTGTCTTTTGTTGTCGTTGTTTTTTAATTCCTTTAAATATTTTCCTAGGGAGCCTAAGACAGACAAAGGGAGCAGTCACAAAAGTCTCATGTAGCACAGGGACAGAGCACATCACACAAAATCATTTGCTCCACTCCAAAGGCTGCAGGCTTGTTTGTAGTTTGGGACTGACCTGGCATATTTGGGGGGGCAGGGGGATAAAAACCAAACCACATTCAAGTAGAAAAATGAAAAAGGCAGGGTGTGGTGGGGAGGGAGAGAGAGGGAACAGCTCATGAACATGCCCAAAAATTTCAGTAAATGTCCAAACAAACCACAAGGGAAAACGAAGGTGCTGTGTCAATTATCTTCCAAAATTATCTCTGCACGTTCTCTTGAGCTTTTGGCTTCTGCTATTATGTTGATCTCATCTCTTACTTTTTGTCTTACCATGGTTTCAAATAAAAGCATCGATATTGACAGAGATGGGGCATATGGTTCAGCATTTTGACAGGCAAGTCTTCTGCTGCTTGCAATGGGAAAGCACCAGTGGAGCAACATTTGAATATTTTATTTCTGGCTGCAGTCACAAAGATGAAAATGCCTGGTGAACGCATGCCTTAGGCTGCCACCACATGGTGAGAGGAGGGAATGAGGGGAAGTGACTGGTTTATCTGCAATTTCCCTGGCACTGTGATGTTCCCACAGCTTTTACTGAAACAAACTTATTTTTTAATCTAACTGGAGGGGAAAAAACAGAAATCGTATTGGCTTAATTAGCTATAAATAATTTTTTTCCAGAACTTCCTTACATCAGTTCTTTGTTTTATTTTTTGCATGGTGAGATCTTGTTAGAGTAAAAAATACAAAGGCAGAAACTACTTCATGAAATGATTTTTCAGTTTCATTTGGTTTCCCTGCCCCAGCATTATGGCTTTCATCTGCTGTCTAAGTCCCAGTTGCTGTTTCTTAGCCTATCTACAGATGCTAGAAAAAAAATAAAGTCTAATCTTCTACATTATTGCAAATTTTCCTTTGTAAATGTTGACACTGAGTAAGCAAAAAGAAGATTGCCTCAAGATGCTAACATTTAATTTTTTATTGTACATTTACAATAGAAATATTTTTATGGGATAAAAAGTGCTGCTGGGTCTCTATAAGTGCAATTTTAAAAGAGTAAAAATAATTTTAAAATTTTTAGACATGAAGAGAATAATTTTTTCCCCTTGGTTGCAACTGCTGAGAGAATTTTTACAGACATAGAGTGACTAAAGTTCAAACTCTAACTGTGTCCTGGTGCTTGGACTAAAATATGTGACACATTTAAATAGATTCATTAATTTCAGTGTTCTTTAAGTAGCTAGTAACAAAAATAGAGAACTTCATTTTACATACAATCTTTAAAAAACTTCCTATCATGGTTCCAGGCAAGTCACAGACCAACACTAGAACAGGGGAGAATTTTATTTTCAAAGGGGAGATTTTTTTTTTTTTTTAATATTGTTGCATTAAGAACTTTATTTAATTGCCTTTTGTTTTTCTATTTATTTTTTTTTTAACTTACAGCATTGGAAATGCAAATAATTCCAGGTATTTAACTTAAGTTATATACTTAATTAATAGTTTTAAAGTATTTAACTTAATGTCATACCTACACCTGATCTTCATTAATTTAAAAAGCTGTTATTTAGATCATTTATACCAGTGTAACAGTGGAGTCAAAATTTTCCTTGATCAACGAGTGAGAGGTACTTCAGGACACAGAACATGCTATATTTTTGGGGGAAAGAGAGTAAGTCATGCAATATGTCCACCATTTAAAATACTTTGTATTAGACCTTCCATTATTGCAACACAGCTGTTTATGAGCAATTTTTTAATTTTTTTTTTTTTTGTTAATACTAGTTTCAAAGCATTTTAACATCTGATGGAAACATCTTCAACCAAAAAAAATATTTCCATTCCCTTTCGTTCCTTTGTTCTTTTTCAAGTACAGCAAAATAATGCCATTACTGACACAGATATAGATTTTTCCCAGCTTCCTCTCCAGCCTGTATCTATAAACAGTCATTTAAAGAGGATTCCCAACACATATTCTTCCTATAGACCTTGAAGCCTCATTTGGAGTTTTAACAGAAACAACATGTGAATAAATACGTATTTGGGGAGTTTTAAAAGCAAAGCTCTGACCTGACGTGCAAGGAGCTGTTGCTGGGAGCTCACCCAAGCTCTCACATCTCAGCACTTTTCAGCTGCTCCCAGCAATGAGCTCGTCACACGCTCAAATCCACAGGGCAACCTCCACAGGAAAAATACAGGAAAGCGCATGTTTGACTTGAGGTGTTTCTAAACATTACAAAGCTGTCTTTTTTTTATGGTTTTTTTTTTTTTTTTTTTTGTTTTTTTTTTTTTTTTTGGTATGTTTTTCTTTTCCCATAACCTGCACTAGGTGCTGGCTGGAACTGTTTGCCATTAAAAATCAGAGTGTTTAGCAGGAGCTAGTGGAAGTTTAAAATAAATAGATAAAGACATAGATAGTACCCCTCTGTACCTCAGCTTCAATATCGTCTTTTCAAAGCTCAGCAAAACAATAAACAAGTGAATGAAGACATAAAACTAGACTCAGAAACTTTCTTGTCTCATTTCAAGCCAGAATAAAATTTTAATAAGCAATTAAAATAATGACAATCACTATGACTTCTTGCCCCCAGATCTCACAGTGTTCACATCAAGATGCTGTGTGCCTGCTGACTCCATAAAGCAGTTGAAAAAAAATAAAACACCTCCTCTCAAACATAAGTGAAGAGGTATGGCTGCCCAAATGCTTGAACTGCTTTCCCCCTATATTAAAATGAAGCATTTCTTTTCATCTTCTCGTTTTCAGAAAAATTGAGAGAAAGCAGAAGTAACCAGAGCTCCAAAGGTAGAAAGAGCCACATCCACTTCTAACACACAGTGTTTGAACAAAACATTCAAATGATGTTTTAAATTAAAATCACAGACCAAAACCTAAGGCTTCTTAAATGTTAAGGGCTATAATGTGCTTTGGAAGTGGGAGAAAAAACAGCTAGGCACACCCATGGCAGTCACCAGGGAGGGACAGGGCTACCTGACTGCTCTGTCCCAAGGTACCTGAGTCTCTGAGCACTGCACAGCAGTGCCCATCTCTGGCAGCTATAAATGCTTAGCGTGCTTCAGGCAGCAGGAAATATGCTTTAACCCCTTCCACAGCTATGATTTCACGGCACCAGCAGGAAAGCCCAGTGGCAAAACAGCTAACGCTGCACTCTCCAGAGAGAAGGAAGGTGTCAGCAGAGAAGGCAACAGGTCTGGGAGGGTCTGAAATGCCCAAAACTCTGGAATTCCTATCCCACCTCCCCCTGCCTCAGGACACCAGGCTCTGTACACCTGAGGGGGTTTTCTACATAAAGATGGTCTGGGGCCGTTCAAACCCCAAGTGGGGGTCTGTTAACCTCAGAGTTCCTTACCGCAACACAACTAATCCCTCACAAACTCGTTATCTTGCTTTTAGTGCTCAAAGAATAAGGAAAGAAACTTTCTTCTTTTTTTGTTTCCAAAAAAAGGGAAATAAATGTGAAATATTGCTATGTCACATGACTAATTTCATTCCTGATGAGGAAGCCTACCTACTGCAATTTACCTTCTGTCTGGGACATATTATCTCTGCACAGAGGAGCAGACCAAAACTTAAGCAGTTCTTAAAACTTCCAAAAAAACTGATTAAGAGGGAGCTAAGGAGTTTATAGGTCTTGTGGGAGTTTACTACACATCTGAATTTGAAGTTCCTTGTGGCCTCAAGACAGAAAGTTCAGCTGCATTTTAGATCTTTTAAAATCATTTCGATTTCCACCCTTCCTTTAACAACAATCTCAAAATAACAAGATTTAAAATCTTCTGTATTAGCATTCTGTATTAGCACTTTCCACACCCATCTCCGAGTAATTATGTTATATGTCTAGAACCTGACATACCAGACTTATTATTTTTCTCTTTTACTTCTTAAAAAACTACATGGGTCTAAATTGTTTGTCTTACTGAAAGAAGAAGGAAGGAAAAAAAAAAAAAAGTGCTGGCTTGATTAAGCAAAACTACAATTCTTGTACCATTTCAACAGTCCACAATCCTCCCATCTCCTGCTTTCCATGAGAAACATCTTTTAAACTATACCTCATGGGTATCAGTCTTCTGCAGGACTTTGGGGTAGAAAATAGATTAAAATTGTGTCCAGCTTCTATTGTAGATCGGCGGAAGTCTGGTTGCTAGTTTGCTTAAAATTAAAGTCGATTTTAGAAGGATTTTTTAAATGCTGTATTTCATATTCTTCAGTGTACAGTCTGTCTCACCTCTACACAATACAGATACAGCTGTGATATTATCTGCCGACAGACATGCAGTGAAATGGAAAAAAAAGAAAATAATTGGGAAGAGATCTTTAAAAAAAAAATTTTGTACAATCATGTAAGATACCTGGGCTTTAAAACTGAGTGTATATATTTTTGAAAAAAAAAGGAAAAATAAAAAAATAAAAGGCAAGCAGAAAAAATAAGAAGCTGTTTAAAATAAATCTGCCCTAGATTTCAACACAAAAATGAGAGCTTAACTAAACAGAACTCCTCTGTCCCAAAACATCTCTGAATCCAGCTTAGGGTTTATTATTGTCAGCTTCCTGTCCAGGGATTTACAAAACCAGCTCTACTTGTTTATATGGTAAACAGCATTTGAAAGTAACAAAAGTGAGCTGTATTAGTCTTTTTTTTTTTTTTCATTTCTTCTTGCCTTAGATGTGAAGTTGCATATCTTGCACTTGCAGTGTTGGGTTTGATGAAGTGTGAGCTGTGAACTGCTGTGTGAAACTATTTCATGCTTGTTTCTTGGACTCCTTCATGTTATACCAGTGTTAATTTATGAAACCACATCTCTCATGTGATCAAGCACTAAAAAGCTCTCTAATTTTAACGGTAAAATAAATTTCAATGACAAATTTTGACCCCCTAATCTTTCCAGCTTTTTGCGTTTGAAGCCAGTTTAAAATTTCAAGGGTGCAGGCATTGTCTGTGAGGCGCTCTGGGCTGGCTGCTCTGAAGCCCCCCACACACCAGCACCGCCACCACTTCTGCTGAAGATTTGTACAGATGCCTCGAGGCATCTTTCAGCAACAGTATCAGATTTGCTTATAGTGCTGAAGCAAATGTTTTCATGGTCTGTCACCTTGATTTTATTAAAGGTGTTGGGCCAGGCTATTATCCAGTGCTGGAAAAGTCCCCTATAGAAACTTTAAAATAGCCTGGGAATTTAGAACAGCCAAGCATTTTGAGCCCATAATAAACTTTTTTTCTTCATGGCACAAGACAGAGTATTTTCACAATCAGTCTAAACTAGAAAAAAGCTGTACAGGTCCTTCAGTCTCTGGACTTTCAAAATGTTTGCCTTTGTGCCTTAGATTCACCATC
>VWZN01015157.1:2964-26777 GCA_013396955.1 Regulus satrapa | reverse complement strand
CCCCCCTTTCCTTTTCTTTCCAGATTTCCAGATCCAGGACTGAAAATGAAGCGTAAATCTTACTGCCTAATAACCACGGCAGTTACTTCAATAAAATGTTACTTAAAAGTCAATGGACTGCACATGTTAAAGACATTAGAGCTGTTAACAGACCATTGTAAAGTAAGCAGAATCTTTAATAACCTGCATGTAACGCACAACCCCGTGATTTTTGGCGCAGAGCAGACTGTGAGCCTGGCCTCTCCGTGCCAGGGCTCCCAGCAGAAACCACTCTTGCATTCTTCAATCACATGGCTAAACAGGCAAAAGGTGCTAAACACTGAACCCTGTGGAATAGCTCTGAGCACAGCCAAAATCCCATATTTCCCCAAGATGGAATGGAGGACTGGGATGGCTGGAGGGCTCCTTGTGCTCAAGGGGCAGTGGAAGGTCTCTGACCCACTTCTAGAGCTTGGCCTTGAGCACAGACATGGGAAGAGGAGCACTGCCCCAGCCTGAAGGCAACATAATCCTGACATTGCAGTGTTCTGTAGATGGCTTTTTGGAGAAAATTTTGCCCTGGAAGTGATCTGGGGCTGGCAGCATCAAAATCCAGCCAAGGCCATGGAGGGAGACATATTCTGCTTCTTTTCTGCTCCTGCTGCATTTCCATTCTCTCCACATCAGTGGAAGGCATTTTAAAAGATTGGCAAAGGAAACACCCTTTGAATTTATTTGCATCGTCCTTGCCTTTGAAGCCCTCTGTCCAGAAGGGAAAGTATGTGCTCACAGATCAGCTAAGCCTTGGATATGCAACATCTTCACTGTTTTCTCTGTCTTCTCCCATTTTCTCTTTTTGGTCAAAGGCTCTTCACACTCCTCACCCTTCCAAAAAAGACTGAAGCTGGAAAAAATAGAAAACAATTGCAATTTAAATTTTCTTCTTATATGTGCTACATGGAAACATTTATAGGCTGGAGGAGACATGAATCAGTCTGCTATGATCTGCACATGTGAGCATAGGCGTGCAGCCAAATTTACACAAGCTAGAATATCTGCCAGCATCCCTCTATCTCCCAGTATGCATATACATGCATGCTCTTACCAGTATAAGATGGATCTATTGACCTCATAATTTACACCAGCACCATTTTTGGCCCTTTCCAGATGCACGTCATCATTATCAAAATGTTGAAACTAAGTAAAGTACCTAAACTGTCCTTTTCATAAATTGTTGAAGCAGGAGACAAGTTGGTTTTTTTTTTTTTTCCTTTCAAACAAAAGCCCAGTTATCATGATACAGTTTTAGCAAACAGAAATAAGAGATATAAATATGAGAGATCTGTTGGGACACCTCAGCAGTACAGTGTCTCCAAGAAATTACTTTGCCCAATGTCATCTCTCATTCAAGTGCTCCCCAAGCAGAAGTTCCATCATTTTTTTCCTAAGACTATATCTTTAGACTTCCACAGATAAGTGGAAAATTGCTCTTATTTTCCACCTCAAGGTTTCCCAGTCAACTTTTGGGCCCTTTTTCATCCTGTGTGCCTTCAGTGTCCACCCAGTTCCTTTATAATTTTGTCATGTCTTCTAAACCACCTTGCCCAATCCTGTAATTGAGTTGTAAGCACAGGTGACCTGTCAACACGTCTCAATATTACTCCAATCTCTGTTGCTGCTCTCCTCTGTTGTCTTCCAAATATGTGTTTGATGGGAGACCTTGAAAGGCACACGACAGATTAGGGTAGAGTTCCAGGGAGAATATTTTTCATATATAAAATATGAGACCGATTTTCACATGAGCCAATTTTGCTGCCCGGCTATGCTGGAAGTACCATTTTAATTAGTTCATTCTCAAGTTTTTTCAGCCAGCATGTGTCTGTCTGAGGAGCTAAGGCAGCCCTCACACCTCCTTTTTGGCTTCTCCTTTAGCTGTATCTAGCACAGTCCCCACGTCAGGGGTCCTGGGACAAGCCATGTTCCTGGCAACCTCCTTACCCGCACCACAACTGCATCCAGCCCTGTGTAGCATTAACACTTTCCAGGTTTCTTCCCTTCCAGATGATGTTGTTTCAAAGCAAAGCACTGTAAATATTTTTGAATTCTTTCATGAATATTTTGAAAGCTGTCTCTCCTATCCCAGGCAATTCTGAACTAATTTTGAGACAAGGTTTTATAAAACCCTACATCAAATGTTTGAGCATTTATTATTTGTTATTTATTTTGCCAAATGTCTCAAATGCATCTATAGGCGACAGGCCAGTGCTCTGATGTATAAGCCAAATACCATAAAGCTGTCTCCATGCAATTTAGAGAAGTCTTTGATTATGCATGCTTTGGCTATATTTTTTACTAAATAATGATCTGGGTAGTTAAATTGCTCTAAAAGGTTCAGTATTTGTTGGTTTTAAGTACCTCAAGAGTCAATCCAGTAATTTTTCGTGCTTACTTCTCCAGGCTTTGTGATCTGTGAGTGATGGTTACAATTTCTTTCTCTTTCTCCTGTCCTTCACCTCCCTCAAAGACTCTTCTTTTCCTTGGTTTTCATAAAAACATACCCATAAAAAGCCCATGGGAGAGTTGAAAGCTTTTAACCATTTTTGATCTCTAAAGACTAGATTTCATCCTCTTACATATTTGTCTTTGTGCATATGATGTATGTTTATATATAAATCTATGTATACTTAAGAACAATAATGCTCTAGTTCTGACTGAGGCCTCTGGGACTCAGAGAAAAAAGATAAGAAAAACAATAAAACAATAATTTATAATAACACATCAGTAGTATGCCACAAATGCCATCAATAATTCTGACAAATAATGCCTGATTTTGGGTTTTGCCAAATTTTGACTGTCTTTCATTGAGCATTTTCTAATCTGGTTTCTAATCTGGTAAATTTAGATTTTACAAAGGAATCTGGGAGAAACTTTTCTTACATTAACTAAAAGCCTGCATTTTATTTAGATTCATTAAAGAGCACTAATAGCTACATGGAAAACAAATTATATTGCTTTAAATTTTTTAGCTGGATTCACTTTCTGGTGCACAAGGTCACCTTATTTCCCACAGTATCTCATCAGCATGGGATGTTTTCATGTCATACATATACTGCAAAGAAAATACTGGAACCATACCTCTGTTTAAAATCACAAGGAACAGCACATAGCAATACAGCCAGTATTTTAATTTCTCATATTTTGTTGAACATTCTGCAATCATCTTTGAAACAAACTAGACTTTCTAGCAAAAAAATGTGTAGACAGCCCTCAAAATCCCTTCAAAAGCATGCAAAAGAGAAACAATATAAATATTTGGCATAATAGCACTGAACAGCTGAGAGTCCAAAATGAAGTGATGCAGCAATAGAAGTATTATCAGAGCATTTCAAGAGCATTTTTCTCGAGAGTGTTAATGCACAAACATTTGTAGGAAGAACAGATAGCTGAAGGTAGCAAAAATTTCCCTGATTCCACTACTAATCCACTTGTGTCAGATCCTTTCTCTTGAAAAAAGTGTAAGTGGTCTCCACCACCTTGTCAGGAATTTCATCAAGTATTTTCTGTAGCTTGAACTGAGGCAGACATGCAAAGCTTGCTGTGAAAGTGTTTTGGAGCAACTCTTGCTCTAGGCTCAAAAGCAAATAGTGTTCTTTTGACTCTGTTATGACTCTCTGTGATTCTATGATTATAAAAGCTTTTCCTACACCACCCTACAAAACTTTTCCTGAGGTGTTTCCTGAGAAAGGGGTATCTACCCCCTGAAATGCCAGGGTGGACCATACTCTTCAGCATTTCATTTTATACCTATGAGAAGTATTCCACAGCATATTCAGCAAATTCTACAGTCCCATCACAGGTTTTGATCTGACTGTGAACACAATTCAGTTGTGCCTGTTTATCACATTAGTCCACAAAAAGTACTTTCAGGTTTGCCTTCAAACGTTACTCTGAAGGTGGGTGGCATAAAAAGCAGCGCACACAAAAAGGAGAAGGGGGGCTGAAAGGAAGAGAAACCTGGAGATGGTTTCAGCCATCTGGAAGTAAGACCATCTGGTCAATCTCAACAAAATGTAGATTCTCTCCAAGACCATCAAAGTCTCTTTTTTCAGCCTCTTTCTGCCCAATACATGCTTATAAATGGTAGTGAAGGGATGAACTCAGTTAAGTTCCTACTTTGCATCCATGCAAGATTACTATAAACCACAGAACAGAGTGAACGCCAGCTGCTTCCTTGGGTATTTAATATTACTTACTAATAAAAGGATTAAGTTTAATAGATTGGGGGAAAACTTAATAGGGGGATAATGAATGGCTTCCCCCCAAGAGCTGCCAGTCTAGCAGCCTCATGGCCTGTTCTGTTGCACTGGAAGTAGACCCTGGCTTTCAGGGAAAGAATTTTAATGTTTGTGCCCAGAGTGACCTCCCATGGGATCTACAGCCATGTTCTTGGAGAACAGCTGAAGACCACCCACACCATTGGCTCTCCTGCTCCTCTGGAGAAGCATTTGTGCAACCAACTGAGAGTTCTGGGAGGAGGTTTCTGCCTCTCTAAGGCAGCACCAAGGCATTTGGATGCCACCCACCTTTGAGGAACACACAGCAGGGATTGTCCCAGAGTATCAGCATGTGTCCCACAGGATGGCAGCATCCATAACTCCCCTCAAAGCATGATGCCAGTGTCTCTGTGTGCCCAAGGAGCTGCAGTCTCTCACCCACAGGTCTTCACAATTCTGGGGCACACAACCCCTGCCAGGCAGCAAATAATACAAAAACAACCGCAGCCAGGCAATATTTCAATGCAAGAATGCTATTACCTGCACAAATACCCTCTGCTTATCTGATACCATGTTATTTCATGTAATATATTCCCTGTTTTGTCTATTGACTTATGTAAAAAACTACAGAGACTTATCAACTTTTAGCATTAATTATAAACTCATTCAAAAGATTAATGTAACCTTTTCTTGGCCAGTTCCATGCTCACTAGTTGGCCATATGCATAGTTTTCTTGACTTCCCCTGAGTTTGGAGTCTCTTTGAAAGGACAAATATGTTTAGTTTTGATGGTTTTCCAAGCAGTACTTCTCTCCGACCTGGGTGTTTTGTTTGGTTGGTACTTTTTTCAGGGGGGTTCATCTCATCTGCAACTGCTGCTTAAATGTGAATTTCTAGGAAATGTCTTGCACTCTTCAGGATGGTAGTTTGATTTTCCTGGAAAAGCCAAAAAACAGTATTTTTTATCTTTGGGCTATTGATTAATGCCCCTTATTCAACAGTTTTCATCTAGAGTTCATGAATTTTGTTTTGAATGTCCAATAAATCCCTCCTGACATTTTTTTTTTACTTTTTGCTCATGTGTTATAGGGACTATAGCATGCTCATTGCTTGCTCATTGAGGTTTTTGAAAAAACATGAAATGGTCTTAAGTACATTTCTTTCTTTCTTTCTTTCTTTCTTTCTTTCTTTCTTTCTTTCTTCTCTTTCTTTCTTTCTTCTCTTTCTCTCTATCTCTCTATCTCCTTTTTTCCCTGCTAAACTGCTTTATCATCCCACTGTTTTGGTTTGGGGTTTTTTTCCCTGTCCTACTTGCTTTTTCATCTCCTGCCATTTGCATTCTTTTGTTTTCCTGGTGATTTTGGTGACCTTTCAAACCCTTCTAATGCTTTTTCAAAGTGGAAAATACCTCTTTCTTTTGCATGTGGGACCCTTCCAAGCAGGACAGCTCCAGACTTCATGGAAGTGTTTGGCCCCTGAGATAACTTAATAAGGTCTTAGACTGTTACTGCTTCCTATTCCCCGCTCTCTGGAACCTGGCCCATTCTCTTTGCTGACACCACTGCAGCCTTAATAGATAGGGATGGACAGGACCCAGGTTTCTACAATGCAACCATTTATATGAACTTATTACTACCATTTGGAGAAGTGCAACAGCTGTCCCAAGGTAATCCTTGACTATCTGAGACCTAGCTGATCAGCTCCATGCAATTTCTGCAGCCTGCTGGTTGTCCCAAGTCCCCTTATGGCCCCTGATTTGGTCTATAATTTTTAAATTTCTCTGTTGCATGTAGTAAACTTAAAAGACTTAATAAATCTTCTGACAGCTCCTAAAAACACCAGCTTAGGCTCTGAACATTGAGGTATTTCATTTACTCATAAGTTTTCTGGCTCCTTTTCCATGCTTTCTTCTACACCCTTGTTAAACTAAGTTCCTTTAAAAATGCCTCAGCTAGAGAAATTCTTGCCTCTCCAGGCTCATACACAGCTTTCCATTGGTTGGGATAATTGGCAAGAGTTTTAACACATTCCTTATTTATAACTGCTAACAGTTTGTTAGGACAAATACCTAAAGCCTTTTTAAAAATCATAGATCTTTTAAATTATATTTTGTAATGAATAGTACCCTGCAAACAGGAGAGCATATTTCAGCCTTATGAAATACTTCTGCCTGTATCTTCTTCTCTCAGAAAATTTTTTTACTGCACTGTGGTGGTGTAGAACATATCCACCATCACCAATAAATGGCTGCAAATATTTCTGCTGGTGGGGCTACTCCATGTGCCTGTTCATCACTCTCCTGGTGACTTTTGCATATATGGGGCAGTTTGCAATGGCAAAAGGGTAAAAGAAGATAGATACATGGCTGCTTGGCTTCTCTCACATCTTTGGGCAAGGCAGAGACTCTGCTTGCAGAGGGAAGAGCCACAAGCACGGCCAGGAGTAGGGTCATCGGCATGTAGGAAGGATTTAGCAGAGTTATGGAGAATATCTCTGCTTTATATTATATTAGGGGATGGCTTAAAACATAGGGATGAACACCAGCAAGAGGAACAGGTAGGTGAGAGTGTGTCAAAACTGAAGGAGTATATGGGTGCATTAGGCAGAATATATAGCAAAACAGGCTTTGTTATTTCTGCTCTCACAGAACTTTTTTATCTAAACCAGAAATGAACACAATATTGGGGTTAGCGAACATGAAATCAATAAAAACATGGGTGACTATGGCCTTGGAATCACCAGCAACATCAGAGCATCATGGCTTTCTCCACAGTTTTTCCTTTATCTTTTTAAAGCTTTCCAAAGCAGTCAGGTCTTTTGAAAGACTAACCAGTTCAATCTTGGAGCTGCCAGGGAGGCAAAGCTCACATCTGAATACAAGACTCATTCTTTTCTCAAATTAGTGAGGATTTGAATTCAGTCAAGTCTTAGATTGAGCTCATCTCTAGAAAATACATCAAACAGCCTGCGGAAAACACAATTCCCACACCTCATATTTTTTAACTGTTCTGTCAACAGAGAAATTGGGCTTTTTCCTGTTACACTCTTACACCATATTGCTGAGTAGCAGATGGATAGTGGGCATTCACCTCTTCTCCCAGGTAACAAGCAATAGAGCAAAATGGCCTCAAGCTGTGTTGAGGATATTTAGGTTGGATACTAGGAAAAAAATTTACACCAAAAGCGTTTCCAAGTATTAGAACAATCTGCCTAGAAAGGTAGTGGAGTCACTGTATGCAAAAGATATGTGGGTGTGCCAGTTAGGGATATAGTGTAGTGGTAAATTTGGCAGTGCTGGGTTAATGGCTAAACTTGAATACCTTAGAGGTCTTTTCCAACACAATCAGTTCTACGATTCTATGACAAAAATTGCTTATATATTAATGTTAACTAAAGCATGAACATAACATTTCAGCAACATTCTATATAGTTACTGGAGTCTGAAGGTCCTATTAATTATGACTACATCAAAACAGGAAGCAATTTAGGCTCAGTAGGTAAGATTTATCCAACCTAATATTGAAGGAGACTAATAGCTAAGGTTGCTAGGATAAACAATACTGGATGAAATAGATAGATCTAGGGTAAAAACAATCTTAGACCTTTGAGACCAAACATTCCCTGGATCTGCCTCCTCTCCTGGCAGATAACAGAGACTCTATATGGATACATCAGACTTAAACAACAAACTGTTAGATAACTGAAGTTTGAAGAGATGAAGCCCTGTCATTTGAATAAAACTTAGGGAATTGTAAGAGGGGATGATAGCTCACAATAAAGGCATAAATTATGGAAATTGTTGACAAGACTTAATATTTACTTTAAACAAGTTGCAACAGTTCATGTACCTAAAAGCATACAGACTTCTGGTTAATACATGAAGCCATTTTGTTGTGCCTCTAGAGTCAATTACATGCAAAAATTCACCATCAGTCGAAAGATATAAGTCTGTATAGAAGTTACTGGGATTTTTTTTCCTTTCCTCTTTCCTTTCTGCCTTTTTGCTTTCCTTTATTTTAATTTTTTTTCTTTTCTATTTCTTTTTCTCTTTATTTCTTTCCTATTTTCAAATTTTTTTTCTTTCTTATTTTCTTTGTCTTCCCCCCCTTTTTTTCTTCTCTATTTTTTTTTTCTCTTCCCCCTTGCATTTTTTTCTTTTACCAGCAATGAAAGGAGCACATTCCTCTTAGCATTTCAATGAATTCTGTGGGGGATGAATAGCAAGCGTGTACATAACCACACACATATGTATGTATAAATTTACAAGCTACAATATCCAGACATCATGAGGCTCTGCTAATAATTTTCTCAACCTTGCCCAGACTGTAGCTACATTTATGATCTGGAGATTTATTGATTTTAGTTATTTTATACCTCCCATAATAGGAAACTACCCTCTGGACCATTGACCTATTCTTGTTATAAATATACTTGAGCTTGCTCTCATCATAACACTATCCCAGGCATCTAAGGTGTTGTTATGAGGTAGTGGTGCTACAAGGAAGGTAACCATAACAGAGTTCTAAAGAAAATAATTTAACTCTTCCAAATGAGTTTTCTTTTGCACCCATTAGCTATTGGCAAAGACTTTGCACTGCCATGTATGTCAGGGCCCTGATTCACCACAAGAGCTTCTATGTGTTTGGGTAGCACAAATAATGCATAAAAAAGTTGCAGTTTATAACAACACAAATAGGACAAATGCTTGATGCCACTCAGTAGATTGCATCTGAGAGGCTTTGCTTAAAGCAGCATGGCCCTAGGACCTCCAGTTTCCAAAGGCCTTCACAAATAAGCAATTTGTAAAAAATAGCCAAAACCCTAAAAAATTTAAAAGCATCCTTTGCTTTGGCCAAATTGCTCCAGAGCCCTTAGACGAGGCCAATGCTTGTGTTTGGTTTGGTTAATAGCATAGCCATGGAGACCATCATCAGTTCCTTCCTTCTTCCAAAAATGCTTGCCAGTTTTTAGTACAGATAGTACATGAAAATCACAGGTTATGCTGTATCCTGTACTGTACTGGGCTGAATTGGTGATGTGTAAATGGCATCCTCTCCACAGTTCTAACACCTCTGTGTCTTTGAGGAGCATGGCAGGTGTGGGTGGATCAAGAATATCAAGGGCCCAGCAGTCACTTATGTTATCCACATACAATGCTGAAGTTCAAGTTTCAGAATTTCACAGTTATAAACACCAATAATTTTCTGACTAGCCTACAAAAGAGGTAATGTTGGAAGGCTGTTATTTTCTGGCTGTGCTAAGAAGCTGAAGCCCCGTGTGACTGAAATGGGAAATTTATCCTTCAGGCCAATAGTATTTTTGTAACTGAAGCTAAAGGCCATGGCTAGGAGGGCCACTGTGACCAGGTCAATACCAGACATGCCTCAGAACCCAGCATGGAGCCTCTGACACAGCTGCAGCTGCTCAAGCATCAGGACCAATGAGCTAGGCTACCCAAGGGAAAATAATGAGTTAAGTACTGAAATTCTTGTTTTACATAGATGGTATAGGCACTGTTTGAAGTATTTTCCTCTTCTCATAACCTACAGCCCCGTTTCTTACAACTTTGAGCAACAGCCTGTTAGCCCTGTTAAAAGCTCTCACTGCTGGTTATATATTCATCCTGCTAATGTCATGTTGCTTCACCTTTCTAGATCTCTTCTGAAATCACACATAAAATTTAACTTCTGTGCCATCAGAGTCAAAATTAGACCAACACCCAGAAGAAATGTATTTTAGTCCTATGAAATGGGAGTATGGAGCATTCTCTATTTTTCTTCATACATTTTTTCTCCTTACATTAAACAAAATAAGAAGAAAGAAGGAGTAGAATCTCTCTTAGCAGTAAAGTCTCAACACATAAATAGGGAAGATTATAAGGACGGGGAAGAAAATATGTGCATTGTTTGGGGTAATATTTTAGAAGTGTAATGACCCAGATTCCAGTCCTGGCTCAGAATGCAAGAGTAGAGTTGAGGAGCCACTGTTTGTAGCAGTATGGAAGTTTGGAATTGTAAAAAATAAAATCCTTTGAGTTTGCTATGTTTCCTGCTATCTCTTTTTTCCATTAAGTGGTATTTATATATTTTCAGAAGCAAATTTAAATCTACCCAGCACCCTGCTGAGCACAAAGCTTGGAAAGTCCACTCACTCACCACCTCCTAAGATACTGTGATGCTGCCTCCAAGATACTTATGAAAAAGCTGCATAGTAATTTAATTTATTTTAGAATGTGTTCGAATAGCAGAGGTAAAACAAATATTATCCTTGGCAACTACACAGAATAGGGCATTATCATCGCCTATGGATGGTATTATTCTTGTATTGATTTGTGGTTTAAAAACCTAGTGAATAGTTCTAGGGTGAATTACCCAGTGTAGGGATATCTGTAGGAAAGGAGAAAAAACCTTATGCTTTAGGAGATGAGAACATCAAGGAACTCATAAGAGTACTCTAGCAGATTCTGTCATCTTCTTAAGTGTAAAAAGACAGGATTTAAACACAGTTATGTATAAGTGGAATTAGTACTCAATTTCTTCCTTAAGTAAGGTTAGATATAAGAATATATTTGAATTATCTCAGCATGAAATTTGAAAACCTTAGTCCAACAGGGAAGTTAAGAGAACAAATAACTACTTTAGTTCTTCCCTGAAAAATTTGCCTATACTTGGTATTATTGTTATTTCCAAATTGAGACCTTTGGAATTTCTGTAATGTTATTAAAACTTATCCAGATCTTGAAAGATTGACATTTTAGATTTATTTCATCATCCTTTGGGTTTTGTCTGAAATAGCTTTTGATTGAGCCAATTACAGTATGCTGAATGGTTAAATATATTAAGAGCAGTAACTGAAATTTGACATTTTATTGTTTGCACTCTTCCAAAAATACATGAGCCATTTTTACTTGAAAAATGCAAAGAGGGTTTGAGAACATGCTTTAAAAGAATATCATCCATTTATGTCGGGCTGAAAACAAGCTTATACCAGATATAATCTGAAAATAAATGTTATTGTGGGGCTTAAAGATTGTAATGTTTTTTTAAGATATTAAAAAAAAAAAAGCAAAAGCAAAAACAAAAAACTGAAGAGTTTAAAATTAAATAGGGGACCCTTGCATAAAACTTCCAAGTGAGTTTGTGAAAAAAATTCTATAAAGCACTAAGCAGGAAAGAAAATCCCTGCTAATCCCTTCCTATATCCCTAATTTAAACATGAATAGGGAATGGCTGGTGTCTCCCAATGGGTACATTGAGGGATGAGGATGCTGAGGTGTGAACATCAGGGTTACCTTAAGTGCAATGCCGGAGCATTAAGAACTGTGCCTTGGTATGATGGGACCAGGGTGGGGCGGAACCAAGCTCTTGGTGGTCACAGCGTGTGGACCTGGGCATGCTGCACGGTGTCCTCCAGGACCTGCCTGCTCAGCTTTCCCACCACAACCCCCCAGCTTTGTGTAGTTCTCCATCATGGAGATGGATCCTCTCCAAAAGGAGGATGAACCTTCCTGTCCCTCCTCCCATCTACATTTTAATAATATTTTGAAAATCCCTGTCCATATTTAAACTTCTGGGTGCAATTCTGAAATACTCTTATGCTTTGACAAAGGCAAAATCAACAGCACCCATGGAGGAGCAACAGAGAAAAAATCAGAACATTTTTCTCCTAGCTTTTATTTAGCCAGCCTCCACTGTGCTACTGTGAGCCTCCTACGGTTGAGAGACCTTCATAATCCAAACCTCAGCCAGCTTTCTAGTTTCTAGCTCTTGTGGCTGCACGAAAGACAGAACACTTGAATCCCCATTTTGGATGCATATGCAAAAGCTTCTTAGTTATTATCCCTTTCCAGACCCATAATTTGTCTTAATCAAATGGATTTGGGTATTTGATTGGAGCTTGGTTATTGCTTTAAACATTATATTTAATAAAATTATTTTATATTTAAACATACACAACCTTCCTATAGATGAGACAAAGCATGTTGTCAACCCTAGAATCTCCCGAGTTTAGCAATTAATTTGGAGTTCAATGCCAAAACAGGGCAGAACTGAAAGACTATACAATTACTTTGCAGAAGGTACCAATTTATCAAATTTTCTTGCAAGAACTTTCCTGAGTCCATCTACTTGCATCTGAAGCCAGTTACTGTTTAGCAAAAGAGTCCCAGGAAAATCAAGGGAAGCTCTACAGATAGGGTTTGGTTTGGCACACAACCCTGCTCTCACAGAGCATCCAGTGATGTTTGGCTCTCTGTAATGCTGGACCATGACCAGATCTGTGCTGCAGCTCAACAAAACATGGCTCCAGTGTTATTTGGTAAAAGCCACTGAAAAGTAAAAGGCAGAAAATAAATAATTAGCATTTTTCTAGTCCATTTTGTGCACTTCTCAAGCCAGGCTGGTGATTTACATCTGCTCTTTCAAGCAGTTTTTCTTGCACTGGACCATCCTTCACTAGTATCCCTTGCAGCTGAAACTAGAATAGTTGAATAAACAAGTTGTTTATTCAGGCAGAACCAGGACACTAGATGCACTAGAGGTGCAGGGCCTATGACAGGCAAATGGCGATTAGTGCAATGCAATCATCTACACAAGGGACCAGTTTCATTAAAGATGTGTTAGAGCACACATCCATGGCCATCTGGTTCTATTTTGCCAGCTCACTTGATTGGCCATCACAAGCATTCCCATGTGTGCTGAAGCACTGTTGAGCAGGACATCTGGCAATAACCAACACCACTGTTAAAAAAACATGATAACAACAGAGGCATTAAAGCAAATATATGTACAATAATTTCATTGTTGAAACCTCTACCAAGGCAGGCCTGTTGTCCAACAAAGCGAATATTTAAAATGGCCCTTTCCTAAATTTTTGTTTTACTAGGCATGCCAACACTTCAATAGGAAGATGCTTCAGTGGAATGTCTTTTTTTTTCCCTCAGTCCTGGCTTTTGACATTGCTCAGAAGGCAATCAAAAAAAATTAAGGCATTTACAAGGGAATAAAAAGCATTAAAGCAAGTCTGAACTTTTGAATAATTTTCCTGTATTAAACAGAAAAGAACATATTCATGCCATATGTTGCTAGAACATAGAAGAACTGCATTCTAGTAATGGAACAGAAAAATCAAAACATCTGAATCTTTATCTTGGCAAAATAAAGAATAAGTGTTGAAGGAACCTAATGATCTTTTGGGAGTGAGAACTAAGTTGCTCTCCCTGAAAATGAATGGCATCCTTCCAACTTTACATTGATGTAAATGTAAGCAGAATTTGACCAAAGTTTAGTCAGCAAGTAAACAAATTAATCTATTTACAGCTCCTTTTTGCCATAAACTTAGTGAATAAGCCACTACTTTTCTAATTCATGTTTTTGAGGATAACTTTAATGAATGATGAGGTATAGATCATGTTGAAAAAAGTACACAGCTTGGAAAAAGCAGGATATCCTCAGTCATCCTATGTTTCTTGATTCCTGTGTCACTTTATTTTCTTATTCTTCACTTAGTTGAAGCCATTCCAGAATAGCCAAGCAGCTACAAGAAGACAGAAGAAAAGATGGACAAGAGATATGACTGTCCTTAGAAACTGAGCTATGTTTAAGATCCTTAAGCAAACACAGCTGACATGCTCCACTTGTTTATGCATTTCAGCATTTGCCACAGAAACCAAACTAATGTGCACTGATCTCACTTCTTACATTGTAGTATATAACAAAAAGTTAAAATTCAAGATCTGTGTGCACATTCCTGACATCTCCCAATCATGGCACAGGGGCAAAGTAAATATTGCCAAAAAAAAGTAATTATTTTATGTGAGGCCACCATAGTATCTTTCAACAAGTTACTTAGAAGTACAAATCCTGAGGTTTCAGGGCTAAGGACCTGCCTCTGTATGCTGTCCAACTTCACTGGACTATGATATTCTACCCAAAATTTCTGTTATACAGGACCCAAGGTCAAAAGAATTCTATGCTTTTGCACATTGTTAAAATAAGGAAATGCAAGTTTTCACCCTCTTTCTTCTAGAGAGTACAAGAAGAGTTTGAGCCCTGTCTTTTCCTGCCCTCAATGCCTAAGGATAGTCCCTTTAATTTGCTAATAGTGACATAGTTTGGGATGCTGCTACCTGCTGGCAGCCAGCCAGGAGGAGGGCTTAGGGGAAGGAGAAGGGACAAGAACCAAATACCTTTGCTTATTAACTCACAGTGCTGGAAGAGAGGGAACAGAGTTCCCCTGTATTTACTGTCAGAAACTGTTATCTTAATCATACACATATACTGTTACTGGTCCTCTCCACCATCAGCAAAATCCTTTCATTTCACACCAGATTAGTGGAGAGACCAGATTTTGCACAGGTGCCAGGCTAAGTTACTCTCTCTTGTCAGATATGCTGGCTGCTTTTCAGAGGATATGTCCAAGCAGTTCTGGGAATCCCTGGCAGACCTCTGCTAGTAGGGACTGGCTCACATTCCCACTGCCACTCCAGGGGAAGAGGACCTCAGCATGAGCCATTCTCTCCTTTGTGTTGTGGCTGATTTTTGCAGAAGATGGTTTGGGTTGTTCCACAGTTGAGCTCCAGAGCAAGCTACGGGTTATGCAGACACCCTGGAACTAAAACAAAGCAAGAATAAAGCTGATGGAGCTGTCACGCCCACTTTGGACTATCCCAGATGCTTGGACCTGATCCTTTACAAACCCTGGCAGAAGGATTAGGCAGAGCTATTTTTACTGGCAAGAGTGAGATAAAGTTGAGAGGGAACATTACCGATACATGAAGAAAAATGAAGATGGATGGTCACATTAAAAACACAGTAGTTACAACATAACTGTTAATAACCTCAGTGAATGTGATCGTATTTCCCCTATAACCACCTCTGCTGCCTGAGCATCTGTATCACTCATTTCTTTCCCTGGTGCTTGAAGGCCCCAGTAGCTGGGATCAGTATCCAGCCTTTGCTGAGAACTGCAGTACATGTGTCTGCTCAGCTGATTACAGGTTGGATCCACCACTTGAGCAGCCAGGAATATTTGCTTTAGAAAAATTAATTTTCTGCTGAAGTAAATGATTTGCCAAGGTATTAATTCCCAGATCATACTCACATCAGTTGGAAATGCCAGGTTCTCTGACCAGTCATTCTGACTGGTTCCAACTCTTCTGGAAAAGCACAACCAAGAGGTAAACAGACATCCTTCTTCTCCTCCTTCGGATCTTCTGCATGGCTGAGATTCCCACATAATTTCTAGTATTGAGTTCCCACATCTTTTTTAGTACTGAGTTTTGGATCAAGGCCCCCAGTCTTCCTGCAGCTGTAACAACAGCAGCAACTTAATGGTAAATTCTGTCAGAAGGATTATGAAATTCATTGATAAATGTTCCTGTATAGTGTGTCAGATTTGAAATATAACTGAATGGGAAAAAAATACTCTTATTCCAAAAAGAGTTTTTAAAAAATATGCTGTACATTTCTCCCCTATTTGCTCTTATTTTGTTGCCCAAGGAACCAATTTTGGTTATATTAATATTTCTTTTGTCACTGATTTGTTGGACCAGATCTGGTGGTGGCTGATGGATCTGTTTTTATGACATTGCCAAGTCCATACTCCAGAGGTGTGAGGTGGGAATTCTGGCACTGTGGTCTAATAAAGAGGGAAGGAATACATTCAAAAAGTGAATGTGGAAGTTTGAGAGAGTAATAAGAGCTTGAGAGATGCAATGGGGGAGCTTTTTTCCTTCTCCCTAAGTAACTTTCATTTATCATGGCCCTTGGGATGTCCTAGCCAAATTATAGTGTCCTTTCTCTTTTGTGACTAAGGTTTTGGTGTTTTTCTGTTTGTGACCAGTTGTTTAAAAAAAAAAAAATCAAAATTGAAAAAAACCCTACAAAACTATTTATTCTTTAATACATGGAAACTGTGTCTGCCACTGAAGTGGGAAGGAGAGATAGAGAGTATTTCTTTGCATGGAGGAAAAACAGTAGCTTTCTCAGCATGTTGCCCGAACAGAATCTACTGAAACTCTTACATTTAACAGCACATTCAAAAAACTATAGTTTATTGTTTGTCTATTTTTATATTTATATTTTTAATGGTTTTAGCTTAAATCTGATACCATTGACTTCAAAAAGAACATTAAAAAATCCACTAGTGAGTTCTACAAACCTCGCTCTTAATTGTCATCAAGAAGGGAAAACGCAGCCCTAGGAGAGCAGTGGGTCATGTACAGAAGCTAAAGGAAGGATATTTAGAGTCCTAATTTTTTATTTAGAAAGCCCTTGGATGCAGGGGTGAGCCAGAGATATTACAGCAGCAGGGCCTGGTATCACACACACATTAGAGATGACAATGAATTCTCAGGGTAAACCGGGAATAACTAAGAATTCTTAGTTGGGAAAGAGAGATCAAGGACTCAGGAGCAGCTCATACTTCACAGAATGGAAATCTGCACTTCTGGAAGTAGGCTGCTGGTTTTTTACTGCAGGGGCTAAATAAAACTGTGAGAAAAGAAATAGAAGCAAGCACTCTATGACTCTTGATTTTTTTCCTCAGCCAACCCTGCTCTGCATGAATGGCAGCAGCAATGTTTTGGTGAGTAACTGGGATGTCCAGGGACAAGAAAAAGGTGCCTATCAGAGATTACAGCAGCTGGTGGTCACCAGCTCTCCTAGGATCCTGGCTGCTTCCTTCCCACTGGAACAGTTGGACACCTGCAGAGCCTCAGCCCTCTTTCAATGTTTTTTCTTCTTTTGACTTTTGGAGTTATGTGGTACATAGCCTGGGCTTTTCAACTAGGTGAGGAGCTTCATGTACTCAGTGGGGCATCAGGGATGGTTGGTACAACAAACCTCTGTTTTTTGTAAGTCCACTCCCTCTGTGGGAGCCACAGACACAGTAACACCCAGTTGGTCCCCCACTTGCTGTGTGACAGACAATGCCTCCTGCTCTGCTCACTGTCCACTGATTCAGCAGTCTCCTTGGGGAAAATGGTTATGGCAACACAGGATTTCCACAAAAGGAAGGAAGGCTGGTGGACACACTGGCAGACTTAACCCAGAGGTCTCCTACAGTAGGATACTTCAGCTTCATCTTCAACTCCAGGAGAGATGGAGAATCCTGAGGAAGTGCTTCAAAGAAGCCAAGTACAGATCTTACCCTATTCTATCCTACACATTAGATAAACTGACCATTCTGTATTGCCTTCCACCTCTGGTTTCTTCATAAACAAGTATCATCCAGACAAATAAAATTTGAAACAAGTATTTGGATCAATATGGATTGCAGAGTCAAGCCCACTGTCTCATTTCTTTGATACATTATCAAGTGTTGTACACCTATAATGATGCTCAGATGATTTACTGAACCACGTAGTTGATGTCAGTTAACTTGCCAAGTGAAAACCATGAGAATTTAGAATGAAAATAATCAAAATCTTCTTCAGAAAAGTATTCTTCTAGAGCTGTGTTAAGTTATTTTTGTGAATTGTCATTGAATTAAATGAATTGTCATTGATATAAACGGGGCTTTTGATGGCATCACTACACAACGAAACAGTACAAATTGTGCAAGCTGATCCAATACATCAGGAAACACAATTCATTCTGGTCCTTGGTTGTACCAGCTGTGACTGAGGGCATTATGGGATGTCCCCAGTCTCAGCTGCTTCTATGTGCTCCCTCCAGATATGGGGAGTCATGTTGTTTACTACTGTCAGAGTTTCTATGTAGGACATGCATCAGAAACTGAGAGTCCATTACAAGTCCTTTATCCATTAGTCTTTGGAATTGTTATTACTGTACCCTTCCTGCTTTGCTTATGAAGCCCCTAAAAGAGAAAGCAGAAGCACTTTCTCATCTCCTCCAGGTGCATATTCCCATCCCATCCAGCAAGGTGCTGCCAGTCTCGACACCTACCCCCACGTACAAAGAGTGTTTTTTACAAATGTTGTCCAGCTTATCTTTTGATACCTACAGCCCTGCTTTGTGTACTGCAAATGCTTAAGTAAACATATTAACCTCAGATCTGTAGCTTCACAAAGCCTCATTATAGTGTGTAGCTTCACTGAAACCTTACCCTGTAGTACTTAACTTCCGTGATTCAGGGTGTCAAAGTGTTAATCAGCTGGAATGATCAAGATTAAACAAGTAGATTATTTTGATATTCTCCAGTAATATATTAAAAGTGAAACCTGATCTACTGGCCCTTGAGGTTCAAATCTCAGCACATGCAATTATACAAGGAGTTCCCTGTAAAAGTGATCTGGAGAACTGAAAAAAGCAAGTCCTTCCCAGATGTGGTCTTAGCAGTGGACCATAATACATGACATCAATGAGTTAAACTAAAGAAACTAGTGAAGGCAAACATGTTGGTTTTAAGTTTCAGATGAGGTTTTTGCTTATGCCCACCTCAGGAAATGAATATTGCATTCATAAATTGTTTTTCTTATCCAGGAGATGAACCTTAACATTTTCATTCAGCCCCAGAGTATTAGATTTCTTTAACACTTTGCCACATTAAAAGATGTTTTCCATCTGAATCTGATGATGCAATATCTGAAGAAAAAGTTGGCTTAGTGGCATTCCATAACAAGCAATAAAAGTTTATGATGCACAGAGTATGATAATTGGCACAAAATGAATTGAATGCTTCCTCGTGGATAATATTTGATAAGATATAGCATGTGTAGCTATCATAACATTTCAATCCACCCAAGATTGCTACTTTAAACTGTATTTATTTTATTGTCTCCATAATGGATTTTACAGTGCCAAAAATTGGTCTTACTTCACTGGAAAGATGAAAAATCAGTGCATTATTTTTCCTGGTGAACTTATTTCCCACTGAAATCCTTTTCTCTTATTCTCTTCTCTTTTTTTTCAACCCACCTCCTTGCCATAAGCTGTTGACATATGATTTGTTGAAAGTCAAAGCTAGTGGACACCAGTGTTTTATTTTTTCCCTCCATTCTGGCATTGTATTTGCATAGGGGCTTTTACAAGGTTAATTAAACTATAATGGGGAAATCATTCATGGACAATGTGCTTTCCCAGTTTCCAGATTTTATAAACCTCACACCTGTTTTTCTTAGGTTTTTGTGCTACGTCAGCCTATAAATCCTCCTGTATTTCCCAGTGTAGTTTCTTATGAAATAAAACTTTTTTCCCTCCATTTGCTCAACTGTTTTCAATACTTGCAGTCAAGCCTGAAGTTGTCAATCAAGGAACAGCTTATCAGTCTGAGCTTTTCCTTTTCAAGCTTATACTCAGTGACTTTTGAGACCTGTCAACACCCAGTTGATTTTAGCCTTAACAATAAAGTCACACTCTATCTCCCACCTAGTAGCTTTAGATTAAATTCTGATGTCATATACGTCATATTTACATAGTTAAAACTCATAACAAAGCAACCCACAGGCAATAGGATGTAATAACCATGCAACAGAGCCATTTCCTGTCCCCTTTTTTCTCTCACACTATGTTTCGTGTAGTTTATTGGATGTGAATGTTTTGAAAATGAAAATCGTCTGGGAGAAAACTGCTAGCCAGGCGTGAGGTTTAGAAGAATTCAACTAAAAGAATATATAGAGTTGTAAATGCATGGCCACCTCTGGTATTGTAAAATAGAAACTCTTTCAATATTCCTTTCATTTCCACAAGAAGAATAGATGGGAGGCCACAATTATGTGCTCCAGCAGTCGATTTTTAATATCTTTAATTCTGCTCATATTAAAGGAAAACAATTAACTTGGAGTCAGAAAGCCTTAAACACCAAAAGTTTTACAGTTTTCATTTTAAAGCACAAAGGACCTACTTCAAATACAATGCAACGGGAACTTTAACCACGGGCTATGTTTAAAAGACAAATCCACCATGGTACTTTAAACAATCAATTAAGGCAAGGTTAACAATTTTTTTTCAGCCTCACAAAATAGCCCTATTAAAAGTAAGAAAATAAAAGCCACTANAAGACACTATGTGTCTCTCTCTCTCTCTCTCTCTCTCTCTCTCTCTCTCTCTCACACACACACACACACAGAGCAGTCTTTAACCACAGTATTCTTTAAGTCATATCAAGAGATTTTGTCTTATCAAAACCTAAAGAAAAGAATGAGCCTTAAACTTATGTGAACATCATGTAGAGCAATGCAATACTTTCTGCAAACTGTTTTTCCAAACAGAGTGATTGAAATGCTGCCATTAATTTTATCATTGATAGCACTCTGTTTGAAAGCAAAATATCCCTTCAAACTATTTATCCAAAGAGGTTTGGTTTTCACTATATTGATTTATTTTAGAATTTCAATCTAATGTCCAAATAAGAGACTACAAAGAGTGAAGGAAAAACATCTGTTTCTACCAGAAGATTGAAGAGCCTTCCCTTCTGATGGAAAGACCCTGTGTCTCTTCCTTTTTACCCTTGCTGTGCCCTTCTCCATGATGTTCCAGCATTGAAATGAACAGTCTCTTAATGCTGAAGAGGGCCACTCCAGGGGATCCAGTTGCTAAAAGCTTACATGTAGGCTGGACTTAAATGCACATGTCTGTTTGCATCGTGCAGGGCTTGCATCACAGGTTGTGTGCAGTGGGCTTGCCCAGATGTATGGCCGGCATCCAGATCCTACAAACCTCGCTGCTTCTGTTTTCCTTGCTGCCGCGACTTCTACTATTGTTCCAGCAGATTTCTTTGCTACAAGGGCCTGGCTAGCAGAGGTTAAATTAAACTGGTTTGGAGGCCAGACAGCTCTCCATGGGCTTGGGAGAACAGTTTTATTTATGCTGAGTTCCCCAGTTCTTGCTCAGTAAATAATGGTCCATTTCAAAATGAATCATGTGTCAAAACCCTGGTGTTCTAGTTTGTTCTGAGTGCTGTATTCCTCAGCAATTGGCAGCCTGAATTCCTCAGGAGGGACATCTTGTTACACAGCAGGCCCCACAGAAAGAAGATTGTATGGGTGACTCTATCTTAGACATCAAATTAGAGCTGTTGGTTCTGGGAACTGCAGAAAATGAGAATGCTAAGGGTATAAATAGGAGTAACAATTGTGAGCACCCTTTGGCATGATTGGAGAGCTTCTGCTCAACTGGAGAACTTGGATGCAGCATTTCAAAATAATGTGAAGGGAGGGACTCAGTAAAAGACAATAAGAATAAGAAGAGATTTAAAAACAAGGGGTGAGAAGAAATTTCATAATGCTTAGCTTTGAAGGCTTGGAAGGATTTGAAGGCTTTGAAGGACAGCTGCCAAAAAACAAAAACTTATTCTTGCTTTTTTCACGTCTGTTTTCACATCTGTGACAAGCAGTAACATACTTAGATTGGAGCAAAGAAGAACGAGGCCAGGCATTAGGAAAACCCAAAAGGATCTTTAAAACTGGAAAGCGTTTCTGAAGGAGGTTGGGCAGTTTCTAGTACTGGCAGCATTTGTAAGAATAAATGCCTCTGTCAGATACAGTACAGAAGATCCCGACTTGAGTCAAGAAGATGGATCATGTCCTCCCACAGCTTCTCACACCTTTGCTATCTCTAAGTCTATGCTTGGCCTTTGTCTCTCATCCTAACTCCTTATCAACACCTGTTCCTCCTAAGCCATCCTGCTCAACCCTGCCGACCCTCCTAAGGTGGAGTTAATAGTCAGCAGGCAGTAGCACTCCTTGGAAAAAACTACTTCTATTCCCCCAGCTCCTTCTGGTGTTTCCTGACAGGAGCTTACAACTGCAGGGAACAGATTGACCAACAGCAGTAGCAGAGAAGGAAACTCACCCAAGGTCAATCTACTGGTCAGCAGCTCTGCAGTTATCTGGGGCCTCCTGTGTCCATAGACTTGTGAATCCAGTGGATCATGTTATGTCTGTCAATCAAATGGCCTTCAGTACCAGGGCTTGGCTATCTCTACAGAAGGAAAAAATATATGGGTATAGTTAACATGTGTAACTCTAATGCATAACACATGTAGCCATGTATGTAGCCAGAAGGTGTTCATTGTGCTTGCTAGAGTGATGATTGCCTCAGCTTGCACCACATTTTTTTGTGCCACTGCTGCATTTCCTCCATCAACTGCCTGCTTGGCCACAAAGCATGAGTGCTTCTTTCTTCCCACGTATGAAACAACTGGTCTCATGCCAGCATCAAACCCACTGTGGACCTCCCTGTACCACAGGAGACTTCAGGATGTCATGCAGCCAGTCTGACATTCAGACTTGCTGAGCTCTCGCTGAGCTTTTGCACAGTGCGCTGATATCAGCAAGAACAACAGATGTTCAGCAACTTTGGAAAGCTAGCCAAGAGCATTTGCTGAGGTTGGTCTGATGGCAGAAGGATCCTATTCTGTGTATGTTATTTAAAGCCCAAGCTGTGGACTCCTTGCTTCTCAAATGGACGTGTCATGTAATTGCAATTAAAGTTTCCTGACTGCCTTATTTCAGAAGCAAGGAGGATAATATTAAGTCTTAAGAGAAAATATAAAGCCTACATAATGAAAGACTTGACTGAATTGACATAGACTGCTTAGGCCTGCAGCCGGCAAATCTTTATGGGAGATGAGGTTTTTCTTTCATCAAAATTATGTGTTCCCTCAGAAATACATGAGCTGCTGCTCATTAGAGAAGCATGAGGCCACTGAGCAGCCTCTGTCTCCAGACTTGTCATGGGCTGACATTAATGAAGGTGGGGCACAAGACCTGGTGCTCTCACAGACACCCCTTTCACAATACTGTGGTTCCCATCTTCAGACCTTGCACCAATCCTGCTGTGTGTCAGCCACAGCATGCTGGCCAGCAGCCTTGGCTCTGGGGTGGATGTTCTTGACTATGAGGTGGTGCAAGCTACCCACAGGATCCCAAATCCTTAAGGAGACAGTGGGAGAGATTTCAGCTAACCTGAAGTATAACCATATGCATTTATGTGAGAAACAACTTCTTGTCTTCTTGGGTTTTGAGCTTTTGGGCAGACAAAATAGCTGAGCAAGAGCTCATGTGAATACCTTGTGTATGTCAGTCTGTAATGGCAACCAGCTTTGCACACAGAATGATGCTGAGGAATTAAGTCTCTGCCACACTCTCAGGTAAGAGTGACCTAGGTGTGCAAGGGCCTGTCTCCAGCAGGGGAGGGACACTGGCCACATCTCTGCAGCCTTGACTCTTAGCTCTCAAAGGCCATCCACACTGCCTTTTCTTCTTACTAACAAAGCTTTGCCACAAAATTTCAGAGAACATATATGCTTCTTCTCTACTTTCCTTGCCTTCTTGTTTATTTCATCAGAACATTTCTTCATCTCATCTACCAAGATTTTCATCTGTCTGTGACAGAGGCACTTTCTTTCAACATATCAATCATTTGTACTGTGGCTGGAAAAACAGTGGTCTGAACCACTACTGTTCATTAAATATTAAAAGTAGGAGGTAATGATAAGAATTATAAACCCTAAAGGCTTTATATCTCAGGTAGGCATGAATTTGGAGCTTTATGCTTGCAGAAAATATTTGGGAAAGGAAGATAGAGGTGACTTGCATAAGAAAGAGATCTCTACTTTTTTTTTTTTTTTTTCCTTTGTTTTTTGATTCAGGGTTTT
>VWZN01015156.1:171620-186991 GCA_013396955.1 Regulus satrapa | reverse complement strand
GACCTTGCTCTTTTTTCTTGTCCAAGCAGATGAAAAATGGAATACCTGTTCTGCAGAGATAACTGGTTATTGCAGACAGATACTCCATAGAAAATCCTTATATTATAGAAAAAATAACCTCTTCTTTGTATGGCAAAGTTTAAGGAGAAAAATTGTGACCAGAATGTAGAGAAATATGCCACCTGCGACCTGTTCAAGAGAACATGTATGTCTATACATAAACATGTTCTGACATTTAGATTTTAACAAAGTCCCNCATTTAGATTTTAACAAAGTCCCATTTCTTAGATTATTTTTAAAAAAATAGACACAGTATGCGTCACACACAATCAAAAAATAATTTGCAATGCTTCTCATGGAAGGACTATTGAGATGGGATGTGCCACTCCTGCTGAGGCTAGCATACATCTAAGTCAAGTGTATTTGAGCTGATAGATGCATCTTTTTTTCAAACACACACTTCCTCTAAAAACCTTACTTAAAATTATTTGCATTAACTCAAGCAGTTAATTCATACCTAGATATATTTGAGTTTATTACATAATTTTCTGTTTACTACAGCATTAGCATCTTATAAGTCACTGTTTAGGAGATCATTTGCAAATTTAATGAAGATGATTGCTGCATGTAAGGGATGCTGAACAGCAGTCATCTTTTAGAAGAGATGTATGCATCTACTTTTTAAGGAAAGGCAGCTATAAAACATACCTATCTAATTTTAATTTTAATTTTCTTTGAAAATTTCTGCTTGTATTCAAAGAAAATGAAGGTGATAGTAGAGGGGAAAAAATTAGTAACCAAGTAAAAAATTTATTTTTCATCATGCATAAGCAATTTGTGAAAGGAAGAAAGTTGTAGATAGTCTAAACATATTTTATGGATGTAAATTCTCATGTGTGAAAGTTTTAACATGCAAAATTTTATCTTCAAATACAAACTACAGTAGAGCCAAGTGCCACATTATCTGCAAACAGAATTACAAGGACCATTAAATCATTAAACCATTAAAGTCATGATAAAGCACAGACTACAGAAAAGTTAATGGAAGTTCATTTTCTCAAGGATCATGAGGCAAACCCTCAGGTCCAGTTTCTGGCTTTTCACTTAGAAGGAGAAGGATTTCCTGTTCAGCCAATGTGCCTACTGCAGTTTACAATGCCGCAGAGGGAGCTTAAGGGGACAGGTAGCAGGCAGTCATTACAAAGATTAATGGAGCTAGCACCACCTTTTCTGCACTCTGATAGGGAAGGTGCCTTTACTGCCTTTCCCCTCCTCTTCCAAATAATAAGGTTTTGGGTTGCCCTCCATTCAGGCCAGCCATTGAGCCACAGACTGGGGCATCAAATCTGTTAGGATCTGTGAGGACCCCAGAGGATAGTATTTTTCACAAATTGATATCAGCATGTTGGAGGTCATTACTTGCATCCCCGACTGAGAAGATTCATTTAGGCCTTTCACTAAATCCTTTGGTCTTCCTGTAGTCATCTCTCTCCAGTTCTCTTGTGTTTCAGAAAGAAAAATCAAAGCAAAACTCTCTATATAATGTGTTCTCGGATTCTTTCAAAATGCTGGAAATCTTTGCTGTCTAACAATCTGGAGAGTAGTTGTATATACTTGCTATACTAGTACTTTGAAGTAGACCACAGAGACCACTCCTTTTTGGAGAGGCTGCAGATAAAAACTTTGAGCATCAACTGCTAGTTTTTCACAAAGGCCAAGTGTTCCCTTGCAGTTCAGAATCCCTTGATCTCACCTATAAACTTGCTACTGCTTCTCTGCTGTAATTTCCCATACATCTGTGAAAACACCAGCAGTATATGTGCAAGAGAGCAATAAGCTTTAGAAAGATTCCCAGTGGGCCCACCAATCTAACTTAGTGGCATTCGACCTAACAAAAAGACATGAAAAAATAATGTGGAATGGCTATGCCTTCATTTTATAATCTGAGTGTTTGTGTAATTTAAGAGCAACATGGTAGAGCTCCTTCTTTACTTCAGGACAGACAGATAATTGTATTGTTTTCCTTCTCATGTCATTCCATTTCAGTTGATTTCTCTCTAATAGTCACCAAAAATTTACCTTTAGGTGAATATATCCTCTAGTCTCTGCTCAGCTAAAACTTGTATCCACTTTTAAAAGGACATTTAAAAATCCTGTACAAAAAGTCCTGTACTGGAATTCAATATAAGATAAATACATATATTCAAACATGCGTGTTTTAGATATTTTCTTCCAAATTTAGCAAATTATTCTGTCCACAATTGGTTTCAGTGAGGCTACATATGGAATGATGTACCATTGGCAGCAGATGCAGGTACAGTGCATTTAGGAGCTTCGGTGTCACTCTTCATTAAGCTGTCATTATGTAATACCTCGTGTATAGAAGGTTATTGAATGGGGGCACACTGCTGTGTGTGATGTCTGTTGTCTGTTAAAGATAATCTGCAGTACATATTTCACTCAGATTGCATCTGAGAATGTAGTGTGTTATTCTTATTTTAATTTCTCAAAATAATAAAAATTCTACCCAAAAAAATATTAAAAACTTACATTAGTTAATTTTTAAATAAACTCTAGAGCAAATTTCTTATCTTGGTTTTAGAAAAAGACATGCATACTAAAAAAAAAAAATTTAAAAAAATAGATTGTTTGGGCTATCTCAAAATGCTACAAATTATTAAACAACTTCAGAATTGCACTGTAGTGAGAAACCACTAAGGTATTTCAGGACATTAATGCCTTTCCACGCATAGACTACTGCAACCCTTGAATTTTTTATTTTTTTTTTCTCCTATTACTAAAATAATCTGTCAATTCATTCAATAGCAGGTTTCTTGACTTAGCTTCAGAACAAGGTAATTAATATACTATTTTTACTTAAATTCTTCTGCCATTTAAGATCTTAGATAATATTATTGTTGAAGAGTAAATTAATGTTATCACCTAGTAATTCAATAATTGCTCTTAACCTGTTTTAGAATTTCACACAGGAAAATAGTCTGTGGACCCTAACAGTAAACTATCCATTTTGAAGAAACTGAAGGACACAATAGGGATTAAAACTGCACATTTTTGAAAGTCTGGTATGCAGGGAAGAAAGTTTATAAAATTGATGCTATATTTTAAATTTTAATACTTTTTTTTTAATCTATTCTGAAGTGATTTGGGAAAAGAAAAAACAAAACTAATTTTAGAATTGAAAATTTATGTACTTCATAATTCCTACCATAAGTTATGAACTAAAATCTGATTTGAAACTCAGAAGAAAGTGTAGTTGTCAAGTTTTATCTTGTGATCTTTGTCTCAATATACCCTGCATGGAGAAAATTTCTAGCAGTCACCTTTCTCCCTGAACAGCTGGTATGACTAAACAGAATTTAATTATGATTGCTTGTGTCCTGATCTATACATTTTGGTTTGCAAGAAATGTTTTCTTTTTCTCATGACAAGGAAGAAAAGGGCAGTATTCAGGTTAAAAAAAAAAATATATAGTTTTTTTTATAGACAGCTAACATGGCTAGAAACTGTCAAATTTAGAGCTTGGCAGCTTGTCAAAAACTGTATGTATGTTGCAAGACTGAATGAAAACATCAGAATTTGCTGACATTGCCATCTCAGCAACTACAGGATTGCACAATTTTGTTCACTTTTGCCTTGTTTTCCTGTGTTCATTACCCTCTGTATTTGAACTGTTGCCTTGAGAGCAGTCAATCATAATTTTCCCAAGGAACTGACATATAGACAACAGCCAAGTACACTGATAACAGCACTAAAGTTAATTTTATTTTACTCAATTTAGAAATGGTAACACTAGATTAGACCATTTATTCATTTAATCTGGCAGCAAGCTTCTAGCAATGGCTAATGTCTGTTGTAAAAGAATGTTCTCATGCTGCAAAAAGCCAAGCATGAATAGCTATGTTCACATGAGAAACAATTCCTTCATTACCAGTACATGATTACTCACTGTCTAAAATGAGGAGATTTTAATATCTTTGGTGCACAATCTGTAGCTCTTCATCAAGGAAGACTAACTTATAATTAGTGCTTGACCTAATAACCAGCTAACACAAATGTGATTGCTTAGAAGTATGAAAGCAAAAGCTCTGCTAGGAGGAGAAACATATGAACTGGTATCTACCAGGCTTTTACTAACCTCTAACTCAGAAAAAAGCAAGTGTGTGAAATTATACCATTTTTATTTGAAGAGGTTTGCAAGAAAGAAAGCCCTGCATATATTCTATGGATGCATAGAATATATTCCCCTGAGTAAAGAAACTTCACATTTTACTGTTTTGAGGGAAAACTGTGTTTTAGGTTGGGCATAAACTGGAAATATGACTGCCAGATTTCTTACTGAAAATAGCTGGAACACTAGCCTTTAAAAGCAGTCAACTGCCACTCAACTTCAGGAAAAGCAATTATTAACAAAAGATTTCTGCCGCTAGCTGCTGTTTTATTTTCCATCTCTATCCTTCCCATCATCTCCTTCTCGGATTCCTGCTTCTCCTTCACAGCAGACAAAGTGAAACAGCTGGAGGACAGTGCTGTGTAAAGTTAGACAGAACTATGGGTGATAACACCTTTCTATGTAGTGACTTCACCTGCAACATCAAAAGAGTCAGAAGTCCCTAAGTTCAGGAAAACTTGTGCTCTCTGACTTTAAATAAGGAAACGGGGGTTTAAACTTTAAATAAACCCCTCCCCGTATTATGTGGTGCTGCTGAAAACTCCAATGGGGGAAAACCCAGAGATGATGATGCAAGATAACTTGAAGGAAATTAAAAATTCCATAGAGAAAGTAAATTTCATAATAGAGGTTTGGGGTTTTTTTAATCGTTTGGAATCCTGTGCTATCTGAACAGGGAAACAATATTAAAAGGAAAATTTGTTTTACAACCTATCAGCGCATTTATGTTTCTGAGTCAGCATTGAAAATATATTTAACCTACACAATAAAAATGATACAATGAAAAACATTAAAAATTTTATCACCTATCTTCTGGACAAAATAAACCTGAACCAAATATGCTAAACTCTGTAAGAAAACCTAATAATCATTAAAATATATTAGCTTTCTTTATTCTAACGAGGGTAGCCCATCTTAGTTAATACATTCCATGTAATGCCCAAAATATTGCCCAAATTCTAAAATCACTTTATTTCTGAATCTGCATGCAAGCACTAAACTGCCTGTAGCAGTAGACTTGATATAAAATTTGGGAAAATCACATCAAAACCATTGTACTTCTTTAACACTTCCTGTCAACTTTTTAAAAACACAAATCTTGTGAAAGTATATATATGGCTTTTCCAGGCAAGTTCATTCTCTTTTTGGATGACTTTAAGGACATAAAATTATCTTTTCACTGCATATTTATCAGTATATGCTAGATTCTTCTTTGAATGTCCTCTATTACTTTTTAATGTTCTTTCTTCTTCCTAGAGTACCGCCTCATGTTTTTTACGCATTTAGGAACTTAATCTTTACTGTTCAAATTTTCCACTGCAGTGCACTACTTGAAGAATTGTATATAATCTCAGTACTCATCCATTTTAAAGAACTTCACTAGTGCAAATTAACTTTTGAACTCAGATGTTGATTATTTGGGAACCTTTTACTGATGTTAATTGGCTTTGTAAAAAGCTAATGACAGTGTTTAAATAGTAAAGAATTCCTGCAATAGTCTGATCAGTTAGTTCTAAGACCAAAAAGTGTATGAAAAACTAGGATGTCAGACCCCTAGTTTAACAAGCAATGTGCTGTCTACTATTCTCTTTCTTTTCTGCTCTACTAATACTCTTCACTTCTTTTTGTAATACTTTTCTGTCAGACAGTTTGCTTCTCATTTCTCTGCTGGCCCACTCAGAATGACACTTTTGGTAAACTGGCAATTTAAACTCTATTATTATTCTGCATTAAACTGCTGCAGAATGCCAGTCAGATATTGTGATTTTTTTTTCCATCCAGCTGTGCTGAACTACAAGTAAATATGAAGTAATTGACCTTATTGTTCACTGAATTGTATAATGCTTTGCTTCCTACTGTTTTGTGCCACTCACTTCACTTCATGTATCTTTACAAGTCATGACCTTTATGGGGGGATATTACTCTCCAACATAGACAAAAAACACTTTTACAAAAGTAAAACATTAACCATGATCCGCACAATATTTAGGCAACAGAAAGGCCAAGCAGAAAGCAGACCTTCACTGTGAAGATTAGAGATTCTAGATACAATTTTTTCTAACATGGGAAAAGGAGAAATAGAATTGTTTCTATGAAAAAACCACTTGAAAAAATCTCCAATGGATGAGGTAATCTCACCTATTCTCCCAGAAAGACATGGTGGTTTATTTTATAGTTGGAAAAATTAGGCATAATGAGTGTACTACAAAAAAAAAAAAAATTAAAAAAGCTGTAAACTCAGTCCAGCTGGCTAAACTCTATAGATTTCATTTGGCCTTAGAGAATTGTTAATCCACTTCAATAGTACAGACTGCTAAAAGCAAAAATCCACAGCTTATTAAATAAAGCCAGTCACTTACATGTGCACCACCACTGAGCGCAGTGGGGCAATCCTCTCTTTTTCCCAGCTAGTGTTGCCATGTTTGATGCATCCCAGGATGCAATTTTCCCTCTGGGCTACCAGAGCTAGCTGCTGGCTCATGTCAACCAGCAGCCCCAGATGCCCTCCTGCAGGGCCTGATTTTCACCCAGCACGCTGTGAACTTGCTCATTCCACAGCTGGATAACACATCCAGGAGGATTCTGCAAGGGACAGTAACAGGAGCCCTACATTCTCAGCTCCCTGCTACAAGAGAGTTTTGGGCAGAGCACAACAAAGGGATGCAAGGATGATCAAAGGCACTGGAGCATTTCTCCTTTTGGGAAAAGCTGAGAAAGCCAGGACTGTTCAGCCTGGAGAAAATTCAGAGGGGTGTTACTAATGTATGTAAACAGACGAAGGGAGGTACAAAGAGGACAGAGCCAGACTCTTCTCAGTAGTGCCCAGTGACAGAACTGGAGACAATGGGAGCAAGCTGAAACCCAGGGGGGTGGCTCTGAACATCACAAACACTTTTGTACTGTGAGGGTGACTGAGCACTGACACAAGCCGCCCAGGGAGGTTGTAGGTTCTCCCGCCTTGGAGATGATCCTGGGCAACCAGATCTTTGTGGCTCTGCCTGAAAAACTGGGGTGGCCCAGACGACCTCCAGAGGACCCTTCCCACCCCAACCATACCGTGATAAGCAATGTAGAAACTGTGGCCCACGGAGAGCCGACAGTGAATCTAGTTTTTCTGAAGGACTCTCTCCTTCCAAAACCCCACACTGGGACACTTCCTGAAGGACTCAGCCCACAGAGGACCCACGCTAGAACAGGGGAATAGTGTCAGGAAGGATTGGCAGAGGTAATAAACACTTAGAAGCCAGCTGCAATCACCATCCACCTCTGATGTGTGCTCAACAGGGGCAAGGAGGAGGTGGAGGAATGTTTTCAAATACTTATCAGTTTTTATAATTTCATTTTGAATAGTAGGATTCAAATTAAACTAATTTCATCATTGACCCTGAGGTTAGCTCAGCTGATTAATAGTAACACCAGGGTCATGGGCTCAATCCCTGCACAGGCCATTCACTTAAGAGTTGTACTTGATCATCCTTCTGGGTCCCTGGCAACTCAGAACAATCTGTGATAATATTTTGTTATTAAATAAGTTAAAAAGTATAATAGTACTAAAAAGACACTGTCATGTAAAGAGGAGAAAATGTTTCTCTGTTTTACTAGGATAATTTTATACAACTTTAGGGAAAAAATATAGAAATTGCACTTTGCATGCCAATACAAAGAAAATTATCTCATTTTTAAGCTTTTATTTTTAAAATCAGTTTAGTTCATCACCTCTATAAAAGTTTTTTTAAAACTGACAAAAAAGGCTTTTTTTTCAAGGTGGAAAGGATTTCTTATTTTCCTTTTCATGTATGGTATAGATAATTCTGTTGCACTACAGATTCCAGGTAAAGTCATCTTAGTCCTTCATGGTCTATGATGTGCTGAAAGACCTATCTTGTATACGGAATGCTAGGCAAATTTGTCATGCTTCATTTAAAGAAACTTGAGGGAAAGTCAAATCACATAAATAGCTGACTTTGCTTTATTATTCAAATGGAAAAATTATCTCAAAATGTGTTTTTTTTTACTCTTTAAAGAGGTCTTTTAAATTATATACTTTAAGATTTGGGGTTTAAGCATAAAACTGCAATATTGGAAGAAATGAACAGATGGAACAAGCAGTGGTCAAACCAATTTTGTTCTTTTTTTTGGCATAGGGGATTAGTTTTTAAGACTGTGTCACCCTGACTAGTCTGCATGAGTATTCATTAAAATTTTAGATTTAGAGAAATCCTCCAAACCTTTGGCATTATGTCTTATTACAAGAAAAAAAATGAAAGAAGATTTCTAAAGTCTCTTAAAAAAAATCAAAACAAAGCAAAAAGAAAAGCAAGCAAAAAAAAAAAAAAACAGAGGAATTAGGTAAGACAGAAGAACTAGAAAAGAATATCATGTNTGCATGATTATTCATTAAAATTTTAGATTTAGAGAAATCCTCCAAACCTTTGGCATTATGTCTTATTACAAGAAAAAAATGAAAGAAGATTTCTAAAGTCTCTTAAAAAAAATCAAAACAAAGCAAAAAGAAAAGCAAGCAAAAAAAAAAAACAGAGGAATTAGGTAAGACAGAAGAACTAGAAAAGAATATCATGTTGGATTTCCTATTCATTACAAGTTTTATAAGAGAACCTAAAGTATTCATGTGTACTTTGAGAAAGATTGCCTGAAGCATATTTCCACTAGAAGGAGGAAAAGGAACCTTGTTCTAGTGCTGTAGGTTATTGTGTCTTCACAGACTATCAGATTTCAATACTCACAAAGCAAAATCCAATGCATAATGTTCCACCTTACATGGAACTAGGAATGAGAAAAAGCAATGCAAATAATTAAGTAGCTCCTATTCCAATTCTCTCTTGTGGGTGTTCTCAAGGAAAAATCACCTGTTTCTCAGTTCATACTTACAAAACATTTCTGTGCAGAAACATTCCATAATGTCTAGGGCTCTGCAATACCTTTTTGAAAACAAAAGCACATGGTTTGATTTATTTCTGTGCTCTAGTCTACAATCCTGTGAATCTAAACCACAGAAGCAGAGAACATTCTGAATTGGAATGGGCCCACAAGGATCTTCAAGTCCAACTTCTAAGTGAATGGCTCATACAGGAATCATACCTACAATAGTTTTCTTAGCATAAGAAATAGTTAGCTGGTTTTGGTTCTAACTAAGCACTTTAAATACTAGTGCAAACTTCTGTAATATTTTCTTCTTTTTTTCAATCAGTCAACTGAAAAGTATCTTTTCTGTGCAAGCACCAAATTTATGAGACACTTTTACAAGTTCATCTGGATTTGCTCCTCACCACAATATAAAATTTAGTGGCTTCATTTTACTTCTCTCCTTGAGGGTCCTGAAGGCTCTTAAACTCTCATTACTGGTAAGAACTTCAGGGCAAGCTACAGAGATACAGCTAGTTACAGATCTTCCAAACATAATGTCATTACAAAACTGCTTGGGATATGACATGATTTATGACAGCAGCAAATAGCTTTCTGTTATGAGCACATTTCTGTTAGTAAATCTGTACTTTATAAAAATATAACAGGACAAACTAGAACCTGGTCAATCACAAGAGTTTAAGAGGTCAAAGATAGATTCAGTTTTAAGATACTGCAATGAACAGTCTTCTTCCTATTTTTAAAGCTCTGTCATAACAAATTCCTTAAAACAAAGAACACCAATTTATGAAAATCTCTATCTGTAACATCTAAGTTGTCATGTTGGGGATTGAAGGGTTCAGGTTCCTTAAAGGAGCTGAGGCATTTCTTATTTTCTATAAGGTTTTATTTGCAAAATACATCCATCTGAAGTCTGAGTTCTGAGTTAAGAGTCCATTAAAAAGTCCATAAATTCAGCTCCTGTGATGAGAAAGCCATGGCAGCATCCCCGGGCTGGGGGCCTCAACTGGCAGGGGTCTATCAGGGCCTGGTCTTCTCCTCCTCCCTAGCGAGCAGGAGCAGGATCCAGGGTGCAGGGAGCAGGGGATCAGGGACCAGGGAGCCCTGCAGGGCTTCTCCCTTGGGAAGAGTCACCAGGCAGCTTTGTTCTTCTTCCTTCCTTTGGGTTGGGTCTGATCTTCCTCTTCCTTAGTGTGTAGGATGCAGGAAACAGGGACCAGGAACCAGAAGCCAGGAATGCAGCCATGCAGGAATCCAGGAGCGACCCCATCAGCCGATACCAGGCATTTTTATTTCTGAATTAACCAAAGAGCTGAACACACGATTCTAAACAACACTTACTACACCTATCAGAAATTCATTTCTAACATAGGACAAATTATGGTTTTCTCTATGCATATTTACACATATTTTCTATCTGTCCACATATGTAATTTCTATCTGCTCCATCTTAAAAATGCAAACAATATTCCACGCAAACAATCTTGTAAATGGGTTTATCTTATTTTTCTCTTAAAATACAAACAATATTCCCACTCTGTTATGTTCTGTCTTAGAGACAGACCACAGAACTAGGCAATAGGGACTGTCAGAGTTTCAAAGGCTTTCTATTATTTTAAGGTACTTAAAGCATTTCTAGTGCTTAGGACATATTCTACCTACCCACTCACTTATCTACTTAAAATTACAACTAGAAATTGTACTTATATATCCATTCTATGTCTATGCAGTCCAATACATTCCAATTTCTCTAAAGATTTTAATTCAATGCCTGTATCCCTTTCTTGCTCTGTGGAGTCCAGAGAAACTCCTGCCTCTTACAATCCAACACTATGTCTCATTAGAAAATTATAGCAAAAAATACCTTTAATTAAATATGTATTTTCTAAATGAAAATATGTATAAATACAATGGGATGTTATATTTCTTATGCTAAGAAATATCTTTAAAGAAAAGGTTGCTTTTGAATGGTTCATTATCAGTAGCAGTATAAGTTTAAAAGATCGTCACCCACCAGCCTATCAAGAGCTAACAGAGAATTTTATTCCATATCTTAGAACAGCAACAACCTAACAACAAACAAAGAACTGATAGAAACTAATAGATAGATAGATATATAACTGATAGAAACTAATACACCCTAATGTTTTACTTACTGAAATAAGGCCATACAAACTTGATCTTAAATTTTCTTTAGCTTCTTGGTATGCTATTTCCCTTTTCAAGGAATGAAGGACTGTGGTCTCGTAGAAGCAAGAAGCTTAGGAAAGGCAGATTATGATGATTCTGACTAACCACCAACTCTTTATGCTGTTATCTTTTTTTTTTAATTTAATGGGAGAATTGCTTACCTCAAAGAATGTGTCATGTGCTGCACTTAATAAATGCTAATAAAATGCTTAGAGTCTCAGAAAAGTTCTATCTAAATGCCAAATATTATGATAAATAGCATTCTTCATTTTATGCAGAACATTATATTCACAAACTCATTTCTCTATAGTGCACTGGCACATCCAATTTCTAGACTAATAGTATTCTATATGGAATTCATAAGTGTTTCACAGGATAAAACAACACATTATTCTTTTCCTTTCAAAATATATTACACATTTTTACAATAATTTTGACAGAACTCAGAGGGTTAGATACATAACATACTTGACCATCTCCTTCTTATCGTTTACCACATGGCAGATTTATCTGCTCTGAATAAACAGATCTGACGTTCCCAAGGAATGCAGACATGAAAATAAATTAGCCTGGAGTAAGCCGCTGCATAGAATAATAATGTGGCTTCAGAATGATCCCAATCTTTAAAATCAAGGCATCAATTAAATAAAAATTAATGGCATCTTAACAAAAAGCTGCATTTAAAATGACAGCACTAAAATGCCTATAGTATTATTCACATGATGTCCATCATGTTTAAGTAAGTGAGGTATATGGCTTCACAGAAGCATCAGGTATTTCCTAATATCATTTATATGTAATTCATTTTATTTTCAAGGTTTTAAAATTAGTTAGAGTCATACTTTAAACATATCAATAGGAACAGTACTCAAAATCACTGGTAAGATTGCCAGGTTACCAGTTTTCCTTTGAAAGCTTTGGTAGGATTTTAGTCTAGGTTCTTAAATGATGCTTCAGTGGGGAAAAAAAAAAAAAAAACAACTAATTCTAATAATTTTACAATTGCTTCTCTCAAAGAAAATTTTTGTTTCTCAACCACTGATCCTGAAAATTTAAGTCTACAAAATCCCCAGAGATAATGCTGTCCCTCAGAAAGATACAGTAGGGTCTGTTTTCAGTATGTTTTACAGATAATTTATAAATATACAAATATACAGATAATAATGCAAATTATTTATTGAAGGAAACTTTTTTTCTTTGTGTCAGTGTAGGTGTCTATTTATATACACAGATGTTTATGAGGCTAAGTAAAATATTCACACTGGAAGTCATCGGACAGCAGTGGGAGCACCTTACTCAAGAAAAGAACTAAAGATGAGGGTTCCTTCCTGTCTTAGTTCTTTTGCACCCAAATCATGGAGGCTGGGCTCAAAAATGTGTCTGTGCATATGCCAGGGTGTACAGGGAACAGGAGATGTAGAAACATATCTCACTTATATTAAAAGAAAGATAATACATTTTATTCCTTGAATATATATTCCCCTTTCAGCAATTCCTAAGCCTGAACATTTAGACTACACATGAACTAAAGATTAAAATTCAAAGTCGATTTGATGTAGAAAACACACTGTAATGACAAATTTATTAATGGGTGATTATGCTCTTTCTCAGAATGTTATTGTACTTGCCAAGAATTCTTCCTGAAGAAACCAGTCATGGTACAAAAAAAAAAAACAAAACTATGAGTAAATAGAGGATTCCCACAGAGGCTACCTCTACTGACAAGATGGTAAAAGAACTTTCTGGAAGCTACTGCTGGATATAATTGCCATGATCCAATATCTTCAAAAATATTTAAGAACATTTAAAACAGTATTTGGCACTGATGTAAAACAACAGAATTCTGCTGTGAGTGATCTGTAGTATAAGCTGAATTGTTCTCTATTTGGGCCAAAAGATATAGACATTTTAGTCTTGAATAGAATTTCACTAAGGAAAATAATATTTGCTTTAAATAAGCCTTTGATTTTTTATTTTTTTTTTTAAGCTGGAACTTCTATTATTTTTAGATTCATTAATTTCCCTGTTCATTCTTAACCAAAACTATGCTCTTACATAGAAAGTTGTAATTCATATTAAAATGATTGACAGTTTTACATATGAAGGAACATGAAAATGTATATAAAGAAGAGCTTCAATGAAATAACTTCATTTTCAAATGCATTTCCACAGGCTGTTTTTCAAGCAGTCTAGCACAAAGGCTGCAGCTATAGTCCAAACAATCAAACCAAAGACATTTTCAACAGAAACATTACAATAAATCTCCAAGACAAACTCCAAAGAAACAGTAATTCATTGTATTAAAGCTTACTTCTATACGAAAATCTTCTACTGAACAAATCTTCACTATATAAAATCAACCACTGGAGAAAAACCGATGTTATAGCAATCAGGCTAGGGATGAGTAATAACTGCATTGAATGTGTGAGCACATTTTGGAGAACATTTTCTTGTCTTTTAAAGAGCCTACAGTCAGTTCAGCACAGTTTCAAATATGTGAAATGTGTTTCATGATTGGTTGCATTCTCATCCTGAAGCAGCATTTTCCTGGCTCAGACAGAAGGAGGATCAGAACTTTCCTGGTGGTGGATCTGAATTATTAACTTGCCTTATGTAATAATGCATTCATCCAAATACTTATTTAGTTATAGAAAGTTAATAAACCTATTGCAATAGAATTACCATATTTTAGAACCTATGTTACAGGGCATTATAATACAATTGACGGTTTTACTGATACTACAGAAATTTGTATGTTTCCAGAAAGACATTTTGAAATACTTCTCCCAAAAGACTAAATGGTTAAAAAAAAAGTTTCAGTTTTATCTTATTACATCTGAAGAAATTTCTGAAGGCTAATTCAAGTACAAAGGTTAAAAAAATAGAGAATTTGAAGATTTGAGTGTATATGAGAAAGGAAAGCGGAAGAGCATTCTTCAAGCAAAATGCGTTAGCAGAATACAAAGGTTGATTCTCATCTGATTCTGCATGTTAGTGTGGTGCAGAATCATATTAACTTTATTTTTATGTTTCCCTTTCCCTTTCAGGAGAGTGATGATGAGCTGAGTTTGTATTATTAGTCTGGTTCTTAACTCTGGAGGCAAAGGCTCTTGATGACAGACACGCCTAGGAAACTGTGAGTATTTAGCATCCAGTTTTCTTAGGACTTTGCTTTATATGCATATATGAAAGGCACAAGTTTTCAAAGCTCAAATTTGTATTTATATTAGATATGTTTGCAGAAGGATCACAGAACAGAAATTAATTTTTAAAGAAGGAAGGACTAAATGTCTAACACTAATTTACTATCTCACTTCCTCACAAGAAACATTTAAGGGCATAACTCCCTTTTCCATGGTGATTCCTGATTAGGAATTGGACCTGAAATGCCTCCCTCCTTCATTTCAAATGATAATGCAACTTTTTCTCTAGAGAGTATCTCTCCACCCCACCTGAAAAAAAGATATATTGGATGTGAAAACAAAATAAATATTAATCCCATTTTAACCCTCATTATACTATGAGAATTACAATTACCCAGAAATGTCCTTCTTAGAATCTTCACTTTCTGGATGCCAAGAAAGTAGAATGGGTTCCAGGACAACTAAGACTAACAACTAAATAATATATTAAAAATAGAATCTATTGAAGAAGAATAGATAGCTGGACATGTCATATCATTGGTTTACATTAAATATCAAAGCATCTGTAGATATCCAGAGGCACATTAGACACTTTTGCCCTCATGTGTTTAGATGCTTCTCAGTAACAACATAACAGTGACAACAGAAGCATCATTTTATTTGATATGTTAAAAACAGTGAAGTTCTTTAACTGCACCTTTTCCTGAAATTATATTTAATTAAGAGATGGACATTTAATTCAGTTGTCTGGCTCTGTGATCAATTTTTTTAAAATAAACTCTGGTTTAATTCTGCTTTTCCTGCATCATTGTTAGAAAGGCTCTAAGCAGAGTATTTTAAAAGGTCTAAGAGTATGATTTTACGCTGGAGAGAGTTAAGGCGTACAACAGAATAAACTCTCTCCCATTTATCAGCAAAAATATTTCAGATAAGAAAAACAAACCCTCCCCCCAAAAAAAAAAAAA
>VWZN01015156.1:88740-168939 GCA_013396955.1 Regulus satrapa | reverse complement strand
AAAAATAAAAAAAAAAAAAACCTCAAGATTTTTGCAGGGTTTAAAAAAGAAGTATACAATAATTTTGCACTATTCCTACCTTCCAAGTTCAAGTCATTGAACAAAGTTGGGCTTTTAGGAAATGAAAGAATGTCTGAAAAAGAGCCCTTAACTTACTTTTGCAGGTTATTTATTAGATATGTCATGCTTGTTGTTAAAGCAAACAAGTAACATTACCGTAGACTACAAAAATCCATGTAGGTATAGCACAATGCTTTCTGATGCTCGGAATGTGATCCTCTTCTCAACAGTCACAGTAGGGAGCCTCATTTTTTTTGATAGAAAAAAAAATTTATAAATGCTTACCTCTCACCCAACTAAAGTAAGAATACTGATATACATAAGAAAAATATATACATTTGAAAAAAAGAAATGCACCATTTTAGTACCTCTTGTTTCAGCTGAAGTATTTTGAATTCATCCATCTTCGAAAGAAATTTGCACACAGCCTAACCAATATTGATCGTGGAAAACATAAAATTAAGAATGGATTTTTAAATTAAAAATAAAAGGGAAATAAGTGAAAATATTGTATTTATTTCAAAACTAGCGATAAAAGGTTCTTAATTATGAAAATTATTAAAATAAAAACACAATGTTAAGTAACCATCCTTCTAAGTGATGCAGTGATCTATACTGGACATCTCTATATTGCAGAGTTCAGTGCCATTTCTTTAAGATGTGAGGATGTTTTACTTGTTGGGTCTACTTGAAAGTTTCAGATTGATCTTTTAGCCACACTCATAATTTCATCCCATCAGGTACATGACACAATCCAAGCAGCTAAAATCTATGAAATGTGTCATTCAACTCTAGACACACTCCAGGAAGTGCCTGTGATTTCGTTTTCTAGTCTGACTGGCCTAAGGTTACTTCACTCCAGTCTCTATCTTTTTGTTACCATCCCCAAACTGGCCTTAGTCTTTCCCTCTGCTCCCCTTCATCTCTCTTGTAATACAGATAATGACCTTTAGCCTGATTGTGGGTCAGGCTCTCAATCCAGCCTTTTGGCTCAGTATTTTATCTCATTTCTTTTCCACTACTTCTGTTTAGTATCCTCCCAGTCTCCCAGCTTTTGCCTGCCTTACTTTAAGCAGTATTGTGTCTTTGTAATCAGCCATTCCTAGCTCTTGGCCACTGTCTCTGCCACCTTGTCAAGATACCTTTGTCTGTATATTCCATAATATCGAAAAGCATAGAAATCCTGGACCTGTATCTTTTTTTTTTAATTTTGTTTTGTTATGCTAAAAAAATTCCACAAGCACACAAGAATCCATAGAAGAGTATAATTTAGAAGGTATGTGCAATGTGTCCAGTCATCATGATCTCTGGTTATTTTGAAAACAGAGATGGATATAGGAAAGAAAAACTAATGCATGTATTATATTGTAGGGATTCTCTAGAGGTACCCCAAGCAGATGAGCACTGAGCCCTAGTGTGTGTGTATGGTGGGACTGCCCTATTGAACAGAACAAAGCTCATGGCTTCATTAATTTACCATGCTTTGAAAATGGTGCAAAACACCACATCGCTACATTGTACATGTCAGATTTGGCAATTCTTTAGGAAAAAAATAAAAGAACTGCATTATCACTCAGTGTAGACTGATTTTGGAGTGTAAAACAATATATATATATAGTAAAATATGAAGGTTTCAAAGCTTGATTTTTTAGTTCATATAGTTGTTCAACATTACATAAATCAGCTGTTTACCTTTGGCTCAACTGATATTAATTCTCTATCCTGCTATGTAGACCATTCACTTCAGATGGTGAAGAACTTTGTTCATAATCCAGTTTGTTTGAGTCAAGAGCACAAACCCTTTTGCATAAAATAGTTTTCCACCATACACATTTCCAACTTTTAGTGGCTGCCCCATCCAACAGGTTATAGTTTACTCTCATCTGGGTCCATAATACCACCTTAGGGACATTTCTGTGGGAAGCAGATATGTGAAAGGTGAAATTCTTCCTCAATTTTGAACTCAATCAGTTCTAGAGACAGTTTTCTTATTCCGTGAAAGGTGATGCTTTACTCAAATAGTAAGCAAAGACAGAAAATATTCCTTCATTAGGTTGAATTCTTGGTTTCATGTTTATTTTCCAGCAAACCATGGTTGTTTTATTACAAAGGCATGTAAATGAATGCATGAAGAAGGTCTCAAAGGTTTAGCAATTCATTTGCTAAGAATCCTTTCCACAAACACTTACTGGAGGAATATTTTATATCCATCTAATGATCTGGGTTATAAAAATGTGCTCATTAGAATGCATCTTAGGTCATCAGAAATATTAAGAAGTTATGTCCTGTTACACAATGCAGGTAGAAGCCCTTGCAAATTCAGCCTCTTCCCACAAGATGTTTATATTCATCAGTGCAGGCATGCTGAACATTCAGGCTAGCATAAATATTTGCTAATCCATTTTGATAATGCCAGCCTTATTTAGGTTACTCAAGTCATTAGCTAGACAAAACAGGAACTGCAAACATGTGGGGTCTTTTTCTACCCTGATTAATTTTCTTAGTACTTAATCTCTGAGGTTTAAAAGATTCTACTTGTTTTCCTTTTCAGTGATTAAAAATACTTCATTTAATATTTCTGTACTTCATCGTATTTAATGCAAAATGATGACTTCCATTTCTTATATATTATAACTCCCTTTTTATAATGCAAACTCTGTCAACATTTTAGAGCTCTCTTATTTCAGCATCTCCTGACCAGTATGTAAACTAGAAAGTGTGGTGACCTTGTACAGTGTGGGTAGTAAAACTCCCACTCACAAAAGAATTGTGGAGCACACCTAAAAATTTTTAAATGTCTGAGGAAAAAAAAAAGGGGGAAGATCTGACACTTCTTAATAAGCATTGATAAAGAAATAAAAAAGCAGTAAGAAATATTTTTAAATTATGAAAATGTGAAAAACTAGGAAATAAAAAAATGAATGAGAATTGTTAAGCAACTTTATGATGGGACAATTTTCTGAAAGTTACCACTCAAAAGGGCTATATAGGAATTTTAGTGCAATCTCATAGAATTTTAAGTTTCTGCAAAGGGATTCTCCAAGAAGTCTCCTAGTAAGAATATTTTGAAACCAAAGAAATTAGTACTAAATCATCCAGTGAAAGCATCAGAAAAATACAAAGATGATGAGCACCCGTTCTTATCTAACATTAGAAGAAGGTGTTTAATTATTTTAGTCCATAATTTTCTAGATCTGAGCAGCTTCATGCACCTAAGTGGGATCCAAAACTAGGTGGAGAACTGCATAAAAGCTTTGGAAGAATCCAATATGGTAGACACATCCAAGTGTGTTTAATACCAAACCATAGGACTTGTTTACTAAAAAGAAACAGATGCAATCACTCTAGGGAAACAAAACTGATGGTGTTGCTGGCAGAGTATCCTAAACATTTTAAATACCAGAAAATAAAACCCTTGGTTTTCAGCAACATGCAAATTAAATCCATGTGTAATATTTTAAATTTCAATACCAATTATAATATAAAATATGCCAATTTGCTAAGATTATACCAGAAAAATGCCAAGTTCTCAGAGTCAGTAGAGAAAAAAACTATATCATGTCTGGAAATAGGCTCATATCAAATATGTATTTTTTTATTAGCAGAATGAACAATGATTACTTACTATTCTAGAAGATATCACATGCATGGAGAAAAATTGTTATATTATCTCATTGCTTCTTAGAGGAGAAAATAAGGTTAATCTTTGGGCAACTCACAAAGACTAATAATATACAATTACTTAGGTCAAAGATCCATTTTTCCTGTAAATTCATCCAAGGGCATAAAGGATAAATTGTATATTAAGTCTTTCTCTTTGAAGTATTGAGTAAATTAAGGAAGAAAGTTTCTGAAATGGGATCTCTATATTTTTCCTGCTTTCGTTCCTCTCAGTATTTAGGCTTTTAGTCAGCTGTTATTTGGTGTTTTGTTTTTTTGTTTTTTTTGTTGTTGTTCACCTCTATTATCTGGAGAGATATTTAATCCTTGCCTCAGGTGATTCCAAAAGATAGATGTGCATAGGGGATAGAAAATTCTGACCACTTACTGCATGTGGTCATGTTTCAGCAGTAACCTCAGTTATCTGTGAGGCAGGACTGTGTCCCAGACAGACACAGAGAAGGTTCAGCTTGCTTTCGGAGTGTGGAGTCTGACCCTTGCCCACTCTAACTGTCACTAAATGTTCCATCATCTCCTTTCTGTACCACTGACATACAAAGTTGCCATAAGGAAGTAGATTAAGGACTGTTTTCTGTTTTTCTGTCTACTCTTTTTCCCCTGAAATGCATTGAGACACAAGGCTGTCAGATGGGCTATGGGTGACTGCACTCATCAAGAGCCATGTGGCAAAGAGAGTCTGTTGCAAAATTTCATAAAATGGAACAGGTAAAGATGAAACATAGATATAAAATAACATAAAGACTGACAATGCAAGAAACGGGGAGAAAAATTACTAGCAGACTTCCCACAAGGTGCAAGAGACTCATGATGGTTATGACTCTATTATCAACTTAAATGTTTCAGAGATGCTTTCTTCCAGTATTTGAAGCTTGTACAGAATAAAACACAAATGAAATTGAGATTAGGTATTTACCGTGAAAAACAATATTATGTGGGTATCAACTGGTTCAATTTAGCAGCAAAAAAACCAAACCCATAGGCCTTCAGAACTGCAGACTTTTCTGAAAATCCAAGCAAAATAATTCTATCTATAAGCAAAACTCTTAGCAGAAAGACACACTAGGATTTCCAGCTGAGATGCATTAATATTTTAGTCAAGTTTTCCATGGCATTTAGTATAGCATGTATAATGCAGCGTTTGAAAAGTTGCCTGACTCTCTTAGGACTCTAATTATTTCTGTAATTTTGAAACCTGGTAGGATATGGGTAATGGCAGTAATTATAGGCCAATTTTCTTAATTAATTCAGTCTGCAAAATACTCACACAAGCAATAGCAAAAATTATTAGAATAGATTCCTACCAAAATTAATTCATAAAAAGACACACTCAATAACATAAGACTCTCCCTTGACCTCATTAATGGAATTTACAGTAAAATTAATGAAGTGATAGATATAGAATCACCTAGAGCAGTGGGACCAAATACAAAATTTAATAGAATAATATGTTTTTACCAGAGTACAACCAGACAATGCAAAAGAAAATAGAAAACTGATTTTTCTGGAAACATATTTTCCTCATTAGCTTGAGCTACTACTGAGATCAAAGATTTTATCAGCAGATAATATAGTCTTTCATTTATTTTTGACAAATAAAATCAGGTAACCAGAAATTTCCATTATCCTTGCCAGTTTTCAATCATCATGGATACAAATTTTTAGAAAAGACCGATTAAATTTTGTTTTTTATTTAACAGAATTAAAACTTGGGAACAAGGATTATAATCTTTCTCACTCCCTACGGCACAACTGAAATTACCAAAGCAGTTAAGAACATTAGGTCCAAACAAAATCTCCACTGAACCCAAGAGGATTTAAAAAAAAGAACAAAATAATAATCTTTATGATAATTCCAGAGGATTTTTGATCATATGATGATGATTTGATAATATGTCCTGATGTATTTGTGCACCACTGTGAACATGATTTTCATTATTTGTATGGAGATTTATATCAGATGTAGCTGATATCTAGTGTTATTAAGGAAAAATATCTATGTATAAAATATACTAAAGGAAATTAAAAGTAGCAATATGTGAAAATATCAAACAAAATAAAACATTTTAGTTAGTTGTAGACTTTCTCTCAGTCTCATTTGCTAACATAGCCACTCATCTGATTCTGCATGACAGATACTCTATCGTATTTAAAATAAAAAGTTCCTGGGGTGAAATAAAAGTTTAGATGGCTTCAGAGTTTGTTTTCAATTGAGCAACAAATTTATATAAGCTATTATACTGGTAAACGAAAATATAATAACTATTGATGCAATCCTAGAACATGCATTAAAACACGGATGCACATCTAGAGATCTGGTATTAGCTAGGACAGATTGGTTCCACTCTGTCACATTTTGCACAGTTACACTGGCATGAAGAGAATTTAAAATGAGTTCAAAACACAGCATGCAATTATCCAGAACTAGTAATATACAAAGCCCTAATCCTAATTTACCAAGCACATTCTACCGCTGAGACAGCAAAGCTTAAAGACATTTAGAGATGAGAATTTTGTCTTAAATTGTAACTTAGGTTCTTGGAAAATCATTTTATGATGTATGCAGGCCTCTCTCTGTCTGAACAGTTCAGGGAAAACTTCAGAGGAAGACAGAACTTCTGACAAAGCCATCCTCAGAGCAGCTTTATTGTAACTGCAATACTGAGATCAGCTCATCTCAACTCATATGCAGCCAACCACATAGGTTAAAATACATCTGTGCACTTTCTAACTTGCCAGAACCTAAATGGGTACACTATATGGCTTCATAAGATGCTGCACCAGGGGTCATTCAGATTTTACGTTAATAAGAAGTTCTTCACTGACAGGGTGGTCCATCACTAGAACAAGTCCTCCCAGGAAAATGGCCACAGCACTCATGATGTTCCAGTTCAAGGAGCACTGTTTTAATGGTTTTAGTCATATAGTCATATGATTCAATTTTAGGTGGCTGTGCGAGGAGCAGAAGTTAGACCTACAGTGATTCGTATGGGTCACTTCCAACCGGAGATATTCTGTGGTTCTACATAATGCCCACCCAGATCAACAGCTGAAACAACATTGGACTAATCATGTCTGCCTGTTGTAAGCATATTGAGAGGTCTGGAACAAAAGTCCTCTGAGGAGAAGCTGAAGAAGCTGGAGATGTTTAGCCTGGAGGAAAGAAGGATCAGGCAAGATCCTATCGCTCTCTACAACTCCCTGAGAGGAGGTTGTAGCCCAGTGAGTGCTGGTCTCCTCTCCCAGGCAACCAGAAATAGGACAAGAAGACAAAATCTTAAATGGTGCTGGGAGAGGTTTAGGGTGGACATTAGGAAGAAGTTCTTCATAGAAAGGGTGATGGGCATGGAAATGGGCTGCCCAGGGAGGTGGTTGAGTCACTGTCCCTGGAGGTGTCTCAGGAAAGACTGGATGTGGCACCCAGTGCCATGATGTAGTTGACAAGGTGGTGTTTGGTCACAGGCTGGACTCTATGATCTCAGATGTCTTTTCCAACCTAGTCGATACAGAATGGATCTGATGTTTAAGACAGCATCAGACTCCTTCACAGATGATGAACATCATGTTATGCTCATCTAGGAGATTTCCAGACCATGTAAGGAACCCTAATACTACCCTACTGCATCACTAGACTGGGAAGGCACAAGATTAGGTATGGATACATTCTTAAAATTCTGTGTTCATAGTAGTTCCTCATTAAACAGTAAAACACAGATTGCTTCAGCACAAATTGTGGTAGCTGTATAATGCCTTTTCATTTGGCTGATAATATGGGAACTTGCATTATCCTTCCATCATGATCCATAATTAAATACAAGTCAAATGGAATTTTTTCTTAGTTCTGTCTCTCAAGGGATAGAGGAATAAATTTACGTGTATTTCACTGTCATTTAATCTTGCAGGAAGGACATTCAGCAGCAAAGAAAAGTATTTATACTTTCAAATTTATGATTTATCATGAGGAAGACATAGGAGCTGTCTCCCAGTTCTTTGCCAAAGTTTGAAAAAAAAATGAGTTTCAAACTGAAACAAATTCTCCATAATTTGTATTTTTAGTGTATTATTGTAATGGATGACCTAATAAAGATCAAGGCAAACTCAAAATACAGTTAGGAAGTAAAGAGAAATCAGTCATGGATCCTATGCTATTTGTTCCCAATAGTTCCATGTATGCTGCCAGCTCCAGGCTGCTGGAAACAAATATTGCAATGTTGCTGTGCTCACTGTCTCAAATGGACTAGGCAAACAGGGTAATGATAATATTTTAAAAATTCTTTCAGTGTGCTAATAAATAAATAAAAAATGTCATGAAACAAGGTACTGTCTTTGAAACTTCCCAGGCATGTCAAATCATCTTGACAGCACATCATGCCCTGTTACACTGGCTTGTTAGCTCAGGGTAAATGCCAAAATAAGAACTCAGGCCAATTATCCTGGCCTGAGAGTCTTCATAACTTTCAGTATTTCTCCAGTATAATGAAATGTTATACCAAATAAATACCAAAATGGCAGGTATGTATGTGCAACCATAGAATATCTTGTAGTTCACACAGATTAGAATTTGTTTCCAAGAGTACCAACCTTGCATTTAATTCCAAAACCTGACTGTGTGTTATAAGTTCTGAATGTACATGAAGCATAGGCTGATTAAATTTATTTCAATCATAATTTTTTTATCTGCTAGTAGGAATATCAAAAATAATTACTAGGTTAAACCCACCCTAGCCATAGCACAGATAACTCATGATGTTTTTCCAAAAGCTTTGAAATTGAAAGGTTTCAGCTGGAATGAGATTATAAGTGAAGATTTATCAGTAAAGACCGTCTTAATTCTGTCTATAACATGTTTCCATGACACTTAAAAAGAATTTTCTGCATTAATTCCCTCCCTAGATAGTTTCCCTCTGTGTGAAAGGGTTGGTAGTCTCTATCCATCAGTATTTTGCCCTAACATTCTCAGTCACATTTGACAAGGCTGGGCGCTTTCAGCATGATCTCCCTACTTCCAGTGGATGGCTCAGGAGCCATTCAATTAAGTGAAAGGTCATTACTATCAAATACTTGCTAGCTCCAGCTACCTACATCCAAACCCATGCCAGTGCAAGATACATTGAAAATGAGACATATGCCAACTCACTCCCATCACCATAGTGATGGTTTTCCATCTCTGCCTTTTTAACTGTGGCTCTCCCTTGAATCTAATTGCTACTCTGGAAAATTAGTCCCTTGCACAGGAATACCAATAATATGAAAATGTTTATTTCTGAAATACAATTTATATCACAAACAAACAGCCTCCAAAATACATGTACAGAGATGCTGAACCCTGAAAGCTTCTTTTATTAATATTCAAATCACATAATTGCTTAAACAATGTGTAGGATTAATGAATGCAAAGAGATTCAAAAGACAATGATACACTGCAATTGTATTTATATATAAGCAGACTTAGGTATTCATCTGAGGAAAGTACTGAGAAAATTTGAAGATGGGTCTCTAACAATAGCAACCTACAACAAGAGAGAATGAGCCAAATATAAGCTTTAGGACTGATGATGAAAGAACAAAGATAAAGCTTCTTGTAATTTAATGCTTAAAACAAATAAAATGTAAACAACTATTTCCTTACACTTGGAAATGTTTTTCTTAATGTTGGAATTAATGCAAGTAACACTAGCAGAAATTACTATGAAGTTGCTTAGAGATATTTAATTTTTGGGAACTTTATTTGCCATGCTCTCAGGATAATTGTTTAAATCACTGTTACCATTTCCAGTCCGAGAGATAATAGTCAGTGATATAATACAAGCAATGTTCTCCCTGTCACTGGTGCTTTCAATACATTTGGAGCAGTCTGTATGATAATAAATACCTACATCTGTTCCAAAGTTCCAAAAATTTTTCTCAGAAGACATCCCTAGTATGATTGAATTACTGAACATTTATTTTAGATGAAAAATTGCTGAGAAAAAGAAAAACCTGAACATGCTCATCCTACAGGAAAGATGGTAGCACTTTATAACAAGGACTGTTGAGTTTAATCAGCAACATCAGACAACGTACATTTGCAGAAGGGAAAAGATTGACAACAAACTCTTGTTTCAGAACTTATAGAATCTCAGCCTTAAATTTTTTAAGTCATGACTATTCTCAAAATTCAATTTTTTTACTACAGTCAGCAGGAAGGAGTGTTGATATTGATAGCCACTCTATCTGCCACTCAGAAAAGTTTGGAGCTTGAGTTTACAGAAATACTCATAGAATCAGTCTTCTTAGCTAACTTTTTTCACTCAATGAAATAACACCTACAAAGGTAATGATTCAATATGGTAAAAAAACCTATTTACTTCAGGTTAAACTCATTTCTAAAAGCTATTAATTTCAGTGACATTTAAAGTTCAGCACATGTTTTGAGTGCATTGCTGAGCTGGAATTCCAGGCTAGCCTGCTAGCAGGTATTTTGTGGATCTCATGGCAGTCAGGCATTCTTTCCTGACAACTGCTGTCAGTTCAGTGTTCTGAAATATTAGACATAACAGTACCATGCAATGTACCTCCATTTTAATTTTAAAAACATGCAAAATTTCAGGATCAATTTACACCCATTTGTCTTTCTAGCAGAAACATATACATATTAAGATACATAATGAGTTTCCACTGTTCTAATGAGTTTTAAATGTTAAACATGAAATATTGCCTGAGGTTGTTTCCCTAGCGTATTTCTGGTACATGTTTGCAATTGTCTTCAATATTTAGAAACAAGAATGATAACAAATCTGTCAGCTCTTCAGAATAACCTACAACTGGGGAAAACTGTCAGTGTTCTTCAGTGCAATGAAAAATTGCCTAACATTTTAAATTATGATTAAAAACTTGATACCATTAATTAAGAACATTAACATCTGTAGTTCTAACACCTAGGCTATATTTCTAGCATATTCTCCATAATGATTTGGAAAACATATTAATACTTTAAAAAAAAACCTCAAGGTTTGCATTTCTTAATCAACTTGATAATACAAAACAAATATTACTCGTTTCTTTCTGCATTATTACAGTAGGAGTCAATGTCAATATCAATATAAGCATAGCCCCACTTGCAAATCCAGAGAGTGATTTTTTTTTTATCTGTAAGATAAAAATCTAAGCAGGTCAATGACAAACTAGGCCCTTGCAACTTCTCTGCATGTCAATCCAAGCAGATCTCAGACATCAAACTGAGGAACAGTCACATAAGAGTGAGGTCTGTCACTCCCCACAGCCCATAGCTCTGTTATTTCTGCAGACCTACTGGTATCAGCTGGGGTTCCGAGCACCAAATTAATCTGTTGCTCTTGCATTTCTTCAGGAACTCAGTGGAAAAATCCAGAACATATCTAATAGATTCACAGCTTTTGAAAAATCACACTCAAATTGTGTTTTTTCATTAATACTCACCATGGCAAGACACAGAAATATGTTCTGCTTCCTATCAAGTACTTTGTTTGCACAGATTTCATCATGGTTAAGTTTGGCAATGGATAGAGCAGAATGTTCCCCAAGGAGCACAACTGAAAGCACCCAGAATTATACGGCACAGGTATTCATCCACCTTTAGAAATTTTTAGGAGGTAGGAGTCAATTTCAGGTGGTGAAACATGCTCTTTCACAGATATGTTCTGGCAGAAGTGTCATAACAAAGTGAATGGTGCAACTTTAATGTCCTTCCAATATCTTTCTAGCACTACTACGGTGTACAATAAACTAGCCTGATGAATTCACACATTTGCACATCATTTAGGAACATTCATCAGTAATGCTGTTGAAATTCTCCCTCTTTTTCTGGTGATGATACCTGGCCACACAGTTGCCACAATTTATAAGGCTGGAAGTTAACAAAGAAGCCACCTGAGGGAGAAGAAGTACAATGCTCTGATGTGAATTTAGCATGACGATAATGCTGATGGCACACTGATCTTTAGTTGTTACTCAGCAGCTCTCATCCTAATCAAGGACTTTTCAGTTTCACATCTTTTCCTCTTTTATTATAGTCTTAAACTTGTTCTAGAAAATAAAGTGTGTATTCATCTTCATATGAAACAAAAATGCAAAACATTTACTTGTGGAGCTGTATTGAAAATATTCACAAAATCAAACAAAAGTTTCTCTTTTAACCCTTACCTTAAGCATATTTGCATCAAGAATTAATTAGAGTATAAAACTTAGTTATGTTTTTAGCAGACCAGACTAGATACTTGAAATTTATGGAAGATTTCTACCTCATAACCCTTTTCAATGTCAATTTTAAAAGAAATCCAAGTAATTTTCTAGATAGATTAAAATGTTACCATTTTCATTCCTGTCTGCACTACGACATTTATATATGGGCCACTTGCTAGTAGGTAAAATTGTTTCTATATAATTGCATTGGTACAATTCAATTAAAAAACCCATACCTTTGTCAAGTGTGTGGTGGGGATGGGGAGGAAGGGAAAAACCTTCCTCTCAACACATTCCTCTTAAATCTCACAGAATGCTTATCAAAATAATAAGTCTAACTTGCTTCTCTGTTGCTCCGTACATAAAGCAGATGACCAGAAAAGGAAAGAACATGAGTAATAAAACAGAAAACTCAAAGATTGTATTTTAAAAGGCTTTGTTCTTTAATATTACTAAACTTACTAAATAGCTAGGTACAAAAATAAAACATACTATGTGACAGACTAAGTGAAACATGCTTATAGCACATAGAAGCAGTGCACCTCTTCCACAGAGTGAGAAGAAAAAAAAAAAAAAGTACATTTTAGATGTTTTTTCTTAAGCTAATTTTATTTGTAAAGACCATATTTAATAATAACAGTAATTGTTTCATACCACTTTTTTTAGAAGCAATGTTTATTCAGTATAATTTTACCCAAGTTTATGTCCCATTGCTGAGTAGGGAAACCATTGAAAAGAGTATGCAAATATCAGGAACAAAAAGATAATTTTTCTTTCTTTTTAAGATTTGGCATTGTAGGAATATATAAGTCAGCAGTAACAGTAAGTCTTTGAGTAATGAGAAGGGTTATTGAAGCGTTAACCTTGAAGTTTGAGAGCAAAATTAAGAGCATTAAAATTCCAAAGATAGGGAAGAGATAATGTACATTCAAATGTGTTTTGCTTTCATAATATTCAATTTCCACATTTAGTACAAATTACACAAGTTTGCACATAAATTTATCTATATATTTTATTGACAAACTGCATATTTTATCAGAGTTTAAGAATGAAAATGGGGGAGGAGAATAGGAAAAATATACATCAAAAATGTTTAACTTGTTTATTAATATGAATCTTCTTTGGAAAAGTCAGAAAGAGTTTAGGCATCAACTAGTGGTTTGAAACCAATTCTGGCAATTTATCTAAAGGGTAACTAGTTCCCACTGAAGACGCAATAAGCCTCCACCTAAAAGCAGGGCTCCTACGGGCAGCAATTGTCAGCCTGCATCTGTGCTTGAATCAAAACTCCAGGCCTGAGCAGTCAGAATCCGAAATCCGGCACGGAAGGAAACTTCAGCCTACTGTAACATTCAGAATCAATCTAAAGTTGACTTGACCTATCTCATCAGCTCCGCGGGTGTCAGCTCTCTGGCCAGCTGATTCCCTCACTGCATATGCCATTTCACATTGGAGTGCTGTCACGAGGTTCGTGCAGTTCAGAATTGCTGTTGACCTCCGCAGCTGCAGGGCAGGGTGGAAAACGGGAACCACACCGCGCTTTAACATTTATGTGTAAGTAAAAGGTGCTGTCACAAGTAACTTCACTATGATAAAATACTGATTTGTTACCTCTTGATAGTCAATGTTAAGGTTAGTTACGGAATAAAATTTTTCTTAGTCTTTGACAGACAAGTTTTCTCATCACAAATTTCCCTTTTTCGGACATAGCATTCTACATCGCAAACCTTTCTTTACTAAAAGAAAATGATCACAACACTGACAAGTGAATCTTCGAGCAAGAGAACCAAAACCAGGGCTTTCTGCAGATTCATGTCTCCTGAAGAGACCTCTAATACATACAATAATCTGAGTTCTGATTGAACGTTTTATAGGTGAAGCATTCACAGTATTGCTCTCACACCTGACACTCAGCAAGAGTTAAAACATCAACACCTGTTCTCTTTATTTTCACAGGGAACAGAGAAAATACCTCCCTTAGGGTAATTTTTGAGATTTCAGAAACAAGTCATCTCGAATTAAACTTGGTGAAAAAAAGGAAACAAACCAAAGTCTGCTACTGAAGAGGACATGGTGCATTAGGGACTGCTTTTGTTTCTCATTAAGCATCACCTGACAAAAAAGGAAGCAAATGCTCTGATACATAGAAATCCCTTTAGATTTTTTTTTTAAGATATTCAAAAGAAGAGATCCCACTTGATTAGAAAAAAACTGCAGAAATCACACTGGGTTAAAAATGCCACCAAATTAAAAGTTTACAATGAATGGCAGAAATTATAATTTTAATGAATGTAAATCAGGAACTACAAATTCAAGAAAATGTAAGTATAAGGGCACAAGAGGAAAATAGTACAAATCACACATGAATCTGAGGAAGGTGTTGTGAGTGTATACATTGAAAAACAGTACTTATGACTGTATTAATATGCTCCACAGCAGAAAGAATAGTTAAAGCAAGGAAGAACCAATCATTTCTATTGCATGTTAGTAAAGGAGTGGTGAGAAGGGAAAGCTGAGTCATGATCCATAAGAAAGTTTTTTTTAAAAATTGGGTATTTACTCCTCATAACACAAAGTAGGATAATTCTGTGTCATTCTATGCACTAATTTCTAAAACTCAGAACTAAAATCAGTCTTCTAGCACGTGAAAGTTTGCACCTTTGTAACATCCTTTTTCATCAACTCTTAGCCTCTGATCTGGCACCCTTAAAACTATTCAACCTTAACACAGTTTGACCTGTGTAGTACTTGTTTTTTTCATTTCTATGGATGCAGAGACCATTTTGCCACTAACTAAACCCAGTTCCTAATTATTTGGCTATTTCATAAAAATTTCAGCAGGGTAAAATTAGCATTATATATTAAGCCAATATAATAAGTAGACTAAGACAATCATTGCAGTTTTCTGTCTTGTGCATCTGAAAACCACCTTTCATATTTTAGTAAGAAATGTTTTCCTAGTAAACTAATTTCCACTATCTGTAATATTTTCATAGCTGTAGCTCTCAGCAATAGCTAACCTTGTTATGGATATTTCCAGTCGCAATATCCTCGGAACACAATCTGCAGTATTGATTCTGAGACTGGAGTTTAAGGGGAGTGAGAAAGATTGACAAAAGGATTATAATCCTGGACTTTAGAAAATCAATTTTTAGCCTCTTCAGGTACCTGCTTTTCAGTATCGCACAGGAAACTGCCTCAGGAGCCAAAGGTGACTGATTCAAATCTGACTGATTTTCAGGGTCTCCTCAGAGCAGAGGAATGGTCCTCTCCAGGGTGCAGGAAGGCAAGCATCCCTGTCTGTGCTCGGAGAGAGATCACATGTGACTTAAGGTGAAAGCAGCTGCACAAAGGCATTGTCTGCACCTGTAGAACAAGAGGGAGGAAAGCCAAAGGTCAGCTGAAACTGAAATTAACAAGAGAAAAGAAGAAAAGCAGAAGGAAAGGTAGACAGAATGTATTTGAAGAAGAGTTGGGTGTCACTTAACCTACCTGGACATGCAAAAGTCTCACATATCAGATAGGTGCCAGGAATGAATGTTTTAGGATGCTCAAATAATCACTGATGAAGATAACTCTCCTAGATGAGAGCAGTATCCTTAATATAATATTGCATTTATGGGACTGAAGTTTTTTATGCTATATTAAATTAAATTGCTTATTGAGAAGCTATAGGAGATCTTAAATAGGAAGAATTTCAGACCTGAAGACAGACCTCTTTTTCAAACTGGTCCTAATTTGAAGTCAAAACACCTAAAAAATAATAAAAGTCACAATGATGCTTATAGTAAAAGCATAAGATGGTTCCAGCTGTTTCTGTTATGCTTTGCTAATTTGATCTATTTCTAGGAAGATTAAAAATGTGTAGGAACACTAACATCATAAATGTTACGCTTGCTTCCACCACCGTTTTTTTTTTATGTTTTAGTGAGAATATCATATCACCTGTATTCTCTTCCGTGATCAATGAAATAAGTTTCCAAAGGTGATATTTGCATAATTACACAGGCAGAGCAACAAAGATAAATCACTGCATATCAGAGCAGAAGTGTTCTCTACTCCCACTGTTGCTCTAAAGTGTTTGGCAGAACTAAATAGGAGTGTAGTAGCCCAGATGTTGTAGCAATGACAGAGTTCTCTAAATTCATTGTAAATTTAATAGGCAACAGTTATAGAAGTTCTTCTGCCCTTATGCTTGTATAGCCGGCAGCTGTACGAGATGACATTTAGAAGGGAATGGCAGGTTTTAAAGATCAAGAGAGATGAGAAAAAAAGGGGATGGTTTGTAGGTTCTAGGTAGCATAAGTGTTCAAAAAACTTAAGGGAAGCTCTAAATGAATGCAATGTTATAAAACAATTATCTTTCTAAAGTTTATGAATAAATTCAGTCAGATACCTGATGGAAGTTAAGCGTGTAATCTTTTGATCATATATGTACAAGCGACATCTTAATGGATGACACTTCATTTCAAAGTCAGTTCAGAGGATTAGAGTGCTCAGGGTTACTTGGTGTAAGGCATCAAAATGAAAAGCCATTGCTGGAGCAAACATTTCCTCACAGATACTGCAGCTTGTTGTTGTCAACTTTTCTAGAAGTATATCCCATGATTTCTTTTTGCATTAATTGTTCCTGTTCCTTTCCAATAAACTGTGAAATAACTTGTCCGTATTTCTTGGACACTTTGGAAGGTGATGGAAGAAGATGAGAACTGAAGTTATTTAGCTTGCATTATCACCAGCCAGACCGAGTTACCCATGTGTGTAAAACATTTAAACTACATCATATACATCTGTGCTGGAACTTCATTCTATACCATGGCCTTACATGTGCACATAATTTAAAATGCAAATATACTGTTGGCTAAACAGTTCACACTTTCACTTCAGAACAGTGGCATTATTGCCTAAAGCACCACAACAAACACGAGGTCAGAACAGTCCGATACATACTTGAAACATACATAGATCCTCACATGAACAGGCACAGAAAATGAAATATTTTACAAGAATAGAGCTCTTCTTAACCAAATATTTTTGCAAAAATTGCACTCCTAAGAACATGCATGTGGTTAAATAAAGCCCCACCTGTTGAGCGCACTATTGCCCTAAGCCAGCTCCTAGCCAGAGACCTCAAGCTGCAGCTAACACAGCTCTGCTGTCTCCAAGATAATGAGCCCACAGAGCGGGCTTGCAGGTAGGAGCAAGATGCCTTACACATGGACAATCTTAACTCATTTTATTTCCTGGAAATAATTTTGCAGGCACTTTTTAAGAGGGAAGGTGCTGTGCTCAGAACTAGTGCCACAGATTGTCATACAATTGAATCGAGGCTCCCTAAAACACCAAACAACCCCCGCAGATTAAGGCCCCCAAACAGCCCCACCTTACTGAACTCAAGAAACTAGGACAGTGAAACACATTCTTCATTAAAAGGGTCATCAGTTGAAAACAACAAAAGATGGAAAGTCCTAGATTTTTCAGAAATGCAAATATAATGAAGTAAATAATGTTCAGAGACTAATTTTATTAGAAAAATTAAGTAAAGAATGCATACAAAATATAGGTGTCATTGCATCAAAATATTCTGTTTGCTTCAAAAGATTTTGCACAGTTACAATATTCTAGTGTACCTGTTACAGAGTTCACTAGGAAATCATACAGCGCCTTTCAGTTCCAAGACTGATATTTAATGAGACAATTTGAAGACTGACTCTTTTTTATATTAAAAAATTACTATAATGAATATTAAGCAGATAAAATTATTTGCAAACAATGAATTTCATGCTTAAGGTTTTTCAGCCTCAAATTTTGCACCCCTTCACTTGTGATCCATTTAATAAGAGCTGTATTTGAAACCATTTAGCATTCAAGGTGAATGCCAGGTTTCATCTTGGGCAATTTCTAAATCTCTAGGTTCTCATTTCATATGTGATTCTCTCCAGTCAGCAACTGCTATACATATGAAGATAAGAAAAATATATATGCTTGGATGACTTTAAAATTTGCTTTTCCAACAGTGAAAAGCTGATGCATCCTTAAATGCTTCCTTTTTCATCCTTGAATAGAGACTTTTCTTTTACTTTTCCAATAATTTTTAAATTGACATTTCATATTCCTGTCACTGCAGCTCCCTCAGCTTCTTACTGTTAAGATGCACTGCTAGAAAGAAAAAAAAAATCACAAAACTCTAAAAATTGAGCTGATTTGTATTAATTCATCTACCTAATTCATGGGGAAAAAATGTTCTTTATTAACTTCTTCTCTGAGGAAAGAAATGCCTCATTAATTTTAAACACATCAATCTGAAAATGCTATCCATGTCAGATAGAATAATGACTGACATTACAGAAAGCACAATAAACTGCACAGAAAATACAATCACCCATTATTCACTGTCATGCGAATTTATACTCATGTGTGTAAATACACATGGTTTTCTGTACTATGAAAGCCTTGAAAAGTAGAAATTTCAAGAGTGGATGGAATGTAGGGGAGAAGAGAGATAAACAACATGGATTTAGAAATTTATTTTAAGACTGATTAAATACTGACTTTTGTATTTCTTTGAAATAATTGATGCTCTCTTGCATGCACTGGTCACCCCAGGTCCACAGACCTAGAAATCTCTTCAGAGAATGCAATCAAATTGGTCAGGTTTGATTTATTCCTGGTAAATCCATGCTGGCCTGTTCCCACTTACTTGTTTTTCTCATTTCTGGAAATGACTTCCCTGCAGCTGCAATGTTACATTATATTACTGGTATCAGTCTGTTAACCATATCTAGCTGTCCTATTTAATTTCTGAAATCTGATCACTTCAGAAGTGCCTTCTTTCTCAAGATTGCTACAGAACAGAAGTTGTCCATTTTCTTTTTCTTTCTTGTTACACACGCCGTGGAAATGCACAAACAGCCTGACTGATTAAACATCTGATTGAATGGAGTGAAGGTGGGGAAACTAATAATCAGTCGTTTCATAATATACGCAAATGTCAGCTATCTAAGCTTTTTTGAAGATAGCAGCTATCTGAATGGATATGAAAGAAACAATCTGTCAACATATCTGTTAAATCACACCCCCACACCCCCTTTTTGCAGTCCCCATGGAAGCTTGCTCATCTCATCCAACATTAATAGACACATTGTGTTACTTGATTTATTGTGACTAATTTAAGTTGAAGGTAAAAACAAAGGTGGTTAGAAAAAAATCTAACCTGATCACCTGGAATATGTGAAAAACAGAAAAGAAATAAAGAACAAGGTAAAATATGGTTTATGAAGGGGAAAAAAATGAAGTACTATCATGTGGTATAATACCCAAGTTACATTTGCTGTTCTGCAAGCACGAGTCATTCTTTTCATCTTGCCTCAATATCTACTCATTTATTACTTTATAAATTACAAAACGAGGGTTAGCCAACCAATCCATTGATATGAAGGAAGATCACAGCTGAAATGACTTGACTTACTAAAGACTTATAAATTATTATCAGTTTTCTATTAGCTATTACCGCTCTATTTTTCTATTAACAATGGTTATCACTTCTTAGCAAATATAATCTTTAATACCTGACAACTAAGGTCTATTCAAAGAAACTTCTAATGCAGATATTTCATTTTTTCTCAAATAGAACCTGTTATCAGGCTAAATTACTGTACATGGCTTTTCTCTCAAAGTATATCTGTCCCTATAAGTGGGAGATCAGTTCCAGAAGGAATCTAAAAGAATTTTCAATTCAAAGTGTACATTCACCCACCTTATACTGAGATGGAGTTTTCCTTTCCTTAGTTTATCCGTATTTGTCCATGTTCTAATCTCTAAACTCCTAGAAAGATATAATAATTTGTTCAAACTTATATGTGTGGAATACACGTTGGCCACTCTAAATGGATATAATACACTGCATTTCACAATTAGTATGATATTTGATACTATTTCACAAAAATGTGAGTGACTCTGAAGTGATGAATTAATTAACAGGTTCTACAGATTCTACTAAAATAGATTCACAATTCACTGACAAACATTAAATCCATTTTTATTCAACTTTCTTCTCGCATATTATTTTTTCCACACACTCAAAAGAAAAAAAATGGTGCGTGGAATATTCTACAAATAGACTGACATTCAGTTTGTGATGAGGCAAGTGTAGAAAACTCCACGCTGACACAACTTTTTAAAGCAAATGGTTGCATCAAAGCTACTTTTATCAGAAATCCACTATTCTTAAATATTTCAATACAGAGTGTTAAAATAAAAGGCATCAAGACTTACTTAAAGATGCAAAGAAACTGCATTGTGCCAACAGAAAATTCACATATAGATGTAGCCCTTTTTCTAAAGAGATCTTCACACTTAAATAATTTTCAAGACCCTTTCCTGGACAAAAGGCAAAGCTGATTAGCTAGTAGTTCCCTCTATCATTATTTTCATTCTTGGAAAATAAATCCAAGATTTGAGTTTTGCATTTATTAGGGATTCCCTCAATCTATACATAATTCTAAAAGTAACAGGGGTCTTTGACTTGATCAGCCTTCACTGGTTGTTGTTCCTCTGTTTGAACTCTGTGCCTAGGCATAAAAATCTGTGGGACCTTATAGTGAATATGTAGGCAAAGGCACTGCTGTCTCTACCTTAACTGCATCCTCTACATCCCTGAGTGACTGACCCATTTCGTCACAAACCCACATTTCATTTATTCTCTCACTGCTCATGAAGCAGTAGAAGATCTTTTAATTACCTGCAACTTCCCTTGTCACTTCAGTTCTAAATTAGCTTTGGCTTTTCTGACACCACACGTGCAGGCCCAAGCAAGGTTTCCAAGTTCCTGCTGTGCAGCCTGTCCTCATTTGAATCTCCAGTCTGTGCCCTTTATGAACTGGAGCGTGTTCAGCCAAGCCACTCTCCTGATATACATTTGCACATTTTTCTAAGTGTTAGGATGACCCAATCTAGTACTTGAAGATGTGTTAATTGTGTATGGGATGTCTCAAAGAGGGGAAAAAAGAAAAAAAAAGAAAAAGAAATATAGACATCACCAAATTTATCATCTCACAACGCTTTTCTAGTGTCCAAGTTTCACCGCTTCAGGGCTAAGATAAATTTTACCTAACATGAAGTCTTATTTATTCCTGAAACTTATTGCGAACTCAAAACTAGATTTCAGATTTCACTAAATGTAATCTTGTATGTCCTAGTGTGTTTATAGATCTGAATCAAGTACTTATGAAATTTGCTGAACTTCTTTGACTTCAAAAAATGTCAGATGGGAAACACAAGTGATTAATAAATTATAAAAATATTTAAAGCAGGTAAAATATTAGAAATTAGAAACTAAGCTATAGGAAGAACATTGCACAATATCTAGACTTCAGTTTATATAAATATAAGTTATTATTTTGATTTACAATAAGAAAGCTTATACTGGTTGTGTAACTCCCAAAGAAAACCTAAACCATAAAATTTTTAAGTGGTAATATATTTTAAAAGTCTTTTAGTGTGCTACAGAGAAATAAAGAAGAACAAATAATAATTTATTTTTTAAAACCCAGCATTTTGAATATTCAGTTCATCTAAGACTTGGTTTAAAAGAAAATATTTCGTTACAAGCTTCACCAGAAAAAATTGAGCATGATCAAACCCTCTATGCTATGAATATTCCTAGGTTCATCTTCATCAAGAAAATCCTTGATTCTTTTTTTTTTATCAGTTGCCCATAATTATTCTCTTCCTACATGTTTCAAATCTTTTGGATCTCACTGCAGTCAATCAAGTGAACACGTCTTCTCCAGTGCTTCAATTAGTAAGCCTGTATTTTATATTAACTTCTTAGCAACAGGCACTTAGACATTTAACTTTGCCTAGTACAATATATTAAAAATCAAGACTAAAGTTCAATATCTCAGCACCTGATCTTGTTCAGTTTTTCCCTTAATAGATCTAAGCTAATGGACCATAGCTGAGGTCTTATTCATTGATTTGCTTTCTGAAACTCCAGAATTGACACAAAACTGTTTTCAACTAGATTAATTTATTCTGTCCGTTTTCCAAGTAATTTTTTTAGTGCTTTTTGATATTGCCTAGTTGATAAAATGATGCTTTTCCTTGATGAAACAGTCACGGCAATCAGCTTTATGAAAAACATAAATAAATTTTATTTTCCCCCTTTGGCTCTTTGATTTAAACAGAATTTACAGATAAGCATCAGCAACACATCTGGTTATTTTCTTGAAAAATACCTTATCAGCTATTTTTCCTACTACTCCTAGAAGACATTTTTGAAATCAAGCAAAAAGAAAAAAAGATACATACAGTTAGCTGTTGAGTTCATCCTCCACTCCTTGAATATCTTTTCAGATAAAATAATGGGTACATAGGTATCCACCTTTTGTATGTTCATGTAGAAAGACTATTATCCAGAATTCACATTTCATAGTTCTTTCAGTTCAGAAACACTCTAATGTAATTCATGACATACTAACTTTAAATAACAATGTTAGCATTCAGAAGTAATATTCACTAAATCAAACATGCCATTAAAGAAAGAGGAAAAAGAACTTATATTTATGATGATGGGCTTATGCCAAACAAGATAGTAAAAGTTAAATAAAACAAAGTCAAAAGACCCCACACATACTTTAGAATAAAAACTCTTTTTGTCATTAGGTATCTTACAATAACATTATCTCTAAAATGAAGGTTGTCTTTTCTCAGAAGATCAAAAATGGGACACGAATTTACCCTTTTCACCTTACTGTTCTGCTCCATACAGGGATAATAGATTCCCCTGCTATGTTAGTGAAAACAAGAGCCGGGAGCCACTGTCCAAGATTCCTACCCAGCTGAGGGAGCGATCAAATTATGACAAACCTTTTCTTAATGGTTCAGTGAGGCAACCTCTGGGCAGCAGATAATGAACCTCTGCCAGCTCTGTCTCTCAGAAACTGAGCCAATCTCAGTACAGGACATGAAAAAAGGAAATATTTGAAACAAAACACAATTTTTAAGACAGATAGTAAGAAACATTAGTTGGAGATGCTGCATTCTCAGAAAATGTTTCTGTACAGAAGAGGAAAATTGAAGAAAATTCAAAAGCATTTTTTTCTCTCAACAGAACTGAAATTTGCTTTTATATCATTTATATAATTGTTCATCTAAAGTGCTCCTTTTGCAAAATAAATGCACGCAAGAACTTAACCTTGGCAAATTATCTGGTAGGTACTAATTAAACTGAAATTTCCATCAGTCTGGTGCTCTAATGGAACATTAAAAAACTTGATTTGGAACCAATATTTAAAGTTAAATACCAAAGGGAAACACTGAAACTGCATTCAGGCAGTTTTTTCCTCACTCTTCTCTCTTTATCCAGTGGTTTTCCCTTTCTTAAATGAGTTGGCTCAGGGGCACCATCATCTCAGCTGAGGGTCTCAGCTGAGCCCTGCAGGAGTCCTGTGCACCAGATCTTGTTTCTGAAGGTGTATAGTGAAATTTCATCCAAAGACAATGGTATCAGCCAAATATATAAAACTACTTGAAATACATCCACCTCAAACTTATTGGTTTTGAAAGCCTTAATACAATTCAGCATTTTGACAAACTGAGTCTTATGAATTGTAATGACTTTGTATTACAAAATATTGCTAAGCAGAATTTTAATGCACTTTTTTGGGAAGATGTGATACATACATAGAGAGACACCAAAAATATGTTTAGTTAAATACTTAGAATTCACAGCACTAACTGAAAAAAATTATTGACTCCATGAGCTGTGTTTGTAACCCCAAGGACAACTGGAGTTTTGAATTATCCTGTACAGGGTCAATATACTTAATAATTACAGCTGTAACTATGGGTGATGAACAATAATTAGGTCTTTTCTAAATAATAGAAGTACTCTATAGAAAAGCAGACTGAAGTCTTGCTACTGGATGCAGCAGTATTTTTTTTTTAAGGGTGTCACATCCCGTTCTTTTCTATGAGCCCACATTAATTTTCTGTTCTTTTTTAGTGCTCTGTTATTTGATCTGTACCTTAGGCATACAAATGGAAAGTCAGTATTGTGTACATATTTCATACTGTTCATCTTTTCTCTCCTAGTTATTACTAAAAGATCAATAGTTTTCAGAATAGTTTTCAAGGCAAGCAGAATGCCAAAGAGTCAAAACGCTGACAGCATGACTTGTCCAAGATCCTCGATCCCTTCAGAACTAGTTTTAGTCTTCCTGCTCACTGAAGATAGACAGCAATTTTAGCCTACTGGACAAGCAAGAACCCCAGGTAATTGTCAAATGGTTTAAAAAGGTCCCCATGAATTTTTCAATCACAACCCAAAGTAATCCCTTTGAAAATGCAAATATATCCTCGAACTTGTCCATCACTTCCACATTCCTTCGAGGCTGACTCTTAACGAGACTCTAGAGGGTTCTATTTTCCAGTCAAACTGGCTCCACTGACAAACTGATTTCATAAATCAGAGAAAGATTTGGTTTAGAAGGAACTTTAAAGATCATGCTCCTGTCATGGGCACCTTCCACTGGATCAGGTTGCTCAGGTTGTGAACACCTTCAGGAACAGGGAGTCCACGACCTCCCTGAGCAACCTGTTCCAATATCTTGCCACCCTAACAGGAAAGAATTTCTTCTAATATCCAATCTAAACCCACTCTCCTTCAGCTGAAGGTCATTCCCTCTTATCCTGCCACTACATGCTCCTGTGTAAAGCTCCCCTCCTGCTTTCTTGTGGCCCCCTTTAGGTACTGGAAGGTGCTATAAGGTCTCCAGCAAGCCTTCTCTATTCCAGGATGAACAACCCCAACTCTCTCAGCCTGTGTTCATAGGAGAGGTGCTTCAGCCCTGTGATCACTTTAGAGGTCTTCCTTGGACCCATTCAGGCAGGTCCACGTCTTTCTTGTGTTGAGGATCCCAGAGCTGGATGCAGCACTCCCAATGCAGATCCCAGGTGGGATCTCACAATAGCAAAGCAAAGGGGCAGAATCCCCTCCCTTGCCCTGCTGGCCACAACGCTTTCCATGTAGCCCAGGATGGAGCTGGCCTCCAATAAGAAAATTTCCAGTTCACGGAAGATTAATCTAAATGAACATTAAGCACTGGAACAAGTGTTAAACAAATACATCTAATTTGAAATTTCCCACAGAAAATGAAGACAAATTTTAATAGTCTGAAGGGCACTGTCAAGAATTTTTATAAACCCACATAATGAAATGAGAAGTGGCAGCTCCTTAATACACATTTCTTTCATCGAGCAGTTTTGTACAAGGAGGATATTCCATGAGACACACAGACTAAGACTTTGTAGTGTGTTTCCTTTCAATACCTTTTCCTTAGCTTCCTTTAAAAAAAAACCCATAAGCAATATGTCTATGACTAGTTTATAACTTGCCAAAACTCCAGATTTTTATATTGCACATCTTATTATATGGCAACACATCTACTTACAAAATGAAGTAAAATGGAAAGCAAAAACACCACAGCAGATATAGGAAAGAAAAGATGTTAAAAAAAAAAGTCAGTGAACAGTTACAAAAAATTATCAAATATATCATAGGCAAATGAATGCAATATGTCACATACATAAGGCTCAGCAAACCTATGCATGTGTTTAACTTGTTCTTGCCTCTGATACATAACCAACTGAGTTTTCAGCTGTAACTGTGTAGACAGCTTGATTCTGGCTCTGACTTACAAGGTTCTGGAACTTAATTGTTCTTGGGAAGGAGCACAAAAAGATACCATCAGCTATCACTGGTCCAGAAATAACCTCATCTACCAAAGGCATGAATGGTTAACTTCAACACAAAGAAAAATTATATTTAAACACTTGTATAAGTCAGTTGGAAGTTCAATGTAATATTTATTAAGCAGACAAATATCTAAAATTGGTAATGTGGAAAAGAAAACCATATGTTTATTTGGAAGAATATAGTGAGTGTACAAGATGAAGCATAGAGCTGCACGTTCTCATCAAGCAAAATAGCAGAAACTGCAACAATCATATTAGGAGAGAAAGATACAAATGAGCACTTCCACCACTTTAGAAGGTAAATACAGAAGCTACAAAACCTGCCCAAGCTCCAGACAGAGCCTAGCTGTTACTTAAGCAGAAAGCCACAGGGACTGTTTAATACTTCCAACCTAAATCTCTGCTCTGGGAAAAGGATTTTCTAGTAAAGTAAAATATTGGGGTGGACAAACAACAGCACAGCATGTCCTTGATAACCTACATAGTGCAGAAGAGCACATGTGCCTTTTTGGTTAGGGAAAGGGCTTGTGAGGACTAAACTGCAGAGTCACAGAGGCTCTGGGCCTGTGAAGGGCAACTAAAGCTCACAACACTGTCCCAATGAGCTGCACTGCAACTCTATTAAATAAAGTTCTAAGACTTCCACTGCACTGGTTCAACATTACCAGCAGTCAGGTTTTCTCCCACAATATGCCAATATCACTTCCCTGGTTTTCAAGTTCCTCAGCCATTAGAATTGTTATATCTATTTTGCTTTTCCTAGACTTAACTCTCCTCCAAAGGTTGGATATATTCTAAAGATCTGGTCTCCTCTACGTTCAGTAAGTAATCAAGTTTCACCTAACCTTTGTTTTGTTTTTTTTTTCACCCTTCTAGAAGGAACATTTTAGCCAAAAGCTTTGAGACTTGATTTGATGACACCAAGAACTGAGGAATAGCTCATTTCCTCTGATGCCTTATTCAGATGATGAACAAATGCACAAACTTCATTGCCTTAGCTCAGATTGGCTTTTGAAGACCTTCCAGTAATCACTACTCAGAACACATCAGTTTGCATTTCAGAAAGGCCTTAAAGGGTATACACTCTAGTCCTCTGTCTGAAGCCATACTAGAAAATGCACTCTCCTAGTGGATCTTCTAGACCTGAAACCTTAGTTTCATCTTTGACCTTGCCTTTGCACATCTGGACTACCATTTGAGGGAGTTCAGAAAAATACCTACCAGAAGGGTTTTCCTAATCATTGTTTTCCTCTGGCATTTAAAGACTCTGCCACAGATAAATTGTTATATGTAGAAAAATTAATAGTTAGATCCAGTATTTGAATAAGTATTTTCTTTATCATAGGATAGACTCAAGAACATACAAAAACTGTAATGCACCATGAAAAAGACTATGATAATTAATCAGAGATGACTTAACTCCTTATAAATGAATTTTTCAAGATACATGAACTGACTTATTGATTAAAACCAATCCTTGGCAAAACAGTAGTAATTCACAGGAGAACAAATAAAATCAGGTATTTTCCTATAAATATGCCATTTACGATATTTTTGTTTACTGTTCAATGAATGATTCAAGATACTAATTTTCCAAAATCCTTCAGGATACTTTATGAATATGATAATATCAAGAGATATATTGGTTACTGAGGCAATGTGCCTCTCATTCACTAAGAAGGAAAAAAACAAAACAAAACAAAACAATCTCTATTCGGTTTTTCACATTTCCTTTCTCTAATACTTTAAGAACCTTAACAAACACAACAGACACCAGTCACTTTTAAGACTGAGATGTCTCTGTTCAGATAGGAAAGCTAGATTTTTATGTTGCAACTGTACAGTAGCCACAGTTATTGGTTTATCTTCACTTAATGCATGATCCAATAAAATAGCCTGCACATGAAATTCAAATCGGGCTGGCAGGAACATGCAGAAATCAGGCAAAGGTAGTAGGAGATACTAACAGAGAAAACTCTAAATTGAAATAAGAATGGAAATAATCAAGAACCAAAATAGAAAATAATGATTTCTTCTTCCCCCCTCTGAGGGCAAATTATTACCAGAGAAGGATACTAAATGCTTATTTCATGACAGCATAGTTTCTGCACTGCTTATGACTGTTTTGTAGTTTTCTGTGTTGGATGAATGGTCTCAGAGCAGCCACTCAGGTCTGCAGGTGCTCTTTGTAAGGACTATGAGTCAGCCAGTTACAAGGCAGAGCCAGGACGTGTGTCTGTTTATAAAGTCCTGGAAGAGACTGGTCCTCTGGGTTCCTCTTGATTGCAGGTTCTGAGTCAGCTGAAAGAACTACTAAAAACGTCACCTGCTTCTCTACTCCTGCTTTTCTAATCTCAAACATGCAAGATCCTGCAGTGCCACAGTCCAGTGGCAGTCTAATGAGTGCAGAGAAAATTCACTTTGTACTCATGTTGCTGTTTTGTGCAATCAGCAGACCTTCTACGAGCGAAATTGATTTAGCTCCTCAGGTCTAAATTACAGGATGTTGGGCAAAGAGGAACAGCTCACAGGAGACTGCAGCCAGGCTCCCAACATATATTCTCTCTAGTGATATTTAGTTCAACACAATCTGATGGACTCCAACTCCTTTTTACTCAGTTTTCTCTGTTGATTAAGGGTATTGGTCAGCCCTGTTACAAAAGAAATTGGATTCATTATTTCCCCATGACGTTTCAAGAAAATAATAAACAATAAATACTTAGTAAAAGGCAATTTATTTCACTGTAGCATTAGATGGGAAATTTAACTCACCTGTGTTCCCAAGGTAAGATGCAGCTTTCTTTAGAAGTCTTAACGTGCAAGTCAGCAGTGACTCAAAGAACAAAGCCTAAAAAACTGAAGCAAAGAAAGCAAAGGGAATAAGGAAAAAATATTTTAGCTTTCAGTGCTAAAATATTCAGCATCATAGTTATATTCAGGGAGATAAGTAATTGAACTAAGGACTGAAATACAATAGAAACTCTTCAAAAGAAGATAATTTTGTCCAGAAGAAACTCTTGAAGGATGAAGACTTGAAATTTTACTCCTTTGCCATTATGTGTATAATTTAGGGAAATAGAATAGATTTTGTATTAATAAATATTGTTATGACTAATAAAACAATTATTTTATTCGCTTTAATATATACTGACATTTCCACAGAGCAAAACATGACAAGTAATATCCACCCATACTGATATTGTCAGATGGCACGTCCATACACATCAAGACATTCTTGTTTAATTTCAGTACCACAAGGAAAGTGGCCAATAAATCTTTCAGGGAAAATACAGAATGTTTTACTAGAAAAGCAACATTACATTACAGAGCAGATCACTGTTCTTTATTTTCATGTTTACACCATGTTCACTTCCCTCTCTACTGGGTGCAGATATATAGTATTAATCTGAAAATCATCATTGCAATACAGTCTTAAAGATAAGAATCCTTTATTAAATTTTCAGTGAAAAAAAAAAAAAAAAAAGAACTATGTTTTATGCTTGTAGTGATTTCCAGTTAGAGCAATTCACTGTAGGAAAGAGCTACAAATACAGATGCAGGATCCGTGCCTTTGTTCATACTGAGCTAGGTGTGGGAGGTGTGGGAAATAAGGAAGAAGGAGTAGCTGCATTTTCAAAGATTTTGAGGTTAGGAATTCTTGCCTTACAATGCCTCTCACTCGTCAGTCTAAAAGGGGCAATTTTAGATGTCACAGCAAACGAACAAGCCATCTCCAGCCTTGAGGTACAAACAGATTTCCTTACATTTGACTGTAGCTGCACTATAGCTGGATTAAATATTTCAAGCCATTTCTCAACACAGTCCATTTCTAAGCAGCATGATAAATTGAACTGGTTACACTTAGTTCATTAATTCTTTATAAATACATAACAGATGTAATTTTAAGATATGAATGAAAAATTTCACAGAGGTGTCCCATCTTATCAATCTTCTCATCACAGAGCCTTCCATAACCCTCACGGCAAGAAAATGTCACATAAGAAAACCACAACTAGAGTGGCATTAGAAGAAATACAACACATAAAATTCAAACTACAATGACAAGCAGATGATCATCTGTCTATTTCAGCTATCCAACTGTCTTTTTTGCTCTCAGATCTGCTAATATCAGTTAATTTACATACATTTTTGAAACATGGGTAATTATTTGCAGTGCTCATTGTTGTGTTGTAAACTAACTACCCAGATGTTAAACATTTCACTTGTGGAATTTCCATGCCATTAAAATAGAAATTTAAAGGCAACAATGTCTACCTTCTACTTTTTTGCATCATTAATATGAAGGTTAAATATAGATATGGCAAGGCAGACTTTGTCTTATCCCTGGTATTTCCACTTCTTTTTTCATTACGAGTTGAAGGACAGGATTTATGAAATACATGAAACAAGATAATCTGCATCTCTGAAACACCTGAAAGAGAAATAATTTTCCATATGGTAATATCTAATCTTTCTGATTGTCACAGTACTAACACAAGAGAAGCTGCTTTCCTCTGCATCCTCCCTCCCTCCCTTTAAAATGAAATTAAGATATAACATCTCTAAAGAATGCACAAACAGATTTGGGAAAATTATATTAGTTTTAACTTTCATGTACTTTAAATTCATGTTCTGGGTAACAAATTTTTGACCAAATAACTATTATTTCAAACTTTATTTTTTTAAAAGTTCCTTCCAATTTTCCAGAGCTTGCAAAAGGAGAAGCATTGGAAGAACAAAAGGAGAAAAACATTGGACCATCAGGAAAAAGTCTACAGAAATATGTCTTGCAGGAGGAAAAGACACCCCATGTCATTGAATTATAGAATGGACTGAGCTGGAAGAAACCTTAAAGATCATCTAGTTCCAAACGCCCTGCCGTGAGCAGGGACACCTTCCACTAGGCCATGCTGTTCATAACCCCATCCACCCAGCCTTAAACACTTCCAGGGGTAGGGCATTCACAGCTTCTGTCCTTGAAATTTGGTTCATAATGTTAATTTTCTACTTTAAAAAAAGAAAAAAGAAAAAAAAAAACGAAAAAAAAAAAAGAAAAAAATTAAAATTCCAAAGTAGAAGCAATAAAGGAGCAGAACAGCAAACTGAACTGAGATCTTTCAACACAATTCTATTACACAATACAATTGTCCCACCACCAAGGGGCCAAGCAGACATGGCCACAGTGAGGCCTCAGGAGGATGGAAGGGGGGAGCTGCTTGGAAGTGGGATTGCAGACAAGGAGAATGAAAGATCAAAGCACAATTTTGAGAGTGTCAAGAACCACGTCATTCTGGAAAGAAATGTAGTAATAACACAAGAAAGTATTACAGATGTATTATTCCAAGTCAAATCTGCTGTCAAATTAACTCCCTAGCTGACGTACAATGCTTGTATAGAGCACAAAATGAGTGCTTTTTGGGGGGTTTTTTAAAATGCCATGAGATGAAAATCTAAGGTATAAAAGTCAAAGTGCAGCAACCATCTTAACCATTCACACTTTCAAACACAAAGAATAGTTAAGTAGCTGTTTTCTTAAGCAGTGCTCTTGATTGATGGGCTACATGGAATAACAGTCTATTCTCTGTCTCTGGAAATAGAAATGTTTATTTTGCAGTCACTATGATTTCTAGCCTTCACAGCTGAAGTCTACAAGAGACGCTTGCCCAAAATCAAATATTTCTATTCTTCTCCTGAAATCTCTAATCTCATGGTCTTGTGAAATGTTATTATTCCCTCCTGTATTAAGAAAATACAATGAAAAAAAAAAATATATGTATACACAACTAATAAAAGGCATGACAAAGTGTAAACACAGAGACAAATCCAAATAAATTTTCCTCATCTAAATCATTTTTCTGCTACACTATAACATAGTGCACCACTCAGCAAAGTATAAAATGTAACGAGCATTTCTAGTGAGTCAATATGAAATTTTCTTTAGATCTAAACACCCAGTCAGTAGTGACTTGAACCCTTCTAAGCTGCCAAAAGTACAGCTAGCTGCATAGAAATCAAAGCTTTCATAGTCCTGGTCTTCAGCTATCCTGTCCCAGCCAAAAAATTATACATATGACCTTGAATAAATATTCTGAAAGAAATTTCCATTTTAGAAGAATAATTTTTTTGGTAATTGATCCCATGCAGATCTATGGCTCACATACAAAAGTAATTGCAAACAATTTACACACACTACTCCATTTTAATTTGGAAAAAAAAATAGAAATATGGTGATAATGGACTATTTCAAGGTGCAGAATGGGGGGTAGGGAAGGAGCACCTAGTTTAACTACATTTTAAAAGCCCTCTAAAGCTATATAACATGTAAAAACCAACAATTTTATAATATTGTTATCAGATCTTTGATATAGTATATAGCATAAATAATGCTTGTCAGAGACTTCTAATTGTCTACATTTTCTCCAAAACATTTGATTGTTATTTTATCGTATAGTTTTTTACAATTAACATTCCTATGGTTGTGGGGGCACCTAGTGGCAAGCTAAAAATGTTTATGTATAAAGTAGCTGATCACCAATATCAGAAACCTGTTTTATTTTCAGAAAACCTTTGCTTGAATAAAAAACACCTTTTGTGCAAGATTAACTTCAACACAAAGTAATATTAAGAAATAACAGCTGGCCATAACACCCTGGCATTTTCACTGACTCCCTCTCCCTTCCCTCCTCCTGTCTGACATGTGTCTATCGGAGCTGAAAAATAGACTTTGAAAATAAAATCCCTTTTTATCCCATATACCCTGTCAGAATTCATTACTCCTCTGAGCAGCTTCTCTTAGACATTTCACATGAGAAAGGTTTAAGGTTTAATGCTAAACTTACTTATTTGAAGATATTTCATGCTACACTGGATTTTGATTTAGCAGAGGGATATGGCAGAGCAGTGAAATCACAATACAAGCAGAACAGAGCAGTTCAACATACAGTAGGATCACAATGCAAATATGATTAATTTTAGTGCTCCTTATATGTTTGCTATGATGGCACTGGGTATCCTCAGTCACCAGGAGGGAAAATTTATATTGAGTCCAGTTCAAGCCTGTTTCTATCTAATTTCATTTTGTTGTCTGTCTGTTTTTGTACCCTGTTGAGCAACTTACACCCTTCCTCCATGGTAGTCAGGCTAGCTTGGAAAAATACTCATATTCTTCCTTAACCTGAGAAGTAAATAAAATAAAATAATCAATTACACAACCAGCTGATGCTCTCAAGAGGTTCAACCAGCTGATCTAAACCCAAGTTCACCTCCAGTCCTCCTTGTGTTGACCTAAAATCAGCTTTCTCTGAAATAGCTGTTGTCACTCCTTGCTTTCTTTCCTGAGCTACATGACTCAACTGCCTGTGCCCGCCTTGTCTGAGCAGTCTTCCACAGCAGCACGAGTTCTTCAGTCACACCACCATCTCTTTTTCCTTGCCTCCACCAGGCAAGGAAAGTTATTTATTTGAATAGGTTTCCTAAAATTTGATTATTTTCCTGTAACAAAAAACAAACAAACAAACAAACAAACAAAAACTTTCCTCGTTTCAAAAATTAAAAATTTTATACGAACAGCTAATGCCTCTCTGGAGGTTCTCTGATTTGTTTCATCTATTCGAATTCCACATGCGGCTTTCCCAATAAGCTTCCTCAGTTGTCTTCCTTAAGGCTTTCTCTCTGATAAGTTGAGCAGATTCATCTGTCAAATTGTTCTTCTTTCCCTGGTTTCTGTGCAAGGCCCATATGAAGAAAAACAGGCAAGCAGTCTGGCTAAGCCTTCATTCTACACAGCAAAATCCAAATGTTCCCAGAGATGCACCATACAAAGATGTTTTCTTGCTCCTCACAGAATTCTTGGTGCTAAGTTTTGTCCTACACTTTATTTAATGGCACTGCCATTCTAATTATTAATATTTTAACCACTCAGATGCCTCATGCTCCAGACTTGTAATTACAGCACTCATTCACAAATGTCAACTTTAACTAGGTCTTTTGTGTTGGGTTGGGGGGTTTTTGTGTTGGTTTTTGTGTTTTGTTGGTTTGTTTGTTTGTTGGGGGGGTTTGGGGATATTTGTTCATTTTTTGTTTGTCTGTTTTGTTTGGGGTTTTCGTTGGTTTTGAGGGTTTTTTTAACCTAGATATATCCAGCAGTAAGCAATATCTTCATGCCATCTCCACTGGGCTGTGCAGATCCTGAACAGCATCTTCAAGGTTGGTAATAGGCAGTGCAGCTCCTCTCTAGAGAACTGGAGAAACAAACAAAGAAAGCAGTTTTGTTCCATGGGACTACAACACAGTGTTATCGCGCTTAGGAACAGAAAAGACAAGGTAAATTTATGGTCTAAATCCAAATACATATCTATCTTTTTATCCTGTACTGGTGCCTCATGGTGTTCACCTCCAGAAGTCAGATCCTTCCCCAGGACTCAGTAACCACCTCCCAGCAGCCACAGAGTTCTGACTGTTCAACCTGCTCCTCACAAGAAAGAAAGACCACAGATACTACTGCCCTCAGCAACCTCACGTAGCTCAGTCACCAACATCATTTTGACTAACAACCCTTATCAGCTGGATCTCATTATCAGCTACAGAGAAAGTTCACTGAACTCATTAGAAATAGCAGATAGGAAGCACTTGTTCATCTTTTCATCAGGATACAGAAATGCTGTGCAACTCTATTGCTGTATTACAAGTTTCTGTCTCCATAAAACTGCACATTTGGGCATGTCTCACTTAAGCTAGCAAATTTTATATATATATATATATATGGAAATGGATTATTTTGTTCAAATTATTCTATCAAAACTATCTCTCACCATTACACTGAAGTAGGAACAAAATAACAGAGAGTGAACTGCCCTCTGAATCTCTGGCATTATTGTCTTGCAACTTTATCTGGACTTTTCTAGAAAAACTAACTGCATTCAAGACTGCTTAAAATCACAAAATCAGTCTTTTCCAGCCCACATTGGGGGAGCATAAGTGAGTTAAACCTATTAACAGGAACAAACCCAGGAAGAGGTTAGTCAATTAGTCAACACGATTTTCAGTGTTTATACAGCTGTAAGGCAATAATTTCCATGCATGGATGAAATAACTAAGATATGCTCAGCCAGAGAGGGATGGCCATAAATGTACAAAATACAAATATTTGTGTGAAGATTTTGCTATAGTTTATATATATATATATAAAGACACTGCATTGCCTCATCTGTGGCAATTAAGCTGTTTTTATTGTATCATCTTATAGTGCTGAAAATATAGCATTACTCTCAAAGTGACCTGAAAAAGATTTGCTGTACAGTTAAAGTATTAGAATTAACTCTTTCCTAGATATTTGAACCAGAGGGATATCCTTTCAGAGTGGCAACAAGAAAGGGAAGTATTATTTTTACCTATTATGATGTGCAAGCATGAAAAATCACAGAAAATAAAAATTGTAAAACAGATGAACAAACTTAGAAAATTTACTGACATACCACAGAAATTTCATGTGTATCTACAGGGTCTCTATCCAATATTGCCAAAAAGCATTTTGTCATTGTCATCTTTTCATCTTTATTTTTCCATATGTAGATATCTTTTCTTTGCTTAAGTGATGTATCTCCTATATACCCTCTGTCTTGTCCTCATGCTACAGTCTTATTGTTTCAATAAAGAAAGCATGCAAGATAAAGTTGACTTTAATCACCTAAAACTAGGATACACCATGATTTTTGAAGACCACAGATAAAGAAGGCATTCTGGTAAGACTAATTTTCAGCACAGGGGAGTTATTTTGGAGCATTAATTCACACATGGACCAGCTCATATCCTAAAATGCTTCAAACAGATGATAGAACTTCACTTTTCTCTCATGTATAGTCATCTGAATTTATTATTATTCCAGAAAGGTCAGCTAAGTTCACCCATATCAGAAGATATTAAGTACTCTCCAGGTTAAGGGACTTGTCCTTCTAGTATGGTATTCTCTCAGACAGTGGCAACAGGAGATTTCAGGGAAGGAGACAAGCCTGGAAACTTTCCTTTCCGCTTGCCCTCAACTTTCCCAGAACCTGCAACTACTCCACCAATGGCACTAGAGGGCACACTCCAACATAAGCGCTTATTTTCCAATAATTCTTTTCTATAAATCTGCCCCATTTCTTCTTTCTTTAACTGATGAAGGTCCCCTGCTTCTAAAGCGTTCAGTAGTAGTAACGTTCAGAAGATCACTACCTCATGTATAAAGAATTGCTTTCTTCTACCTGTTCAAATCAAGCTTTTCTAGTTTAAATACCTGCTAATTCTTTTATTGTGAGTCTTAGAGAACACTATCTCCAAATTCAGCTTCTTTCTCAGCCTTCTCTGAACTTCCTCTCTAAACTGAGGTCTCTGTCTTTCCTCATTGCCTTTTTCTAACTGTTCTTGTCCCCTTAATGAACTTCAATTTTTTTCTTGATCTACATGTATTCCTTGATGATACTCAATATCTTGCTGACCATTTTGATTGCTGCTGCATTTTAAGACAATGATTTCAGATAACTGTCCAAAATGGCCCTAAGATATCTTTCCTGATTTGTAATCAATTCAAAATTTGCTACTGTGTCAACCTGGATGTGTTTCTTACATTATTTACCTTAAAGTAGTTCAAAGTGAACCTCAGGTGCCACCTTTTGTCAAATCTCCCAGTTTTTTTAACATCTTATTTTAAGGCCTTGCCACTGACACAGCATCTGGCTGTTCAGTGAAGTATCTACTGCACTTTGTCCAATAAATCTGGCAGTCTTCATTCTGCTGGGGGACTTTTAACTGCTTACAAGCTAAAAATGTATTAGGTTTTGGAAGTTTTTATTAATTTAATAAGCTTGTCCCACTTTGAAATGTTGTTCAGACTAACATGGTTCACTCAGCAAGGTTCTTCTATATGATCTTACAGCAAGTGTTGAGAGTTTCCTCAGGATTTATGTCAACCAGGGGCCGGCCATCAGTTTCTGGCTTCCCTTCTGCCACCAACACAGACCTTTTCTAATCAGCAAATACCCGAAATCCATCAACCTACAAGTCTGTATGCCAGTGTGACACATTGTCTTATTGCACCTTTTCCTTCTGGCACTGTGCTCATATGGAAAAAGCCAGGATGTAACATGCAGAAAGCGAATTTGCAAAGATAGAGTGTGTACTTTCAGGGAAGTAGTAGTAGTGAATGTGCACTAAGACCCCTTAGCTTTGAGCACATTGTGAGAGAATAGGTAGGTCACAGAAAACTGCTCTCAACAGTGCTGCCTGGGAGCAGAAAATGAAAACTCCTAACAAAAGATGCTATCTCAAGGAAGTTTTTGTAAATGCAGACCAACAGAAGATTACAAAACTGACACAGACATGTTTTACTAGAAGGGGATTAGAAATAATCAGGTTGGCCAGAGCACGTATTCACATCCAGAGGAGAAAAGTCTGCAGCCAGCCATTAAAAAGGTGTGTATGTGTCAGACAGAGGAAGAACATGCTTTCAACTTCTTGCTTAGTCTCTTTCTGTCAAAAACTTAAATACCCAGATGGATAGTTACTGGGTGGCAAATGAAGACAAAAAGCGCAAGAGTAGCCTTAATTTGAAATCACCTGGCATGTTCCCAGGGCACATTTTATAAAATTCATGTGATGTTTTCTGTTGACTGAATCTTCTACTGAATTTTCTTGCCGCACTGAAAGGGATGTAATCAGCTACAAGAAAGTAAAGCCAAAATACTGATCCTGGTCCTTCATTTGCTGACATTTAACTCCATTCCTACATGCTTACCCTAACTGAAAATTACTAAAAACGATACAGTTAAACTTGCATATATGCATATAATACTAGATTTATACCATTGTGTGAAACATTTAAAGTCTAATTGAAATTATTTTATCCATAGATGTTAAAAGAGAAACACAAAACCCTAATTTGAAAGTACATTAGGGAAAAAAGTATCATCTTAATAATATATTTTTCACTAATTTAAGTGAAGAGAGAAGCAGGAAGTGAGGAAAAATAGGTGATTTTTTTTTTTTTCCAGTAAACATTACATTTTTGAGGAATAATAAACCAACTGGATTTAAGTTTGGGGGGGTTAACAGTAAAAAATAAATTATTTAATTTTGGTTTCAACTGATTTTGAAACTGATTGATTATCAAAGTCTGATGGTTTATTTTGTTCAAATATATAATTTCATCATGAAACAAAACTTATTAACAAAACCCTGGATCCTGCAAAGATTTATGCACATGCTTAAGATTACAATATTTGGCTATTCTCATTGACTTTGATGAACCTTTTCAATATCCAGGATTTTGTGTCTGCATGCAACATATATTTCGGTGTGTAAACATAAACTTCATCTTCTTACATTTTTAAATTTTCTGCCTCTCTCCAATGTTAATCTTTCCAATTCTGAAGCTGGATAAGTCTGTGCATCACTTTTTTCCTGCCCCCTAAAACATTTCCAGACAGAAATGTAAATCAGACAAGTAGCAGACAAGCAAAAGATAATTTCTCTAACACTGACAAATGATCCAAGAATACTCCTAGCAATACCTGTAGGATTAAACAATGTCTTTGTGAGTAAATTCAGCAGCCTAATCATTCTATCTCAGACCTAAAGCTGCAGCCTCCTTAGTCATTGTTTTATAAACAACTACGAAACCAAACACAAAGATTTTTGTCCTGACTTTTGCAGTAAGATATGAATCTATGGTAGTTAAATATCTCTATAATGTATGCTCTATAAAATCATTTTTATAAAGATTTTAGTTCAATTTAAGTCAAATCAATTAAGACTGGATTACATGAAGATTGGATTTCAAGAAGTGTTTGAACAATGCTCTCAGGCACATGGTGTGATTCTTGCAGTGTCCTGTGCAGGGCCAGGAGCTGGACTCAGTGATCCTGATGGTTCCCTTCCAACTCAGTACATTCGATATCGATACATTTTTTTTCCTAATTCTTGGTCTGACATGCAAATTCCTTATTTTTATGCACAGTACACAGAACTCTTTTTATGGAATAGGTAAGACAAACAAAAGATTCTCTCTAAATGTACAAGATCAAAATTATAAAGGTTGAACAGCCAGAACATTAATTCTTTTTAAGGATTTCCTTAATGAACTTCCATTTAAAGACTTTTTAACACTTCTGTGTTGAGAAGCCTGCTTTTGTCTAGGTTTTTTTAAGTGGCCAGTACAAAAATATAAGCAGTTGAAAATAAACCCAGATTTTATAATACCGTACCTCTTGTATTCTGTATCTTACCTTCTCATTATTCAAAAATTTTCTATATAACAATAATAATACCCCCCTAAAGATCCACACAAATAGTTGGATTTGTCTTCTACTTAGATAAAGATGTTTTCTTCTTGTTTTAATTTCATACTATATTTTATTTCATTCACAATGAGCAGTTTCTGGTGCACATTATCTTTTGTGAGAAAGAAGGGATACTATGACTGAGTCATTTCTGCCAGTGAAAACTTTCTAAAAGAAGGTCTGTTCACTTGCCATTGTCTTATTAACATTCTTTGTGAGTTACTTATAGATGAGGAAAGTCAGGCAGAAGCATGGATGTTACTGCAACTACCCTCAGCCACTACAATGGATCTCATGACAGTATCAGTTAAACTCATTTTTATGACTTTTCATAGCTGCAGTGAGTTTTGGTGGAGTTCAGGCTACAACATAATGATAACTAGATGCTTATTTCCATCACAAGCCCCACATATACACTGTGGGATCTGAGCATAAACTACAGCTGAGTGAGAACAGCTGAAATTCACTCCAACAAGATGAGTAGAGTCATAGTAGCAGTAGTCACAGTCGTATCAGTACTTCTCCACAGCTTTGGTTTATAGATGTCTAATTATTTTCAGGTGATATTCAGGTGAAATATAGCAAATTGAAATGAACTGACAGTTGTCTTGCTCTGTAAACTGCCCTTTATATGCTTTGAACATGGTCTCTTGATGCCAGTTAGAAAGCTCTACTAAAGCCTAAACAGGAAGGCATCCAAAACAGTCAGAGTTATTTTCTCAGAAGCACAGTTTGAGCACCTTGGACATAATGAAGAGACTTAACCTCTGAGAAGATATGATTACTGCATCTGCAGGGAAGACACAAGAGTCAGGGTTCTTCATTTGCTGTATGAAAAATTGAAATGGTGTAAACACTTCTAAAATAGTAAATTATTGCTCCTCATTTTTTTTCAAGTCATATTGAAGTGACTTAGTGATATAAGAACTCATTCTGCTTCAGCATGCTGGTCTATAACTGTCTATTCTATCTGGAGTGTTTTGTCTGCAAAGTAATTGTAACAGAATAAAGGAGGAATAAAGGGCCAGAGGAGGTTTCTTTTTATTTTCTTCAGTAGCGTTTGAGAATTCACTTGGCTGCTTTTTTATGTACTAGATTTTGCAGACCACGTCAAGGCAGCTTGCAAACATCTCATTTTTTATTTAGGCAATGTATGCTTAATGGCTTTAGTGTCTGAAGTTTCATCTGAATTAAATTTTGTGTAATGCCAGCCTTGGTTTCATTTCATTTGGAATCTGGCAGAAAAAAAAGTCACAGAGGGGAAAACAACAAAACCCCACATTCTTGGTTTATGTCCTTTCTCCCAGCCACATTTGAAGCAGACTGTGAATTAATTATGTGTCCATATGAAGCCAATAACTTGGTGACTGAGGCTTCTTACGTATTCTGATGCTTTATTACGATATTATACTCTGTGATTTTATTTCCCTTGTTTTTGCTTACATTCAGAGTTGCAAAGATCTATGTGCATGTGTTTCTCAGGGGTTTTTTAAACAGATGAGTTATCTGAATGTAGTTAATTTTAGTGCTAAATATGTTCATTTGGTACACATTCAAGCAGTTGCTCTGAAGAAACAAAATTAATAATACCAAAGGGGAATGCTGAATAGCTTATTTAGATCTAAAAATTGCTATTCCCCTGCAGGTCCAAATGAGCTATGGGAATTAATACTTTTTTATCTCTGGAAATAAATAGAGACCTGTGACATTAATTATGGATATGTCTTTATGGAAAGTATGGATCAAAAGAGAGTATATACAAATAATTATACAGCAAACTTATTCAATACCATCACAGAAACAAATGTTAATCACTGCAACTTCACAAGACAGCAGTAAGTCGTTAGAAAGTTATTGTTAAAAAAGAACATGAATCATTGAATAAATTATCACAGTGCTAACATGTTTGTTACAATACAGAGATATACTGGAGACCTATGTCAAAAAACTCAGATGCAGGTTACATGCTTCGTATACCAGTCTATTAACTCCCAAGGGTTTCAACAATCTTATAAGAAATTTTCTCATGACACACCAAACACCAAAAAGAGGTAGCAACAACATTATAAAATCTAACAAAAAGAATACTGAGTTTGTGGGGGATATCATCATGTCTCTGCAAAATCAGACACTACTGAGTTTCACTGCCTTGTCTCACACAGTTTGTTCCTCCTAGGTGAACTCTGATACTGCGACTCTGCACACAGCTTCAGCTGATAGAGCACAGCTGTGGGGCCAAGGCTTAGACCTGACAAGAATTCTGTTGTTAAGATGAAAGAAAGACAGTGAGCTAAACTCGCCTCAGATAATAAAAGTTTTAACTTATTATATATTGAGATAGCCAGTGGCTCAAGGATTCAGGAGGAAAAATACTCCCATGAAAGGATCTTGAGCTGTGTTTCTCCTGTTTTCATTGTGCATGGTAAAAGACTTCAAACAAAAGTGACCCAGTGAGTTGGATTACAGATAAGAGCCTACCACAAAAGGTGTAGGACACCAAGATTTAGCAAACATTTGGATTTTATATAAGCTGAATGTAAAATTTGATATCCTGTCATATTGAGGAGGCAAGACTACATGATTTAGACGTCCTTTTTGGGCTTAATTTAATAAATTTAAGTTCTCTCTCAAGGAAAGGATAGCTTTGATTTTTAAAGAGTAGCACTAATAACATTAGAATGCCACAATGCTAAAAGCAGCATCTTACCCGGCCTGTCAAGGACCATTCAGCAGAGGACAAAGAACAGCTTTGTGAATAGATGCCGTGAAAACACAGGATTGTGCTTGATGGTGGTATGAAAGAAAACTACACTGAAAAAATGCCTTAAGTGTCTGAAAGAAAGAGGACTTTTTTAATCCAAGTTTAGAATATGTCTGTATATTATTTTCTGAAAGCCAAAACAACATGCCAGAAGATTCAGTTCACAACAGTAACAGCCTAGACATTGTTTAGGTGGCTTTATACTGCAGGATTGAAGGGGGCAAAATATTTTGGTCAAAAAAACCTTCCTGACATATTGACATATTTAATTTTGTCAAGAAGCTTTGAAAGTGCAAATGAGCCACATACAAATTCAAATTCTCAAACCTTTGAATTCAAAAACTGACTAAGAAATGAGCTAGAAAGAACTACTTATGAAGGCATTTTCAGAAGTGCAGAGATGGGACAGCAAAGAACTCAGCAATTTATGGGAAAAATACTAAGACAAAAGGGTAAAATCTTCAAGGGGAGAAAAAAATAAAAGCAGAGAAAAAGACAGTGATTCCACATGAAGAATTAGGCTATAAAAAAGGGCCTATACCTCCCCCACTTGAGAGGCAAGTCTGGATTAGCAGACTGTCTTCATTCGATGTGGTGAGTATATTAATACTCAGCCTCCTGGCCAATTAATCATAGCTATCTAGCGCTCTCTCTTGTTGAACCACCAATAAGAAATTGCTGCAGATCCTCTTAGTGACTGGTAAAAGATTCCAAATTGACTAAAAGTGAGTGGAAAGAGAACTCTGAACAGTCCCCTGCTATAACTTACTTTCTCACAAGCAAAGTTCTCTTCAATTTAAAAAAAAATTAAGATAACAAAACCACACATATTGTCCACATACTTTTTTTTCAGGTGTTGGAAGTAACCTGAGAAGAAGTCAGTAACATACTGTCACTACATTATCCTCCTACAGCAGTCAGTCTCTGAAAATTGATTGATTAGCTCTTATCGGTCCGTTCAGAGAGTGCTGAAAAAGGTTAGTGGATTGCTTTCTAGATAAGATTCTACTTTCTGAAATTTAAACAGAATTCTGTCTTTTGCTGAAGAATGGTGTGACTTCAGCACCAAAGCTCCATGGAGTAAACGGAGATTAGATTTATTTATTGTTTCCCACCAGCTCTAGATTTGGGCTCCAAATAAACGCATAATTTTTTAATTTACTTTCTGAAGTCCTTAATTCCCAAGCCTCCCGATACATGATGAGTATCTTTATACACATCAGCTTTCCTATCTGCTCCAAGACCATGCACCCTATAGTTTGGGATTCCGAGTGTGTGAAGTTACTGACATGTGCAGTCTGGCTTCCTGGGACCCTGATGGGGAGCTGTGCGAGGAGAGGCTGCGGTCACTCGGTCTGTTCAGCCCGAAGAACAGGAGACTGAGGGGACAGCTCATTTTACAACTTCCTCATGAGGGGACAAGGAGGGGCAGGCACTGATCTCTTCTCTGTGGTGCCCAGTGACAGAACCCAAGGGAATGGCATGAAGCACTATCAGCGGAGGTTTAGGTTGGATATCAGGAAAAGGTTCTTCACCCAGAGGGTGGCTGGGCACTGGAACAAGCTCCCCAGGGACGTTGCTGGTCACAGCACCAAGCCTGACAGAGCTCAAGAAGCATTTGGACAATATCCTCGGGCATGTGATTGACTCTTGGGGAAGGTCCTGTGCAGGGTCAGGAGGTGAACTCAAGGATTCTCATGGATCCCTTCCAGCTTGGCATATTCGGTGATTCTGTGATTCTGTGATTCTTTTGGGCATAGAACTGATAAGTTTTGCTAATTTCAAGGATAAGCTATCAACACTAAGATAAATATATATAGTATACATTAAATTACACGTAGATAAAAATGTCTTGAGTAGTATTAAAAGTCTTCTTACTTCAAATTATAAAACTATGAAGGTAAAATTAGCAAACAAGCCAAAAACAAACAAAAAAAAACCCCACACCAAAAAACCCGCAACATGTCAACTCCCTTTATTTCATAGAAACCTTAAATATTTATTACAAATTGGTAAGATTGAATCACTTGGGGAATCAATAATTAATTAGTAGAAATGTTTCAGACATCTTATAAATATCAAAGGCTTTTAATAATTACTTTACAAATACAGATCAGCAGAAATCATGAAGGCTTTAAACATTGTGGGAGGTGGAAACAAGCTAAGAAGCTGAGAACTAAAAAAAATTATCAAAAATTAATCTAATACTTTTTGATCTTATGCTGTAGCCTTGTTATGGTGGAGATTAATACTAAAAGCATGATCCAGCATGGATCTTTTGATGCTCACTGCAATTAAGAACAAAGCTTTTTTCAGCTTTAATGATCCAGAACCAGACCCAGAGAAATGTCACAGTATCGATCATATACAGTTCAAGTATCAATAATAGCACTTCAAAGCAAGGAAGCCAGCAGTTTCAAAAGAAAGTAAACTTTCTTTTGAGTCTTACAACAAAACATAGTAATGATTTTCAAAGTACCATTTTATGTGGGCAGATTAACAAAACTCTGGAGAACTAAGTTCAACTCCAAAAAAACAAAACCTCCCCACTCTATCCCGGGAGACTGAAAAACCACAATAAACCTCACCATGTATACTTAAAGAAAAGCCCAGTGTTTCAGCTTTAGAGCCTGTGTTGGCCACTTGTAACTATGAAAAAAGACATTAAAAAGCATTTAAATTAGACAATACTATTGATTCCCTAGTTCTGACAACTGTCCTGCAAGCACAGTATATCTCTCAAGGTATGTTTTAACTCTATGCAAAAATAGGAGTTTTCCTTTTCATTCAACCACTGTATGAATTCTGCTAAATTTTCTTTTGCAATTCTTGATACTGATGTTTACATACTGAAAAACAAAAATCCCCAAACATTCAAGTAGAAAATCTTGTCCAATCATTTTATTACAAATGAAACTAAACAATCTTTAAGGTCCCCAACCCAAACCATTCCATGTTTCCATGGAAAATATGCATTTATTGCCTTGTTACCCTCTCATTGGGAGAAGACAGAGAATAAATTGCAAATAATCAGTTCATTGTTGAGTATGTGATTTCTTGTATAATATAAATATGAAAAAGCTGTGAAGCTGTAATGGCAGGAATGGACAACAGATTGATTTGCACCAGAACCAGATGACAAACAGATCCTGAAGAACCAAAGGCGTTATCATCAACTATCCCTCAAAAAGAAATTAAAATGCTATGCTCCATCTCGAGTCAAACAAAACACAAGGATATAACTTTCCTAGTGTTTTATGATACTTGCATTTTTTTCAGACATCCAACAGCATAAGCAATGAGACTTCTGAAAAGACAGGTATTCCTCAGATAAATCATACATGGCAGTAAGTTCAGCGCTAAGTTCACCTTTGATCTGTGCATACTTAGCAAACCTGAAACATCAGACATACTCAGCATGCAATAAAGGATCTCTCAGAAACTGTGTAGTATATATATCCTAGCATATAAACACCTCCAGTCAGTAGTAGTAAAAAGGATTAAAATAGATGGGGAAACAGAAAAGGGCTGGTAACAAATGCAGTGAGGTGCAGAGATACCAAAGTCTGAGCATTTATTCTAACCTGGACAATTCAGTGCATTTGTCACTTTATTCAATTGCTAATACATTCATTACTATCAAAACATATCTTGTTACAAAACATGCAATTATATATCACTGCTTGCAAGAGGAGTAGGCAAAAGCATTTTTTTTTACCACATGCTGTTACACCTCAGTACTTTCAATTTACACCTAGTATTTGGAGTTTATCTACATTTCTTCATGCAAAATTTTTAAGGTGTTAATAAATGGACATATAATTTAGACTGCTTGTTGTAGTCTGCCATGTTTAGTTAAAAGTGAATGCAATTAACTGTAGTATCTGGCATAGATTCACCCTGTGTATTTATTAGGAGAAAGAAGAAGAAGAGAAAATAGAGCAAACTAAAGTGCTGAAGAAAAAGAAAAATCAATTCTGGTCATATTACAGCAGTATTACAGGATGGCTCTAACTCTGATTATTCAGGAAAGCCACAGTCTGTAGCCTGCCCTAATTCACCATCGATATTGATGGAGAAAAGAGCACACTAAGATGTTCACTGCATCAAAGCATTTAAGAGGCAGCATTTGGCAGTGGAGTTGCTGCTAGCATCCCCCCACAGCTACTATTTTTTGATGAGAAAAGGTCACTCTGTTGTAGATCTATGTCCTGGTTCACAGGAATATGCGGGTTGTCCCTGCCTAGTATAGCATGAACTGAATCCTTTGCCTGAGCTGTCTCGATTTCACCAAAGAGTGTTGATCACCTATTCACTAGATGGTTTTCGTTTTCATCACTCTGACTGATTTCCACTTCTATTGTCTCTCCATCTGTATTTTGCAACAGGTCAAACACACAAGCATCCTACTTTTCTTTATTTCCCCGTAATTCATTAATGCTAACACTTTTATTTCCAGCACATTCCTTTGCCCACTGTGAATACCATGCAATGAAAATTAGAGTGTTAATCTTCTTAAACTCTCAAGCTGACATTATATAACATCATTCTGCTCATGATGATTCATTCACAGAGCAAAAGCTGGATGGACAGAAAGTAATATAATTGCAATGATTGCCTGAGACCTCAAGAGGCAGAACCTCACAAGACCTGAGCTTTTAAACTCATAAAAGATATAGCTGAGTCTCACAGGAGAAGGTCAGGCAAGAGAGGATTGGCCACAAAAGGAATGTCCTGATTGCGGTTGAACAGTTTTCTTTTTCCAAAATGAAGATTATTTCTCATTTATTAAGTTCTGAAGTGATGGTGACAGGAGAAATTTGTCAAAAGTTCAGTACAATAACACTTTCTCTACTTCAGTACAGAGTATCAAAGGCAGAGGATAGTGAGAAAGAATAAAACTTTGGCCACTATTTAGCATCTCCAAGTAAGCCATTGTAACAGCAGGTTTTGTTTGCATTCAGTGACCACAAATTATAAATAAATAGTTGCATTCTGATTATTCTGTTTCATTTTATATCTACTCACAATGATTTGTTCTAGCTTGTAATCTTCTTTCAGAAAGAAACCAGCCCCCAAAAGAAATGGACACATATCATTTTAGTTTTTTCCATCCTCTTGTGTAAAATAATGTTTTGACTGCCAAGAAACTTGTAGAAAAAGGGAAGAATAAGAGTCTGACAAAATATCAAAGTTCCTATAAATGCTGTAAAAAAACAGGCAAGCAACTACAAGGGAAAAAAGACTCAAACTCCTTTGTCTAATTCTGTCCTCTCTTCCTAAGTCACAATAAGTACTTATTATTTTCAAAGAACTCACAGAGCTCCTCAATCTCAGAATGCATTTCCAGGAAAAGCTCTTTAAAACCTCAAGTTGATCAGAAAGCTGAACACAAAAGATAATCCACACTACCAAGAAAGAGAAGATATTTCCAGCTTTTCTAATAGGTTCAGAAGCTCTGCTGCTTTCCAGACGTTTCATGCCTAACCAGATTCCCATCCAGCTGTTCCTGAGGACTTTCCCCAATATATTTTCACTGCCTCTACTTGACATCTCATATGCCCGTTCATGCTTGGGGTATGTATACTGCAGATAATGCCAAAAGGTCAAGCAGTACATAACACAATATGATTTGAGTTATCTTATTGATTTTTTTTCCCCCAAGGTGAGTCTTCTTCAGCTACTTTGACTCCAGTATTCCCCAAATTACTTCTGTGCTTCGTTCTTGGTCTCTACCTGGCTCATAACTGGCATTGTAATTATCTTGGTTACGCTTTGATTAACAGGACTACATTGCAGTTTTGTTTAGGAAATGAGGCTGAATGTTCATGATTTCTCACTCCTCATACTTTGTGGGAGGTTACAGTGAGATGTCACATCTTTCCCAACAGCCCTGTAGGCTATCTCCACATCACCATCCTTGGATTGTGCCTTGGAGAGTGACTGTCAGCTGCTGAAGCCTTTTGCCCTCCCTTGAGTTTTCTCATTGTCTTATTTACTGCTCACACTGTAAAGACAAATCTTACGACCTGACCAAAAACAGCTGTCTTCCCTGATGGCCCTGAGAATGGTACAGCTATTCTACAACACTAAGGGAAATTCCTGGGCCAGGTGAGAGAGGAGAAACCAGAGAGTAAAGTGTCACCTTACAGCGAAGGTACTATTTACCCTATCCGCTTCACATTTCTACAGTTAAATTCCATTCAGTAGAGAAAACCTTATGCAAAATAAGGAAGTCTTGTGCATTTACCCCCAACAAAGCAGAGAGGCTGAGCAGGATGCTGCCAGTTCTCATGCTCCATTAACAAGTTTATTTTTTAAACTCTGCTAAGGTATATCTCAACAATCCTGACTGTATGCCCAGGATTAGCCATGGTACTGTCAATGAATTAATCACAAGAGTGGAGTTTTCACAGGAGTAATAGAGAAGTTAATTTGATTCCTTCTCTTTTTTGAATATTGATCATTCCTTGGGAAAATAAAATAAAACCAAAAAAAATTTCTATTTCTGGAGGCCCAGCTGACATTTTAGTGCCAACAACTTGTAAGATGGGGGACAAGTGGAGGAGAGGGGGGCTGGGTTTGTTTTTTTTAAATGGGTGGGCCATTACTATTAGATTATTCAGTGGTAACAGTTATACTGTATTTACATCCTTTGGCAAGAGTAACCAGCAGAATGTGTAATGAGGAGGAAGGGTCTCTTGTGACACTTGCTTTTAATCATCCTTATAGGGCATGACCGAACAAGTTACAACGAGCAGGCTCTCTCCTGGAAAGTACTCCTCCAGGAAGTAATTGAAAGTTAAATTTAACTTGTGTTACTATTGAGTTATAAATGCATGCAAAGAATCATTTCTAGTTCAATGCTTTAGTAACTGACAAATTTATTTTATGAGCAAGCACTCAAGAAGTATGAGCAAGGCAAGAAGTATTGAGCAAGGAACCTAACAGAAGACAGGTGCTTAATTGGCCAGGAAAAAAAAAAATGAATCTAGTTTAATCCTTGTTATTTGTTTTACAAGCAGCAAAATGTTACACTGCAAAAGCCCGAGAGGGTAAACTGATCTCTTAGCAGTTGCCTAAAGGTAGAAAATCTTTATCCATGAAATCTAGATAATTTATTCATTTAAATATCTTTCCAAGCTGACCACTCTAATATTAAACTTCCTCTTCATTTTAGTGGAAAAAAAAATTAAATCTTCATGTTACCATAAATTTTTCATTTTTCCCCTGTGTGTTCTTTGTTCTTTGTATTTGCCTGCACCAGATAGTGTGTTGACTGTTCAGTGTGCTCAGCTCTCCAGCATGGGGTGCTCAACTCAAAGGATAGTTTGCAGAGAGGAGCACTTAAAAGCACATATTAAATAACAAAATCCCAAAACATTGAGCATTTTGACAACAGCCATGAGGTTAGTTTCTCAGAAAGCCTTCAGTTCCCTTAAAATAAGGGTTGATTTTGTTTTGCTTTTTATTTAAGGGAAATATAAGAATGTTTAAGCAAAAGCAACAGAAAATTTTATAGGACTGGGATCAGCAACTTAAATTAAGGCAGTTATCTTGCCAGTCCTCATCCTAAATCATACACCAGCTATGTATCTGGTGATTTTTAGGGTAATACCAATATTACTTCATGTAATAGTTTCCTCATACATCTGCAGTAAAACCTAGCCTTCTGAGGCACAATTCTTTGAGAGAACTAAGGACGTGTCCCCCTCTCCTTCGTATTTTCTCCTCTGATAACCTGCAGCTGGAATGAATAACTGTGTGAACAAGGGAGTGGGCAGGTCACACTGATGATAAAGAGGACAGGTCTCTGTGGGGGTGAAATTCTTTCCACGCCTGTGCTGGACAGCAGCTGGTGCAGTGTGCTGGCAGAGTCCCAGACCCAATTTCTAGCTGTGCACCCTGGGGAATAGCTTGATTGCAACACCACTGCCCTCCTGCCTTGCAGGCCTCGGAAAGAAAAGCTAGTGATAGACACTAGGAAGAATAATCTGACCTATTAATGCACCTTACAGGACTCTAAATTATCTGCAATTGCAGAGAGGAATAAAGGACTTGGATACTTCTGTGAACAAGTCAATAACAGACTCTGCTCAATACATGGCATTGATCAAAGGAACAAATGTTAGGAAGCAACCAGAGTGATGTTAGAAACAGTATTGAAAGTGAACACCATTGATAAAAATCAATGAGAGAGCTTCCTCTGAACCACTGTTCAGTCCTGACCACTTCATCAAAAGGGGATGAGGCAAACAGTTTACAAACAGACAACAAAAATGAAGAGATGCTTGGGTAAACATCGATTATGAAGTGAGTTAAATGACTGGGACAGTGCAGCTTTGAGAGGTACTATTTAGTGTGTCATGACTAATACATTCACTAAATTGAACTTATGGAGAGATGGGAATTTTCTAACAACCTGGTTCCAGTAGAAAATACGAATTTGTCAAAACAGAGATATTCTGTCAGAATGTACCATTTCAAAAAAAAAAAAAATTCAAAGGAATAACAGCCAAGGTTACTCCTTGTCAAGGACTTTACACCCTTTAGAAAACTGATTTGTTTCCTCCAAGTAGACTATCTGGGATCCCTACTTTCTGTGGCAGATGTGTGTCACAGACCTCCTCAGACACAGAGAGAGACAATTTAGTTTCAAGGGCAAAGCCACAGTAGGGACAACCAAGAATTTCAAACTCAATATTCCCAGTGCTCTGGAAGCTCTAGATGCAGTAATATTGGGCTCATAGAAAGGCAGAAAATCCTAAATCTCCCCAAGTAGAGTCACTCTGTATTTCATGAGTATGAGCTGACCTCACAATATCCTTCACTTTCTACTTAGCATGCTCCTCTTCATAAAGGAAATCAGGAGGCAAATACAGACCATAATCCAAGGGGAACCAAAGTGTACAGGCACTGGGCCACCATCCTGAACGGTCACTGGTGAAAAGCATTTCAGTTCAACAATGACAAAGGAATATTTTCTGTCAGAAGGCTTTCACGGCACCCTTCCACATCCAAAGATCTTTCTGTATTAATTGCAGGTCATTCCCTGTCCTTAGGGAAATGTTGCCCCATAAGTTGGAGATTGCATCATATACTAGACATGATCAACTAGGTGGGATACCCTGTCACAGGAAAAGTCCAGGCTCAACAGGCAGGACTTCCACCTCACAAAGCTCTGCTGGCTGTTACCAATGACTGTGTTGTTCTCCAGGTGTTTTTTCAATACTTCCCAGAATAATCTTTTCCATGGTTTTACCAGGCACCGAAATGAGACTAACAGGCCAGTCATTTCTGAGGTCCTCCTTCTTGCCCTTCTTGAAAATCAGGACAGCATTCTCCAGCTCCCTGTCAGCTGGGACCTCTCTAAACTTACAAGATTTCTCAAAAGTCTTTCATCCTCCAGCTCAGGGCACTCAGACTCCCTTGGTCTATCATCCATGTTGAAGACAGAGGCAAAGAATGCATTACACACTTCTGCCTTGTCTCTGTCCCTGTTTGTAGGACAATCATCCTCATCCTGTAATGGGGTGATGTTATTTTTGCCCTGCCTTTTGCCACTAATGTATTTGCAAAAAGCCTTCTTTTTATTGTCAGCCACAGTTCTGGCCAGCTTCGTCCCCAACTAAATTTTGGCTACATTATGTTTTTCCCTACAGTGGCAAGCAGGATCTCTGTATTCTTCCCATGTCCTGGGGGAAGGGCTGACCTGGCTTTCCCTGGGTGTACACCTTCTTTTATTTCCAAATGAAATCTCTGTTCAGCCAAGCTGGCCTTTTGCCTCATGTGTCTGACTTACGACACTTGAGAATTGGCTGCTCCTGTGCTCTTAGGAGGTGATGTTTAAAACGTGAGCAGCACTGATGAATGCCAGCACCTGCAAAAACATTTTCCCAGGAGATTTCACTCACTAATTCTCTGAGCAGCCTGAAGTCAGTTCTCCTCATGTCCAAGTTCAGGGCTGAAGTTTTCCTAGCACTTTTCCTCCTGTCAACAGAGATTTTGATCTTGATCACTTTGTGGTCGCTGTGACCAAGACAGCCGCTGAGGCAGTGGTCAGAGCCCAGCTAGCTCTAGCAGTCTGACCCCGTGCCAAGGGTGGGAACACCCAGGACAAGGCAACCCGAGGTGAAGCTAGAGTGATTGCTCTATAACCAGTTTTGGCTGTCAGGCTGCACAGGAAGGAGACAAGGACAAGGGTGCAAAAATGTTTACTCTTAGAAGCAGAAGACAAATGGAGGTAGAGGTGCACGACTTTAAATATGGGGGAGATTGAAGGACGGGGTACAAATTATCAACCGAGAACTTCTTGGGGAGGAGAAAAGGCATTCACAAAAGCATAATCCAATAAGGGAAACAGGAGGAGGAAAATGGGTCACACGGGCCAATGAGACGTCGTACTTTAGGGGATTTCCAAAGAGATCTTCCAAGAAGAAGGCTTGGCACAAGGTGTAATTGACTATAGCAAAGGGGCAGGGATCAGGGTAGATTGACAATGGAATAGGAGGCTATAATGGGGCTAAACCATTAACATGGGAGTAACAGAACATATAAAAAACACAACAAGCCACCAGTCTCCACTTTGTTCATGAGAGCCAATCTGTTGACAAGCAGTAGATGAAGAAGGGCGTCTTTCCAAATCAGCTCCCTTAGGACCTATTCCATAAAGTTGTCATCCAGGTGTTTTAGAAATCTTCTGGACCAGGATGTGCTCCCAGCTAATTTCTGGCAAGCTGAAGCCCTCCAAAAGGAGAAGAGCAGTTGTCTTGGAAGTGTTCCTTAGTTCCTCAAAGAATAACTTGTCGGTGTCATTGTCCTGGCTGGGAGATCTATAGCGGACTTCCCCGGTGACATCTGCATTATCTGTTTGCCCCTTGATTCTTAGCTAGAGGATCTCCACCGCGCCATTGCGAAATGTGAGCTTAATACAATCTATCCCATCTATTACATATAAGGTCACCCCCCACCGTTTCTGCCCTGCAGAAGAGCCTTTAACCATCCAACAAGGCACTTCAGTCACAGGACTCATCCCACCGGGTTTTAATTATGCCAATAATATAAAATCTCTGGGACAGGGCCAAAGTATCCTGGTTTTTTCTTCATGCCATGTGCATTATTGTAGAACCATATCATGTGTGGTACATTGCAGCCAACAACTCCTGAAGCAGATTGAGCAATCCCATTAAAAATGGTTTCCTCAAACCCCTCAGGTTTTGACACACCATCCCATTGTTCATCACTGGGAAGCCGGGTTTTCTCTCTCTCCCTCCCAAGACAGTTTAAAGCTTTATCAACAAACTCCAGTGGCTCCTGTGTGCACTTAAAAAAATATATACATACACTCATCCATCCAGATAGATAGATAGATAGATCGATAGATATGTATGCATGTATGTTTGCATCTATGTATATGCATATATGTCTATATATATATATGTATATGCACAATCAGAAAGCAGTCTTTTCAGGACATTATCTCTTTGCTACCACCTGCCTGGAATTTGCATAGGAAAGATGGAGTTTTCTCAAGACCAGTTCTGTTGACAGGCACATATCAAATTCTTCAGAGAAGCATGATATGATCTGCTAAGTAAAAACCCATTTCCATTGTGTAATCTAAAAAGTGGCTATTAGTCTATTAAAATAAATATTAGGTGCTGCTATTCCTTGACTTTTAAATATAGTGTGTACCATCCTAGGGGTTTTAAAATAATGGCTTTAAATCAGCTTTTTTCAGCAAACCAAATGTTGGATCAGTCATGCTAGAATAAGGGGAGGAGAGTCTGCTGTGAAACCCTGAGGTGTGTCACTTTAAAATAGTGCAGAGCACTCTAGGGCAAATAAAACAATAGTAAATCAAAAGAGTTAATCTATTGTGGCTACTTATTCTACAGCAACGTTGGTTCAAGCCATGCTGGTAGTTTTTCTGGTGCCTTAAATCAAACAGCAGGTATCTGTGGCCTGAAGTTAAGAAATGCTAAACATCTGCCAGTTTCCAGACTTGAAACATTGCAGCTGCCTTACCTGAAGGATATTCTGAAGTAGAATCCACTACACAGTAGTCTCAGTGCTACTGTCATGTGGCATTTTCACTATGAAATACATCACTGTCATTTCACAAAATGTTAAACAATTCCCTGTCCCAAAGATCCAGTTTAAGTAATTTGCAAAATATTTTAATTATCATATTTTTCAACTCCTTATATTGGACACAAAAGTACAGCAGCACACAATTCAGTTTTACGTTTTAACAAACTCAAGACTTCTCTTGACAGCTGGCAGTATCAGGGAGTAGTTCAGCAGTGCATTCTTCCAAACTGTACTGGCACTATTCTTGCTGACATGTGCTTTGGCCTATGAGAAAGACCTACAGATGTAAACATAATGTAATAAAACTAACAATCCCTCAAAACAAATATTTCTGAATGTTAATGGTCCAGTACTTATGAGCACAAACTATCTAAAACTTCCATCTTCCCTTCATCATCAGGTAATCCCAATGCCAACAACAGAACAAAGGTTTTGATTGGCCCTGGACATATGAAAAGAGCTGGTGCAGATCACATTTTAAATAATTTGCAACTGATTGTTGCATTTCCATGATTTAATTTTCCTCCTACAATTCTCTACTACATTCGCCCAGTTAGCAAATTTTTCTTCCGAAATTAAACTCTTGCAGCATTATACATGCTCATTTATCTCCAAGAGCAATACCAATTTGGCAGGCTGCAATCCATATTGCAATGAAAAGCTTGGAAGCCACTCTGTTGTGATCAAGCAAGATACACTCGAATCTAAGAACACCAGTAACGGTGTGGAATTCATAAGGATTACTGTGGGTCGTGTTAGAGTATGTTGTACTTGGTGCACATTCAGTGAGGCAGCATAGCCTTCAAAAGATGCCCTGAAGATCATCCTGGGGGGCAGAATGAGTTGTGAAGACGTAAGAAACACATTATATCCTTAGACTGGAAATTAATTAATAAACCTTGGACTCGGTGATCTTGGTAGTCAGTTAGAACCTTTATGATTCTATGATCATCGATGAACAGAAACAACAAGGATACCAATCTCTGAAGACATTACTTTTTCCCAGGGAAAGAAAAATGTGCCATAAAACCCCCAAAAGTGTATTTTGTGTGTGTTCTAAAACAAACTAAGGAGTTTTGGATGTTGACCTTACCTTCTTAAATGGCTCTGTCAATTTAATATCCAGTCTTTCCTAACAGACTTTTCCTTAGGAAGTAAAAAGAGGAAAGAGGGAGTAGGATTTTCAGCATAAGAGTTGTGCTCTCAGGTGCCTCAGATTTTATATATGACAGTAGCACATTTCTATCATTATTTCCACTTGTAAAATACCCCAACTCTGAAAAGCAAAGGCATTTAAAAACATCTGAAATGTTTCCAGACTGGAAAGATTAAAAGAGACTCTCAGTCTGGGACCATCTCTTTTCAAAGACTTCTCAGTTTTCCTGAGGAGCTTGTGGTGAGAACTGTCCCCTTCTCCCTCCCAAGGACATCAGGGACCTTTTGAGGTTTGGGTGTTGTGGATGCAGTCCCCAGTCTACAAGCAAGCCCACCTGATGGTAGGATATCTAACATTTTCTGTCCTGGCCCTTTTCCATCTTTGCCTTCAAGTCAGCAGCAAGGTCTTAAAGACTCAAAGACCTGGATATTTTAGATTGTCTTTCCTTCCACTCCACAAAGACCATCCTCCTTCTCTAAGCTCTCCCGCTCCTTCCCGCAAAGCCTCAGGAAGCTGCCTCACCTCAGAGCAGGGGGCAGAAGCCCTTTAGGTAGGCACGCCCACCTTCTAGAGACACCATCACATGGCACCCATGCCCGAGGCTACCCTGCCCTTTCCTCACTCACGCTGAGCCTCCTTGTCTCAAGGAAGAGCAGGTGGGACAGAATTTGCAGAGCAGAGACAGTTGTGTCATACTGCACTGCACTCTGCTGTTAGTTTCAGGCCACTCCAGCCACACTCTTTTGCATCATCAGTGTATTAGCTTCACTGTGGCTGACTCAAATGCCTCTGTTCATATCCAGCAGCAGTAATTCAGCAGCAAATGGGAGGAAGAAGAGGCATCCCATCAGTACTCCCCTCACTGTGCAATGACCTTTGGATTTCAGGAAAATCATGCTCCAAAATGGAAGAAATCAGTAAACTGCAGTGAAAATATACTTTTAGGTGGATATTTCCATTGCACCATGGTAACAGGGTGGGTGATGATTCCTTCTTCTCATCCAGGAAGTTGATGCTCCCAACAGACTGTGGTGGTCTTGGCACAGAGGGGAGTCCCCAGAAAAGCAGAGGGGCACTGTGAGTCTGCCCATTCGGCTCTGATGGGAATAATCACAGTCCATACTCCCCAGGAAATACAATGAACAGCTATGGCTTTTTGTTTGATCACCTGTGGTTTTTTCCAAGAAACAACTTCAAACCTCAGCGGTTAACAGGTCAGCTAGTTTAGGAAGTTAAAATAAGTTACAATTGGATTTTTAAAATTTATTTCTTTAGGAGCTAATTAAAATACTGGGTGTCTCATTCATTCCAGTTAGCTCCCCTTAACACAAAATACCTCTCACACAGCCTGCGTAAAACTGCAAACACATCAGATATTAGAGTCTACCAGCAGAACTCAGCTACTCCTTCCAGCATGTGAAACACAGCTCTCCCAAAAGAGTTTTAAGGGATGAGTTTTAAAACATTAATCATGGTTTGATTTAGTGTTTTAGGCTAATTCTTACTAATAGAACATGAACATACAGACTTCCCCTGTTATCCTACTGCATACAACGATATGTATGTGTAATATACAAGATAAACATATGCAACGTGCAGGTCAGGATCAACGTGCCAGGCCTCTGACACACAGAGAATGAGGGAGCAGAGATTCATGTATTACTGTATTCAGGCATTAACCCTAGGCTCAAATAGAGACAGCAGACTCTGAACTCTAAACACGTTATCAGCTCCTGCCTGCAAGACCCAACCCCTCTCCATTGGTTTGACTCAAGCTTGGCAGCTGATCTTCGGTGGCATGAATATCCCTCACAGTATGTTCCCTAGGGCAGTATTCTGCCTCCACCACTTTTTGTTATATGCACACACACACATTATCCACATACCCAAATGTATATCCACATCATTTTTGTGATGATCTCTTCATCTCCTCTGAAGCATTTGGTGGAAGATCTGCACACAAATGCCTTCTGAAGAAGCTTTCAATCCCACACATGGCAGAAGGAAACAGACTTCACATTTCGTTGTTACATCTTTTAAGTGACCTTTCTCAACCATCTCACTAACTGATCAAATGCCTAGATGTCTCACATCTCTGCCACCAGCAGGTATGATATTTCTTGTAAAGGAACAGGCTCTTTTAGTCCAGCAGCCCCTGTAACCCGCTGGGGTGCCTAGCTCCAGCCAGGCAGCTGTTTTCTTGCATCAGGTGGGTGGCTGTCTGCAGTTTCATGCAGGAGTGATGCTAGGTCCCATGTCCAACACAGTAAGTGCCAAAGTTTTCAAGACCCAACTGACAGGCAAGACCTGTCAACATCCAGTCAGATGAGAGCAATTTAACAGGGACAGGTTGTACTGAGGATTCAGACACACAAAATCTTGCACTTGAACAGAAACAGCTTAATTGGGCCCTCAAAACAAAGTGAAGATTTTATGGGGGCAAAAGTGCTTCAAAGGGTGCTCCAAGAGCACTGTGTTTCTCTGATGTCAATCTCCTCTCCTCATCCTGTCCTGACAGGCGCCCAGCAGGACCAGGTAGAGTTGAGTCATAGCAAGATTCCTGCATGGCTTCCTAGGATTTAAACTTGAAGTAGGCTTCAACTGCAGTGAAGACAAAAGATGGTGCATTAGAGTAATACCCTGAATGGGAGTGACAGGAGGGGAAGGAAACAGCATCCAGGCACTTACTTGCATATTCCTGTGGTGTCATGGCCTGGTTGATGACACTAGTGAAGGCTCTGATCCACTCCAGCTGGTCAGTCTCTGTCTCACAGGTGAAGAGGTATTCCCGGTCAGGGGTGACAATGGTGATGCCATAGTTCCAAGAGAAGTTGCCCTGTGTCCCTGAAGGCAATCCCTTCTGGACGCTATATCCATTCTCTCCACTGCCCACAAATACCTCACCCTTAGCAAATGCATCCTGCACATCAGGAGGGAAAGACAGGGATTTATGGAATCCCGAAAGAACAAGGGAATCATTACAATGCACCTAAGGACAGGAGGAGAATGTGTGAGGTTCAGGGATGTAGCAGCAAAAAGTTTTGGGGGCAGTCAGGGGATTCAAAAGGGCAGTGAGTCTGTGCTCAAAAGGCAGTAGTGAAAAGATAAAAATAAGAGCATAAATCTCAAGAGGTCTGAGAGAGGAACTGCTCATGTGTCACCCTCCCATGACCACCTTTTACATTGCTGCCCTCCCTGTTCCCATTGTTTGCAGGCGGTGACACAAACACAGAAAGCATGTGATGAGTTAAAAGGGATGGAAAGGGCAAGACCTGGAGTCCATTCACGGCAGCTGGCAGACCTGCAAGCCACCCTTACTGCAGAGCACCGACCCTGTGTGCACTTTGACCCTGCCCTCAGCACCACTGCCTGTAGTTGCCCGGGGGATGGTCACATCTCCCTCTCACCAAAGGATCCTTGAAATACATGAGCCTGCGGTGATCCAGCGTGAACCAGCGCTTCTTAAACGCCTCCCTCTGCTGTGAAGGGAAGAGATGACATGTGTGAGGGGACAGTGCCCTCTGCCGCGAGCAGTGCAAATGGATACCCCAAACTCATCCCATTGCCTTAACAGCAATCTCCTCCTCATCCCTTCTGAGCTGAGAGCAGGGGCCAGTATCAGATTATTCAGTCCCAGCTGCTCTCCCCAGTTCCTGAACTTTAGTGAAGGACCCCAGAGTTGAAACAGGAGAAATCTGGACACTAAATACCTGCACACACAGACACCTGCAGAGAGATCTGTCACTATGGGAGAAAGCAGGGACTCTGGCTTAATCTACTTTCACATGTGTCCTCCCCCTTCCTTTTATTATCCCTTCCCTTGGTGCACACACACACTGTTCCCACGGGTGTCTAAAGAGCCAGGGGGAATAAGGAAACAGGAGGAGAAAAACATTGAAGTAGGAAAAGCCAGTGGTGCTTTGGCAGGCCCCTGTAAGATTTTTTTCTACCACAGCAGCTCACCTTGGGACCAGTCTTCTCCATGTATCCCTCCTTCAAGAAGTTTCTGGTCAGACGGTTTTTAATCTGGCAAAATGGCAAGAGTAACATTCACTTAGCTGCGCTTCTTCGCTATTCATTTCCCTCCCCCACCCTTCTATTCCCCCAAATTCAGCCACCTTCTAAATTTATATTTCCCAAACTGCCTAGCTAGGCATCACTTCTGCCTCCAAAAAGCCCAGAAACAGCAGAGACCCTCTGTTTTTTGACCATCACAGGCTCTTTTAAAAACACCTCATCCCTCTATCTTTACCCTGAAGTTTCCACTTCTGTACCTGGGGTTATAACAGTAACTAATGAGCTCTTTTATCATACAAGCAGTGGGAGACTCGGGATGGTGCTCCAGTGCTGCCTTACCTCATTATCGCTGGCAATGGGAAATGCTACCTTCAGGTAATGGAATTGCACAGATCGGATGGCGTTGAACCAGTCCACTACCTCCTGAGGATGGAACAGGACAGCACAGAAAGCTTAGCCAGAGCAACAGCATCCCGTCTGAATTTGCCCAGCTGCACCCAGCCCTGTGTTAACTACAAACACAGTCAGCTCTCCCTCCGCTGCATCTCCCTCACATGCACACAGCCAGCACAACTGCCCTACTCCCCACATGCATAGGCAGCACAACTTCTATAGAACTCGCACACAAACCAACTCAGCCAGTGCTCCTGCCCTGCTCCCTGCAGCAAAACTCTTTCATAGATACACAAACACAGAGACAGAACCCCCACTCTATTACCTACAGCAACTCTCACACACACCCCATCCTACCCATGCTTCATACTATTTAATATTAGCAGCTCCTCAAAGCATTTCAGTGGCTTTGCAGTGTTTGATGCTAAAACCAGATACCTTTCCACTTTCATGGTAGACAAATATATTGCGCGTCTTATTGTCTTTGAGATAGGTGATCTGCAGGCCATTGGGGTTCCCAATCTTCTCTGGCTGGAATGTAGCATTGATGACATCTATTTTAACATTGATTTTGGGTTCTTTGGCCTGAAAACAGAATGGCATTGATCATGCATGAACAATCCTAGAAGGAAAGAGATCTGAGCTACCTTATTAAGCGGGGTAAGGCAGGGTCAGAGGCCTGACTGAGGTGGAGAACCTTGTACTCGGCCTTTTTAAACCTCCTGATGTTCATTTTAGCCCACTTCTGGAGCTTTTCCAGGTTCCTCTGAATGGCATGTCCTGCTTCTCCCTACCCTAAGCCATTCCCTCCCTTGTGACAGCATTTTAGCTCTTGGCCCACTCACTTCAGAAAGATGAATGAACAGAAAAGTAGCCCTCCTCAAAACCAACCAGAGAAAAGGTTCTTGGCAATTAGCCTCACAGTGGAGTGAGGTTGGTTCCAGGAATGGTGCAGGATTACACATCCAGGCAAATGGATAGGAGCGAAGTGAAAGATCAGTCCTTTTCTCAGTAGGGAGGGAAGCACAAAGGGAGAGCATGAGGAAAAGTCACTCTGACAGTAGGAAGGGGACCTTTCTCCTTAGTGACATGTTTTGTTATCATCTCTGAGCCAGGATGAGCAAGGCAACCTCAGAAACATGCGTAGGAAATCAGAACATCTCTGTCACCCCGCTACTCTGGGTGGAGTATGCACTGAGGTGGGAGTTGACCACCATACTCACATCCTGCTTGGTGAAATACTTCAGACATCCCTCTCTCTCAGACAAGAGGAACTTGCGGGGTAGGAACTGCCCGTTGTCTCGACCTCGCTTCCAAAGGATGCCTTCCTTCACCCCTTGGAGCAGAAAAGCCACTTACAATAGCATTCCCCCACAGGCATGGTAGGCATCCGAGAGCTGCATGCAGCCTGGGGCCCAGCCACCCCTCTGGGACAAAGAACATGATGGACTGTTGCTGAGAATAAACGCTTCAGATGTTTCATCTCTGACTTACAGAGATGTAAAGACAGTGGTGTTCCCGTGTTTGCAGGGCAGATAAGCACTCACCACAAGACATACCCAGATTCTTCCCACCTCCTAGTCCTGCTCCCACTACTACTTCTGACTGAGCAAAAGCTGTCTCCTTTGCCCACGCACACTCTGGTGTGAGACCAGAACTCTTCCCACTTGACTCTGCAGGTTCTTGGGCTCCAATGCCCTTTGTCACAGGACTGGCAGTGCCATTTCAAGGACAACCATGGCTAGATGGGGTGGCATGCAGCAAGACAGATATTCCTTATTGTAGATGTCTGTCTCTACCAAGACATCAAATATCTTTGAAAAATGACACCTGGTAACACCAGGCTTTTAAGCTACCTGTGGCACTGCCAGCCTATGTTGTCCACAATTTAACACCCCCAAAACTAAGCCCTGTAAGTACCAGTTGGGTTCTCAGGAGTACTTGTGGGATTTGCAACACTGACACCTCATGATGCTCAGAAGTTTCCAGCAAAGGCAAAAAGCAGGATGTTTTGATGCTGTGTTCTGGTCTTACCATCAGAATATGGCAGCTGTTTTCCAGGCTCAGTAAATTCTTTACGTTCATATTTGGCCCGTATCCACTGCTCTCTCAGCACTCTATCGAGAGAGGTGACAGGTAGATCAGAAATGAGCCATAGGAATTAGAGGAACAGAGATTTACCCTTCCCCCTTTTCTTCTGTATGCAGCAACTTACTGGCAGTCATTGTAGGTTGGCTGGTAATAGTAAATAGGGATGTGAGCTTCATATATGGCTTTAGTCACAGCATTCCCATGCTTGGCCAGAAACTGCAAAGTTAGACAGAAAGTTAGTGCCCTGCCTTTGATGCACTAACTAAACTAACTAAAAGGTCACATTGGACCTTTTCTTTCCTGACCCACTACAGGGCTAGATGCACACCAAACTAATGGAGCTAATTCTCTTTCCCCTCCATTGCAACATCCCAGCAGCCTGGCTGCAGGGTGGTGGGTCTCAAAGGTCTCGTCTACTCCCAGACATTACAGTGATTGCACCTGAATCAACAGAGTGCCATAAATGTCACTTCCGTGAGGCTAGGTGCACACACATTCAGGGAATTTGCTGCCGTGCCCCATGTTTCCTGGAGAGTTTGACAACAGCTCTGCAATGCCATCTGGAAGGATATTCCAACCTCTTACAAAGAGCAACAAGACACAGATTATTTTCTTTGGATCTCCAGAAAATATTTTCAGTGCCCTGAACATTAGTGAGCTGCGTGGGCTGTAAAGGGGAGAAGTGAAGTTCTCATAAGTGCCATTTTTCTCAAGAGATCATATTATATCTGGAAACTTTTCTTGGAGAATGGAATTGTCCAAGATTTTCCCCTTGGACCTCTGAAATCAAGAGACAATGTGGCTGGATGGTGTTGGCAAGTGGAAAATCAGTAATCTGAAGCAATTAACACCCTAAGCCTTAGCGAGGTACATTGCAAGAGTTCTGCATTTGCTAAAAAGTAACAAGACATGAGGAGACACAAAAGGCAAGTGTATCCTCCCTTTTCCAATAGGAATTTATATATATATTCCAATAGGAAATTATCCCCGATTTATCATAAGTAGAAAAGAGACTGATTAAACCAGATTACATTCCATCTCTGTGAGGTCAAAAGACTGATTTTGCCAGGACACTGAGTGCATAGCCTAGTCCAAACCACCTGCCATACCCATGAGGATAAAGATCTCACCTGCACCTGAGCATCATCCCAGTAGTCCATCTTCAGGGATTTGACTTTGCTGATGTTAGGGATGTTACGGTGAATTCCTGAACAGCTGAGGCATATAAAGACACCCAAAGTAGAGGATGCCCAGTCAGGATCTGAGAATATGGAAAAGGGTATAACTAGAAGTGGTAAATATCCCTGAGATATGCCCCACCTGAGAAAGTGGTCTTGAGAAACAGGGAACTGGTGACCACAGTTTCATCCAAGCTGAGTAATTAACATCCAAGGCATGGATGCCAGTCAGGAAAAAGTACAGCTATTAGTCCCTCATTCCCCATTCCAATCACTTTGAGTGAAATTTTAAATTACCTAGATCTTGAAAAACCCCAAAGTGCTCTGTGAACTCCCTTTATGTAAAAGATCACCTAGAGGAAAACGAAACCATCTCTGGGAAAAGACCCCAGGAGTTGTTTAGTGCATCACAGCAAACTCCTAACAGTGCTCAGGAAGTGGAAAACAATCTTAAATCTAAAACTATCCAGGAATAATTAAATAGGGCAAAATTGTAGTAACTTGCCCAGTCTTAATCTGGCTTGGGTATTACACTCCTTTTGGAGGTGTATGATGGGTGTTTTTAGCAGCACTTGTAGGATCTCAAACTGGATACCCTTCTGAGAGGGCAAGCCCTTCCATAAATGAAATTTTCTAGGCCAACTGTGGCAGGTTGTCAGTTCAGAGCTGAGTCATGGTGGAGACAATGGCCTCCTGAATCATGCCTTCTCTCTGGAGAAGTTAGGATTTCAGTGGGAGTTTTCCTGTCAGGTCCTGACTGGGCCTGACCTCGATTTGCATTTGAGATCTGACATGACTACAACCCACAGTGCTGCAGCTATGCAGCCCCTGCTAATCTGGCACTCCCACATCCCTGTCCTTCCCACCACTGCTATGGCAGCATCTTCTCCCTCCTCCCCTGCCAACTCACCTCCAGGGAGACAAAATGAATTTCCAGAGTGATGCCTCCCTTTCTCTCCACCCCAGGCTCCCATGCTGTCCAGATAGCCAGCACCAAGTGTCTGCTAGAGATCAGTCCCAGCTCCCTGCTTCCAACTCTTCCTCCAACATCCTTCGGGGACTCACCTGGCTTCCCGCAGTCGGCACACAAAGAGTTCTCTGCTCTTTTCCACACTTCCTTCAGGGCCTTCATGCTCCTCTCTTTTCCTCCAGCCATCACCTTGGAACGGTATCCTTCCAGGCAGGGCAGGACAGGGCCAGGACGGCAGCTGCCTGCACCTTACGCACCTGCAGGCCAACCCACTGTGCTCTCCAGGAGAGAAGGAGCCACCAGAGAGACAAGCTCCAGCAGACAGAGGGAAAAAAAGGCAGGCGAGAGAAGCCTACGGTTAAGGTTAATGGAAAGGGTACAGAGGCCTGTCAGTGCACCTGAGCCGGCTGAGCACCGGCAGGGGCAATGAGGCTGGAGGCTGAAGTGCACTCAGAAGGTGCTGCGTGAGGAGGGAGGAGGAGGAGGAGGAGACCTGCCCCATGGGCGTGGAGGGAAGTGCAGCAATTAACCACAGAACTGGTTTTTCCGCATTTCTGCTGGTGAAAGGACAGGCCAGGAAAAGAGTGCAAGCAGCAAGCAAGCTGATAAAGGAAAGCTGGCTGCGGACAAGTGACTGCCAGGCTGTGACAGGACTCCTGACAGGATTCGTCATGCTCTGTGGGCCAGGGAAGCTGATTTTGGCTGCCCCCGCACTTCAGAAGCTTCCACCAAAGTCAGCTGGCCACCACACAGGCACTTTTAAGGCGAGAACAGGAGAGCAATAAAGGTTCGGGAGCTGAGCCAATGTCCCTCTAAGCCATCAGAAAATGGCAGTCTTGATGGCCCCACCAACTCATGCCAGTGCCTCTCTCCACCACTGCAGAAATCATGACTGTCCAGGCAGATGCTGCGACAAGGACACAGCACCAGAGCCAAGACCCATCTCCGCAACTGCGGAGGATAAGAGGAGGATAAGAGGAGCAGCACATGCTCTGCTAACACCAAGAAATAACAACAGCTGAAATGACAGTTGAAATAAACTCAGATCTTTATTGAAGAATGCTCAGTGGAAGAACCGCAGATGTTAATTATTCTGAAGAGTGACATTTATTAAAGAGATACAGACACAGAATGCTCTGGAGCGTCAGAACCGGTCTCGGGCTGTGAGCTCGGGTGCTACACTGCCATGTTCCCCACACACAGCAGCGCCACAGAACCCTGTGCGGGGAGGAAGCTGACGAGGAGCGTAGCCGCGGGCCCGCAGGCCTGGAGCAAAGCCCAGGGCGGACTCTGGGGCCGGGAACAGGCGCATGCGAGGCCGGCGATGTGGGCGGCTCGGTCCCGCCCGGCGCGGGGGCGGCGGAAGAACTGCCGGCGTTGCGGCGGAAGGGGCGGGCGGCAGCGGCGGCAGCGTGGGGCAGCCATGGGCCGCAAGAAGAACAAGAAGAAGGGTCCGGGCGGTCGCGAGGGGCGGCTGGTGGTGACTTTCGACGAGGAGCGGCGCAGGTGAGGCCGGGCGGGCCCCAGGGCGGGAGGCGGGGGAGGAAGGTATCCCGCGGTCGCTAAAAGCCGGGCGGTTCTGTGTTGCCGGCCGCAGGGAGTACCTGACCGGCTTCCACAAGCGGAAGGTGGAGCGGAGGAAGGCGGCGCTGGAGGAGATCAAACGGAAGCTGAAGGAAGAGCAGAGGAAGATGAAAGAGGAGGTGAGGGAAGGGTCTTGTGTCTCCGCTGGCCAGGCGGGCAGTGAGCGGGGAGGAGGGGCGGGCAGAGGCGCCCGTGACCTGTTTCCGTTCCGCAGCGGCACCAGGAGTATCTGAAGATGCTGAGCGAGAGGGAGGAGGCGCTCGGTACGTGCTGGGCCCTCGGTGGGGAGAGGGGTGGGCGCCCGCGGTCCCACAGCCTTGTCTGGGTGTTGAGAGCTGGGGCAGGGATGCTCGCACGCTGTCCCACAACAAGAGCTGCTCGGTCCTGTCGTGCTCCCCAGACAAGCTGGGCAGCAATCTCAGCGGTGATCCCGCAGCCCTCTGTCCCGGGAATCATGAGGGTTGTACAGAAAGGAGGGAGCAGGATTTCACATCTCCAAGGTGTCACCAGGTCCCCTCCGCGGGGAAAAAGGAGCTCACCCTCCAAGCCCCTCTGCCCTTTGTCCCTGCCTGCCAAGGCCGGGAGTCGCCCCTGCCCAGCATGGTGCATCAGGAACAAGTGAGTTTATCCCGTGAAAAGCTGGGCACTTTGCAGTGCAGGATTTCTTGTGTTCCCAGAGGAGGCTGATGAACTGGAGCACTTGGTGACGTCGCGGACAGAGTCTGTGAACATCGACCACCCAAACCACATCGTAACAGTGACCACCATCAGTGACCTGGACCTCTCGGGGGCACGCCAGCTGGGACTGACCAGCCCCATGGTAAAGCTTCTTCCTACCTCTCTCTTTTCAGCTGTACACACTCTTGGGGCTGGTGAGGTAGGGCTGGTGGTCCCTGAGTATGTCCAAGGCCTTGCAGCTGGCTGGGAACAGGGATGAAAAAGGAAACTCATAATTTTATATTTTTCCATAATTCAAATTGGGCCTCTAAAGATAATTAAATGTCCTGTGTGAGTAGCTCACTCCAAACCTCCCTGGAATCTTTTGCTAGTCCCAACTGACCTTGGTTAAAGGAATAGTGTTGTTACTGGGCTGGATAGCAACGGTGTAATACCTTAAAAGCAGATACAAGACAGGCAGCGAGATTTCAGACTTTGCTGCGTGGTCTGTCCTTGACCTCTTTCCTGTGTCCTGTTCATAACTATCGCTGTTAGCATGAGGAGGCATTTCTCTGTAATCCCCTTCTTGGACCACAGATAAGGAAACCATTCAGTTCTGGTTGAGGTTGCTTTTATTCTCAAAATACATTGTAACTGTGATCTTGTATTTGTTTCATAGAGACTCTATTGGTTGTGCTTTCATGTGTAAGGTCATCTAATCTGAAAATCCACTCAAAAAGGTATTGATAGTAATTTAAGCAAAAGCCAAGACCTTTGGTTCATTCAAGTTTAAACTTCAATCATGTGGCCATTAAGATCATGCTGAAGTTTTTGGATCTTGGGGTAGATTACTGTAGGATGTCTCTGGTTGTGCCTTTCTGCAGGAGACTGCAATAGGAAACCTTGACACTTGGACAGCAAGGGGTGTGGAGAATTTAAAAAACCTTCATCTGTTATTAGTTAGTTCACAAAACAGCATGAAACCAATAAGGCAGTGGAAACACCAGAATCACAGAAGTGCTTTCTTTTTAAGGGAAAAACTGATGGATCCGAAGAAGAGAAAGGTGAAGAGGTGGTGAACAAGCCTGTGAGAACAATGCCCAAGAAGTCGAGGAACCCTTTCCTGTCTGACAAGTGCGTACGGACTCCCCCCGGCCTTTGCTGCTCGGTGCTGCGGGGCAGGGCCGGCAGGGGGCGCTGGCGGAGCGCGGCCCGCTCCGCTGAGGGCTCCGCGGGAGCGGCGGCGTGAGGGTGGGCTCCGGCCTCTTCCCGGGGCCTTCCTCCATCGCGGCACCTTCCGCAGCCTGCACAGCTTGTCTCCAGGGCTGAAGGTCAGAGGCCCCTAAAGCTGCGAGCTCAGGCGTTATCCACGTTTTTCAGTATCCAGGTTTTACAACTGCTTTGAGGGTGTGGAGAGTTACTTTAACTCTCTGGGGTCTGGGCAGTACAAAGCTCACGGCGTTAATTTTTGTTGTTACCGCACATGGAGGCTTGCAGGTTTCCTGCATAGCTTAGAGTCCCTCTGGGTCTTGCCATGCCTGGCATCCATTCCTGCTGGGCCACACAGAGCTCTCCAGCTATTGTTGTCGCCTTGCTTCTGCAGGCTTTGGTCCCCAAACATTCTTCTCTTTCTGCCCTTCACAGAATCTCTTCTCTTACTGCCACGCTGCACATGCACAGCCGGAAAAAGACAAAAGGAAAAAGATCCCAACGTGGGCAAGGCCCACGTAAGAAAATCCTGAAGTCCGGCACAGGGCGAACCACCAAGACTCAGCGTCGGAGGCTGACTGGCAAAATGGGCCGTGACCAAGATTAAAAGAGAAACTAACGTTCAGACCACCAGCTGGGACAGTGCTCCACATCTGGCCTGCTGCTCCTCGGAACCCTGTCATTGTGGGCTAGCACCTTGTTTACATGCTGTTCTGACTAGCCATGAGCCCAGTTCAGCCTTTCTGTAGCCTCCTGAGCACTGGCCAGGGTGACTAGACAGTCTAGCCATTTATTTTTGCAGTGATCTCCAGCTAAGGGTCTGGGTGCCACAGAATCTCTTAAAAACTTCTGCTGAAGGTCATGTTCTCTATCTGGCGTGACCCTTCTGTCCTTGTTCCCCCCTCCCCCTTTCAGAGCTGATACTTGGCTTTATCAAAGAAGAGGATCTGGGACAGAGTGCAACAGCGCACATCATTGCCGGGGCAATTTGAGAGACTTGGGAGAGCTCTCCTTGCACTACTGCATCAGTGCCCTGGCATTTCTGCTGCGCAGTAAATCCTTTTCCCATGGAGACATGGTGTCATCTTGTCTCCTGTGTTTCTTCACAACACAGTGCCACACCTGCATGCAGGAGTACTTTTTGTTTGGTACTTGTGCCAGGTGAAATTGGGTAACTTTGTGAATAAATTTGAAGTCATTTTGTTAAAAAAAAAAAAAGAAGTGACTTATTTGAAGCATAACAAGAGCTGTGCTAACAACAATACCAACTAGAAAGAGGGGGAGGTAATTCCTGGTGTTCAAAGGATATTGAAATCCACTGGTGCTTGGAAAATGGAATCGCTAGGAGCTATTTCTGTGGCAAGGCAGAGCCAGCCAGAGCAGGAATGGCTCATTCCATTGTCTGCTGAATATGCCGATCGTAACTGCGATAGCTCAGGGGAGTATGAAATGCCCTAATGCCCTTGCTGTATGTGTGGCCCTCTCTAGGCTGGGAGTGGCAGAGGCTGCCTTTGCCCTTTACCTCATGGTTGCTGCAGTTATTAGCAGTTAATTGCCTTTCTTCTTAGGAGCTCAGTGTATGATTTTCACTGTGGTTGCCCTCGGCAGGGGGAGGAAAAAAAAATTAGTATGGTTGTGATTTAAGAATACTAGTGGCAAAACTGCAAGTAAATCCTCTGAGGAGGAGAGTGAGCCCAGGCAGCATGCTGGCCTCTGTCCTGGAGTTTCGTGGAGTATTCTGTCAGCCAGGCCTCCTCCCAGGCCATGTGTGCACTGAAAGGAAATGACAAAGAAAGAAAAGGCCTATGTGTCCAAAACCCACACCAGAAAAATTTGCAACCCAGCACTGGGCAAGTAAATAGATTCCTCATGCCAGAAATGGGAGGGAAAAGAGTAAAGCAGTGCCTGAGGCTGCATGGAGGAAGATCAGAGCAGTGCTGATGGCCACCAGGCGCTAAAGTGAATGGCACCAGCCTGATGTATTTCTCCATCCTTTCTTGTAGTGTGTGCACGCAGAGCTCTTCTCCAGAATGTGTTAAGGGGGAGGGTATGATCTCAACGCAGACAGCAGCAGCACAGCTTTTGCTAGAGGGAGGGTTCAGGAGGGATCTGGGTGACACACGTGCTTGTGGTAAGGAGTGGGGTCCTCTTGCGCTTCCCTTTCCCTTCTGAAGAAGGTAATTGCTGGGGAAGTGAACGCTGTTATCCCTGGTGCCTTGTAATTCAGATTCCCACCCTGGGCTGAGTTCTTGGGCACTGGCACAGAATAAACTCAGTCATATTTTTAAGGTGTGTGTGTGGTTTTCTCACCTGGTTCTCAAACACTGCCTTAAAGGCCACTCCAGAAAGGTCATGGGATTTAATGGGTGAGCTTATCTATCCCCCTGTCTCACCGAGGGTTCTTGGGTGTTTCAGAGCTGCAAAAACAACTCGGGCAGCGCCAAAAGTGTTATGCTGAACTGGATTTCGGCCAAAGTATCCAAGAGATCCCATGCACGCAGCATTAATTATTTCTTGTTCTGGTTTGGGAGTTACACGCTCTACAGCGTTCTGAAGCGTTCTCGGTATGTTCGAGAGCAATGAAGGAGGGAAGAAAGAAGGAAGTTCTGTTTGGAGAGGTGAATCACACCAAGGGGACTGCAGCTCAAAGCCGGAGGACACGCGGGCATCCTTGGTCTGGATCATACAGCAGCTTTCCCTTTTCTCCAGCAGAAGGGGACCTGTGTGCTTCCTCACCCGAGGAGTTTGCTCTGGAGCTGGGATGGCCACTGTAAAACTGTACTATCTGTTTGAGAAATCTGCTGGCGTGTGCAGTGTGCATCAGTTGCCTTTCCCGGCCTGAAGGCAGCCTGGCATGGTAACTGGGACAGAGCTGGGTGACCTCATTGTATTCCGGATGAGGTGTTAAGAGGGACTTCTGGTTTTGTCATTTTGCTGCCAGGTGAGCTAGAAGAATCTCACTTTTAGTTTGCTCTTTCCCTGGCCTAATAACATTTTTGAGTCTTTCTCAACTTGAAATCTCCAACAGGCCCTTCCACACTCTGAAATCTTTCAGTTCCTGCTAGAAAATGAGTTTTCAAATTAAAAAAAAAAAAAAGTGTATGGAAAAAGTGAGAGCAGAACTGTAAAATCCTATACAGCATTAACCATCAGGATTGTTCACTACACCATTGATTTCTCCATTTGATTGATTAAAGCTTTATTCTGTAATGTGAATTACTGACTCAGCCCTAGCGTGCTGTTTTTGTTATGCGCAGGGTATACAGTCAGGCTGTACCTGGATCTGTTGAAATGAGAATATGAGTTTTCACAGACAAGTTAGTAAGTGTTTGCCAGACACATCACAGTTCACACTAGACCCTGGCTTAAAATTCCTCTTTGCTGCTTCCACTTGTTTTCAAGATGGATTTGAGCATTTGGGGGTTCCCCCCCCCCATCCCCCTTAGCTGTTCAGGAGGCTGCTTCCAAGTGTAAGGTTCTTGCTAAAGTCAACGTGCTGGTGTGATTGCTGCTCCGTAAAGCAAAAGCAGAGACCAGCAGCTGCCCGTGTGCCCCCATTTTGCACAGGCATTTCACGCGTGGCTCTGCAGCTGGGTCACCTCAGGCACCTGCGCATTGCTGTGCGTGTGCCCCGGGCTCGCACAGAGACACGGGCCTTGGACATGGGCTGCCGCGCCGGGGTTGCCATGCATGACGGCTTTCACTGGCTAGACTGCGATTCCGCGCACACGCAAAAATATAATTGGGATTACGGGGGATCAAGAGCAGACTGGGAGCCAACAAGATCAGACAGCTGGGGGGGGGGGAAATTGGAGCGCAGCAAAAAGGAGGAATGGCTGCAGCGCGTGTGTGTGCTGTGTGATAATCAGTGCACTGTAATTATTGCTCTTGTAGTGTATCAAGCTCAAGGCTGTACTCGGGTAATCGAACCTATCTACCCGCACACAACCCTGTTATTCAGCTCCCTTTTAGTCCCTGAAAGTTCTTGTCGCTCTCCCAGTAACTGTTTTCCTCGAGCTTCCTGCACTGTATTCCAGAAACGAGCTCGAGGAAAACAGTTACTAGGAGAGCGACAAGAACTTTCAGGGACTAAAAGGGAGCTGAATAACAGGGTTGTGTGCGGGTAGATAGGTTTGAGGAGTGGACTGCACGCTGCCCTTAATGAATAACCAAAAGTGAAATTGAACTTTTTGTAGATGTCACCAGCATCGGGAAGAGGAGTTTGAAGCGGAGAAGGAGCAGCGGAGGACAGCCGTTAAGGGCGTTCTGCTAGAAATAGCGAGGGTCGGCGAGGGCTTGTGTTTGGTAGGTAAAGCCCACCTCAGACAAATCTCTCTGAGAGCTGTGGGTAGGCATGACCCCCCTGTTAGAGCTGTGCCGGGACACGCCGGCGTTTCGCTCTCAGCGCTCGCGGATAAATCCGCCGCTTCGGCATCTGTTTGGGCTTCGGGATGACGAACTCTAGGGGTGCTGTCTCCGGGGAGCCCTGGGGANGCTCTCAGCGCTCGCGGATAAATCCGCCGCTTCGGCATCTGTTTGGGCTTCGGGATGACGAACTCTAGGGGTGCTGTCCCCGGGGAGCCCTGGGGAAGCCCCTGGGCCGGCGGTGCGGCGTTCCCTGGGGAGCCGCAGCCGAGGGAANCAATCAGCGCGCGGGGGCGGGGCCTCGGCTCCCCGCGGTTCCCACGGCGAGCTTCATTGAGGGGGGAGCTCGGCGGGCGGCGAGGGGCTGGGAGCCGTAGGGAAGCCGAGGTACTGGGGATACTGGGAGGCGCTGGGAACACAGCACGGCCGGCTGCCTACCTGCATGCCAGAGCCGTGGGGAGCGCAGCATCGTCCTGGCAGTACCCCCCGAGAAGGGATGTGGGGAGTGACAGTTTGCCCATCAGGCAGTGGGGTGCCAGGGGCTCCAGCCACGGTCATGGGCAGTGGTGGGCAGCGATGTTGGCGGGTTCTGTGCTGCATCCCTGGCAGGGGAGTGCTTAGGCTCCCGTCAAGCATTTTTGTGTGAACAAGTCAAGCAAACCATGCCCTAGTGTGAGGAAGGATGCTGCAAGGCTGGCGCCTAGTGCAACTTGCTATACTGAAAATAAGTGCGGTGACGAACAAAAATTATAGCTTTGGTTTTGGCACTGACGTTTGGCTTTGGTTGATCAGCTGCTCTGACTCAAGTGTCCGTCTTTAGGGCACCAGTGGCATGTTCACGTCTCAGGTCTGATTTCCTGTCCTTCTGTTGGTGCCTCCTCCAGAGCCCTCCCAGCTCAGATCACATCCTCAAATCCGAGGACTCATTCTCAAACCGTGCAGGACAGAGGAGGTGATGGTGGGCAGGATGCTTGCAAAAAAAAAAAAAAACCAGAACAGAAATGTGAATCCCAGCTGTCATGCTAGCAATGCTTGTTACCTTTTACAGTTTTGCAGTTCACTGTACTACAAGTCTCGAAATTTTAGTAGGATTAACAAGTTTAGGAAGAGTCTCAGGGGGTTTCCAAATTTCCTAAGCTGTTTAGAGCCATCCCTTTATGACCAACATAATTAAGAAGAAAGGTTTTGGGGTTTTTCTCTCTTTTAAGAGAAAAATAACTTTTTTTGTTGTTGTTCCATTGAACAAAATAGCAGGACATGCATCATTCCCTCTGTTCACAAGGACTCCCAAACTGAGAGGTGTCAGCAGTCGCTTCAGGGTGCAGTGCCCCGTCTAAAAGAGGTCCCTGCTAGAGCACAACCTTTTATTACCTGTATTTTTACGGATCACTTTGTACCTGGGTTCCTTTTGATTCCAGTATTGACAGCTGGGAGCAGCAAACTTCAGTCTGGAAATAACATTCTTGCTTCCACAGCTTCTTCTGCTGCTGTTCCTTCCTCCTTTTTCTCCTGCCAGTAGCCCATCAGCTGAAGATCTTCATCCCTGCTATGCACAATGTCTGGTTCAGTGGATGACGTGCCTTGCATGAACTTTGAAGCCAACATATTTGCAAAGAGCCTGTGCCAGCACTGTTTCCGAGCCGCAGGGGCTCACCAGCACGCTATCCAGGTGAGCTCCTCCATCCCACCTGCAGGCTGTGGATACTTCATTAAGGACCTCTTTGTTCTCTTCTGGGATCCACCTGCCTTTTTAGAGATAGAAATCCCTAAGACAAAGGCTCAGCAAGGACTTCTAGATTTCTTGGCAGGGAAAACCTCTATGTGCAGCGTCTTTCCAGGCATAGGAATGCTTAATTTAACTGTGCCAGACCAAGCTTAGCAAGGAGGTTCTGGACACTGGATACAAGGGGCTTGATAGACCCTGGAAAGGAAAGCAGAGGCGTCACAGGTACAGATGTAGACCCCTCTACTAGGAACAACTTGGAGACTGGCAGAGCAGGGACCCACCCACCCTGTATTAATCTCTGCCTGACGCTTGCTGGCATTTACAGCTTTGCCTCACCTTAAATACGGTCCTGGTCGATTCCCTGTGGCCTCAGCCGTTGGCTTAGGGCCAGGGCTCAATTCTGTCCCAGTGGCAGCTTCAGCAAGCTGTTCCCGGAGGAGAAGGCAGGAAAGGGATAAATCTCATGGGGTTTTGAGCTCCAGATACCCCGACCCAACACGATCCTTTGGGACAGGGCTGGACACACAGGCTACTTGGCTGTCTCCGACTGGGCGACAGCTGGTTTCATGTTCACGGAGGGTTTCGTGTTGTTTGACGTCCTCCAGGAGCGGCTGGCCAGGGATGATGAAATAGTAATGAGCCTCCCTCTCTCTTTCTCGCCCTCTCCCCCTCTCCTCTTGGCCTTGGGCCCTCTAAGGTTACCTCAGCCCTTCACCCTCGATCTGCTCAGAGCTGTCACCTCTGAGCGAATCCTAGTGCGGGCGAGACGCTGGAGGGAAGGCGGCGCAGACAGCCGGCTCCCCGGAGCCTCCCCCACTGCTGCTCATAAACCCCGCAGGTAACGGGGGCCAGGGAGGATGCTGAGACACCGCCTGCAAGCCCTGACAGAGAGAGGCAGAGGCTGGGACTACGGGCTTTTCTGCAAAAATCTTCCTTCCCCTTGGCTCCACTGCCTCTCTGAGCTATCGTGCTGGTGAGGGAGAGCGGCTACCAGCAGCATCACTGCCAGCATGGGGGGGTAGTTTCCCTTTACCCTCATCCACACATACAGTCTCTGGGATGTCTGCAGCATTCAGCATCAAATAGGAGCCTGCTGGGCCTCTCTGGCCTCTTGATGTAGAAAAATCTGAATGGTGGGCTGGAAGAGATATCAAGAGCTCTGGAGGCCAGGCTGCTCAAGGAGAAGAAGGTAGAAGAAGCAGGCATTTCCAAGGGGCAGCCTCCATCCTCATCCTTGGCATGCTGACAGCACCCTTGCGCCCCTTCTTCCTTGCAGGATCATGCCACGGAGCTCACAAGGCGCGATGCCTGCAGCGACGCAGCCCCAGGAGAGCCCTGGGACTCCCTCCATATTTTAGCCCCGCAGTGTGAGGTATACGTGTGTGTGGGCCCGGCGGAGGGCACGGAGCGGTGAGTACCAGCCGGGAGCCCTGCTGCTCCAACGAGCCCCTTCGGTGGGAAGAACTGAGGAGGGGGAAGGGGAAGCCAAACAGGGAGAAATCAGCTGCCTTTCCCTGATGCTCTGCACACTGGTGCCTGGGAAAAGGACTGAGAAACCCCCATTCCATGCCCTCTAACCATTCCGCTGGGCTGTCTCTGGAGAGGTCAGGGGGCCCCTGAAAAAGTCGCCTTCATCCTCATTCCCTCCAGAGCAAGGCTGGTGGTCACAGGATGGGCTCTGCCAGCCTCTGCCCATCCAGTAGAGAGTGAGTCAGTGTGGCTTGGGCTGCCAGTGCTGTCACTCGTCCCTGAGCTCTGCGGGCTGTGCTGACCACCAGCTGTCCTCTCTCCCTGCCCCACAGCTGGCACGAGAGCAGGCGATATCCCCCACTCAGCCCCGGAGCTGAGGGTGAGCACAGAGAAACTGGCACCGACCCCAGCGCCTGTGCTGAAGCCAACTCCACGCTTGCCAGGGTGAGATGGGGATCTCTTGTGGTTTGGGTTATTTTGGTCTCCCCAGCTCCCTTGGCCCTTCAATGCCAGTTTTGCTGGGCCCATTCAGCAGGTTCCTGGGCACACAGACATGTTGAGTTTGCCCCTCTGGTTCTCCTGCTTTGGGCAGCTGGAAGAAGGAGCCCATCGTGCAGGATTTGATGATCCATATGGGTCTCTTAAAACTCGAGATATTCTATGATTCTACGGTCCTGAAGATGTAAGGGGGGCTCACCTGAGACCACTGGTCCCCACAAAGAAGGCCCTCCCCATAAAGAGCTCATGAGATTTGCTCTTGGATACTCCCATGTGGACTTTTCTGTGTTGTTTCTTGCCGCCATTGGTCTGGCATCATCTTATACTCACACAGCTCCTCTTCTGGTTCCTATTTACCAGCAGCTTTGGGCTGAACAGGCTGTAAGTTTTCATATATACTCTTACCTCCTACCAGCCCACAAAAGCTTCTAGTCCCCATTGCAGAGATCTGCCCTATCTTGTCTCCCAGGAAGGGGAAATGACCCGGTTGTGGGACAACACTTTGGGATCGGGCAAACGGGACATGATGAGCTACTTGGGCCATAAGGAGGAGGTGCAGTCACGAGCCTCACAGGCAGACAGACCCAGGTGGACTCAGCCTGTTCCCTCGGGATCCTGGGTGAGAACTGAAGCCCAGGGCTTTAGGAAAGAAATCTGTCCACTGAAAGCAGGTACTCTTGGTTTGCTTCCGTGTGATATCCTGGTTTGCTTTCCACCTAGGGGTCTCTGAGGTTCAAGGCAGATCTCTGTTTAGATTTAGTATCTCTTTATCTAACTCTGGTCCCAGGAAGTGTTCAACACATCCATGGGCACTATGTGAAGAGTCCATCTGTGTGTGTGCTGACTGCGAACCGTGGGCGTCTCGGGTGCTCTCTATCCGCATGGGTTTGGGTTTGGCATGCCATCGGCTCGAAGTGCTGTGTTCCAGTGCTCCCACCCTGCCTCGAGGGAGTCTGGGTTTTATCTCTGCCCTCCTGGACCATTTCTAGCTCTCCTCCGAAGACCTGCTTTGCCGTGGACGTGGTGGCATCCCGCGTCGCTCGCGCCTCCCCCAGTAACGGCCTTCTCCCCGTCCCAGAGCACCGTCCTGCCAGCAAGAAGCCTGAGGAGAGCTGGCCAAAGCACCGAAAAACTGACCCTCCCTGGGCATCCACCCTGCCGCGTGCCCCAGCCGGCTCCCCGCCGGCCCGCCGTGACCTGCTGGGTGGTGGTGGGCACCTCTCCGGCCCACGGCTTCGCGAGTCCCACGGGCACTCCGGCGCTGGGGGTGCAGAGGGGCGGCACGGGCTGGAGAGGCAGGAGTACACGGGGCTGGCAGACCTGCCCAAGCCCAAGCGCCTCAGCCAGCGGGATGCTGTTGACCGCCACGGTTCCCGGACCCTCAGCCCTGGCCGAGTGGAGGTGGAGAAGATATTTGGATGCGAACGCAGGTGAGAAATGATGGGACTTCACAGTGGTGAGAGGCAGGGGATTGCCCTTCTATGCTGTTGGGGGGCCCCACTTCTCAATAGCTGTGCTTCAGGGGGAAGGCAGGGCTAGATGGCAGAGCTCAGCTTTCAGCTGTGCTTATATTTCCCTCAAAGCAAGGGTTGGATCTAGGCTCAGAGCCTTCTCCGTTGCGGCACATGGGCAGTTGAGGCTGTTGGAAAGGTGGAGTGAAGCTGTACTGCTAGAAGGGAGCAGCCCACCTTCCTCACCCTCACAGCCACCTGGAAGCTGCAGGACATGCTGCAAAGCAGGTCTCCCCACGGTAAAAGGGGAAGGAAAGAGGTGTTCCCCAATCCCAGCATCAACAGCTCCCCGGGGATTCCACATTCACTGTAGTAGCCACTCAGGAAATTAGGGGGGATGCCAAAAAGTACCCAGCAGCTGTTTAGGCTTTAGCCAGAGGAGCAAGAGCAGCTCCAGTACTGGTAGCACAGGACAGGAGAAGACATAAAGAGGGACTGGGAAAGTATCCTGGACAAGTGGGTGGGATGTAAAGATGGAGGGAAGCTTGAGGAATTGGTGAGGCAGCAGGATATGAAAGCTGAGATGGTTGATGGGGACAGGGAGAGGCCACTGCGCACACAGTGTCTGGGGCAGGTGGGGTCAGGCTGAGGTGGAGCAGGGTTTCCAGGGGCTCTGCTTCCAAGCTGAGCAGGGTGACAGCTGGACCAACTGTGTGTGCCCACAGGAAATCAGAGACGCTGGAGGCCTTCCAGGCTCTGGAGGAGGGCCGTGTGGACCGGCTCGATGGCAAGACACCAGTGCCACCCAGCAAAGGCCACCTAACTCGGAGGCGGTCCAGCCCCAACCTGCCCAGGGAGGTGAGACTTGGCTGCACAGCAGGACCTCATCCCAACTCTGCAAGCTGAGTTGCTTTTTCCTGTCACATTTTCCTCTACTTCTGCCACATGATTCTCTCTTTCATTCCCTTTCTCCCTCTTTCCTTTAATACCAGCTCTCCCTCTGTCATAGATTGGGACCCTTGGCTCTTAAAATGCACCCTTTGGGTGTGCGAGGCTTCTTTACAGTATGGACTGGCTCCATGCGCAGGAATGCAACTGCTCTCTGGGGAACCATTTAACCAAATCACCTGCCAGCCCTTATCCCATCTTGTTCTGCCCACTAGCACTTTTTAAAGAGGACTCCCTGCTCTCTCTCCCCTGTGACCCAGGGTCAGCGACTCTCCTGGCAGCTTGAGCAGCGCAGCAGAGACCCCAAGGAGCCCCGGCGTTCCCCCAGCCCAGCTCGGCACCCCGAGAAGGCCAGCAGGACCCGGGGGGACTCCCCACGCCCTGCCAGCCCCGGCTGGCTCCTGGAGAGAGGCAGCCGGAGCCCACGCTCCACAAGCCCAGCCCGCAGGTTGGAGAAGAGAGCAGGGGAGCCCATGAACCCTCCCTGTCGCACTGAGAAAAGCTGGAGAAGCCATGGGGAACCTGCCCGTCCCCCAAACTTGGACAGGGCCCGTGCCACCTGGCAAGCAGGGGGTATACGGCAAGCACTGGAGAAGAAGAGCCGAGGGGATTCCCTGCGCTCCACAGGTGCTGGGAAGGGCTCAGATAACATCAGGCTGAGCAGGGCAGGGCCACCTCCATGGGCCCTTGGTCCTGGGAGACGAACAGAGAGCACAAGGAAAAGCCAAAAGGAGATCTCCCCTCCCAGCTTCGTGCGGGGGGCAGAGAGGCAACGAGCGAAGCCAGGGGAGTCGCTGCATCCTGCAGGGCCCAGGAAGCCATCCGAATGCAGCTGGCAGAGCCTCCGGGAAAAGGTGACATCCTCCCAACCTGGAAAGGGCACCAGCAGTGACTGGAAAGGCCGAGGCAAGCCCCTACGCCCCACAAGCCCAACACGACCACTGGAGCAGGACTGGAGGGGCCGGGGGGATGCCCACCAAGCACAGGTGTGGGAGAAGGACTGGAAGCGCCAAGAGATGCCTGTGTGCCATGCAGATGTGATGCACCAGCTGGAAAGGGACTGGAAAAGCCCTACTAGATGTCTGAATGTGGGGCTACGGTCGGACGACAGCTGGAGAAGGCCTGAGAGTCCAGTACAGCATCTGGAGGAGGACTGGAAGGGTCCTGAGCACACGCGAGATACACACAGCCCTGAGAAGCCGTTGGAAACTGACTGGGGGAACAAGAGTCTTCTCATTTACCATGTGAGTATGGCAGGAGCCAGAGGTGATGGGGACCCTGCAAGGCCTAAAACTGGGAGCACAGACTGGGTGGGTCCCCTGGGTTGCAATTCTGTGCACCCTGATTCCCTCGGATCCTCTGCTTCTCCAGGGAAACTGTACTACCCGCCTGGCACTGGGAGGAGGGAAGATGCTTTCTTCCCTGGCCCACGCCAGGAGACGGATGCTTGGATCTGGGAAACTGAGGTGAGGACTAAACCCCAATGGCTTCAGCTCCTGCTTTCTCCCCTGCAGCCCCAGCTGGGTGGAAGCACCTTCCCACCACAAAGCAGCACTGGCTCCTCAGGAAGCCCGCAGCCACATTTGAATGCCAGTAAGAAGCACAACAAGGTAGGGGCCAGGCCCTGGGAATTGTGAGGAAGGGCAGCTGCCCTTCTCTGGGGGTCACTGTAGGCAAGACCTAGGTCTCCAGCACTTGACCTGAGCAGGTCCAGCATGGTGCTGCCTTCCCATGATGTTCTGAAAACCATGCTCACTAACACTCCCCTTCACTTTGTCCTTCACCCATTTCCCAAGTGGGGAAACTGAGGCACGGAGCCCTTTTATAAAGCCAGAGAAGGGCAAACAGTAGACCTGGGAGTAAATTCTCAGTACAGCTGCTTTCCTTTGCTTTGTTAGTGGCCTGTGCTTTGACGGATCAGAGGGTTCTGCAGGGATGAAGTGGGCTTTAGTGGTGTGAAAGAAGATAGTGTATTGTGTTGGCGTTCCTGCAAAATGGCATTGCAACAGCTATGGAGGGCTGCAGGAGGTGTTCCGGGAGCCCATGTAGCTGGCAGCTGCACACAAGTTCCTGCTCTGCCCCCCTTTGTGCACATCAGTCATCTCAGCCAGGTCATCCTCTGCTAGGACCTGGCTTTGTTCTTTATACAAGGACAAACTGCAGCCAGGAAAGAGGCTGTCAAAGGCCTCTGAAACTCGAAACGGGTGACATCCTTTCCCTCACTTCCCTGCATCAGGCCAGTGAGGAGCCCAAAGCCCTGAACTCACCCTGTACAACAGGGTCTGATCACCCCACCTGTGCTGGGTTTCTTCAGCACTGAGCTCTGGCACCTTTCCTTCACCTTGCAGCAAGAAGCATCACCTTGGTGTGATTGTACAGTAGAGCTTGGTGTTTTGTGATGCACGGCCCAACTCCCCTTTTCCTTTGGGACCTTCTCTAACAATTCCCTTTCCTGAGGCCAGTTGGTGTGGTTTTCCAGGGGCACCGGGAGTTTCCCCATGGCCTCCTACCACCCCTGCTACGAGCCCAGAGAGGTTCAGTTGGTTGGATAAAGCCAAGCAGCCCCAGAAGCCAAGGCAAGGACTCCATTGTGTGCACCGCTGAAAATCCCTGCCGGAAAAAAA
>VWZN01015156.1:70904-87991 GCA_013396955.1 Regulus satrapa | reverse complement strand
CCTCCCTGTGGGAAACAGATGCGGTTTGGGGCAGGGAGCATCCCACCCCTGGGGCGAGCCTTCCTTGGCGCGGGCGGCCGCCGGCCGGGAGCGGGGGAATGGAGGTGCCGGGCTGGGCTGTGCCCGCCGGCGCTTCGCACGGGGGCGGTGGGAAAGGGAGAGCCCGTCGCCCGCTGGCGATTCTTACTGCACGTGTAGGTTCGGGAACTGCACGGGTGCTTCAGCCGGGGAGTGATTTTGCTTTCACCCAGCTGAGCTGAAGCGGTTTTGCTTTGTGTTTTGGCGTGGGGCCCACGCCTTATGAAGTGGGTTCCCTTTTTAGAGGAGAGGAGACACTGCGCTTTCCGGGAGAGCCCCTTGCACCATGTCCCGGAGGTGAGAGGAAGCAGTGCCCCAGAACCTGCAGTGCTGAGGGGCTTTTGGGAAGAGCAGGAGGCACGGTGATGGCAAAGGACACCTGACTAGCCTGCTCGGACACTGGGCTTTCTCAGCCTTCCACAGCCTCTTCTCCACTTCTCCATCCTGGCGCCTCGGTACCACCCAGGAGCCATTCCTTTGCTCCCACCCTTGTCCCTTTTCCTTCTTTGGTGTTTACATTCTTCGGATACTTACAGACTGTTATCACCTTCCCTGTAGCCCTTCTCCAACGAGAGCAGGCAGCTGCCCGCTCCTTAACCTGCTGTTGCAAGCCGGTCTTTCCAGATAGCACCTATGTCCCCAGCTACCTGAGACCCCCTCCAGTGCCTCTACCTGGCCAGCTGTGGGACCGAACAAAAAACTCTGATGGGTACGGATGCAACTGGGCAAAATCTCTGCCACCACTTCCCAAGCCATCTGCAGCCCCAAGCTGCAGGGCCATGCATTTTGCCGGGGGTGCATCCTGCCACATCATTGCATCTCTGGCACCCGGATCTCTCCCAGCAGTTCGGCTTTCCTGGATGTTTCCTCCTCCCACTGCTGGGCCATTTCCTCTGCATGAGGGGTTCTATTTGAGCCCCATGCTCTTCAGGACAATATCCTGAGCTTTTTATGCTAGGTGAGGAACCCAAGTGGGGTTGTGGGGAAGGGAAGAAAGGTGGCTTTAAGGACTTTGTGTATCAACTGAGGCCTCAACTTACAGTGCTGACCCCGCTATGACAAGAATAGTTCAAAGACAATTCTACAGAGCTGCAGCTCCATGTCTAGGGCTGGCAGTGAAAGCAGAAACCCTGTGCAATTTGCCTGCTTGGGAAAAGCCCTCCAGAGAGATTTTTCTCACCACAGCTCTGCACTGGGGGCAGCAGTTCTGGCAGGACTTTGTGGCAGTTTTTCCAGTGGCATGCATCCTGTTAATATTAATTTTTTTGGCACCTGATGCTTTGGGATTGTAAATCCTCAATAAGATGAGACCCAGCTGATCTGTACGACAGCCCCACTCAATCCCTATATTGTTTTTCTGCCTCCATGGCGCCTGCCCATCTCTCTCTCTTCTGTTGAATGCACGTGCGTCCCAGGAGGGGGGTGGTTGTACTTTGATGTTTTGTCTCTTTTCCTTCCCTCTCACCACTCTGAATTCAGAGCTGGAGCTTAAGTCACCGGACTGGAAGGAATAACGGGAAAAAGGGTGGAGCTGCTGCCACAGAGATAGAATTAAATTTTGGGGTGCTTTCTTAGGGCAGCAGTGGAACCACCACAAATCTAGGTTGTTGGGGATGCATAACATCCCCCCTGTCTCCTAGCTGCCAGCAGTGCCTGTCACCTCAGCAGGAGGTGAGGTTTGGGGGCCCCCCCATGTCCTCTCGTTCTGGTTTCCCTCCCTTCCCAGGGAACTCGGGACTGCCGGATGCTTCTGGCCAAGCCTGAAGCTGTAGCAGGCGGTGACCTCCCCTTGGCAGGACTCCTTGCTCCTGCTTGAACCAATAGCCAGAGCGCCAGGGTGGGCCGGCACATACTCAGCTCTTGCCTCCCCATAACCTTGGGTGTAACCCACGAGCAGCAGCTCAGGGAGATGAAAGCAGGGAAAGGCTTAGCCTGGCTGTACAGCCAAGGAGCTAGCTGGGCTTGTGGGGCAGCTGTGGCTGGCCACTGGGCTTTTTCAGGGGATGTGGAGTGGCCATTGGCTTGCTGCACCACCTCCTTCTCGCCAGCTCCATCTCAGCTGGTGGTTGTGACACGTGGGGACTGCTGGTGGCTTCCACAGGACTGGCAGGTCCGGTGCTGGACCGGTGGGAGGGTACCTCTGGTACCATCACTTCTCCAGCATTGTCCCTGCCTGGTTCAGCTGCCAAAAAAGGGGCTGCTTGGCAAACTGACTTCCTTGGGAGAAGAGGCGTTGGACTGAATTCTTTGATGGTGCAACTTCCTGGGAGCCAGCAGGGGTGGGAGGAGGGACCAGCTCGAGCGTGTTTGGCTGAGGGCAAAGCTGGGGAGAGCAGTTCCCCTGAGTCAGCTCTCTGGTGCTCCACCTTGGGAAGAAGATAAACTGGTTGGGATGCTGCACCAGCGACATGAGGTTAGGAGGAGGCAGAGTGTGTGTGGAAACTTCTTTGAGGCACAAGGTAATCTGAGTGAAATTATCTTTATCTTCTGTAGCTGTGGCTGGGCAGAGGGCAGGCTCTGTAGTGGGAGGGAGCAGAAAGAGCTGGGTAAGAGAAAAACCCTCCGAATCTCGAATGTCGGAGAGGGTTGAAACTTGGAGGGAGAGGGGAGAGGATCAAGCACTGACTTCATCTCTACCCTGGGGCACATTGTTTAGAGTCAACGTGTTTTCACAGCTGTTGAATTGCCTCCTGTAGGTTTTTGGTGAGAGCTGGGCTACTGTGTTTTTAATAAATGATTGGTGGTGAAGTTACCAGAGGGACACAGCTCTGGGGCATGGACAGCCAGGGTTAGGACAAGGCGTGTCTGGTTCTTTGTGGATTTGCCTCCATCTCTGAGGCAAGCCCTGTTGGTGGCGGAGCACTCCCTTCTACCCACTCTCCTTGTCTCTGCCTCCCCCTCTCTGAATAAATACCTCTGAGGCACCTTCTGGAAACCTCTTTGCTGCGTATTTTCCTTTACATTTTTTAAACCTCTTCCCTTATCTCTTGCTTCCTTTTACAGGAATGACTGCCTGCTGCTGAGAGCTATGCCCAGTTTTCTTTTACCATAGGGTTGCATAGCCCCATGAGTTTTCTGAAAGGCTATTCCCATTTTTGCTCTGCCATGGGAGACTCACCTTCCACCCCCTGGCATGGAAAGCCCTTTTGTGGGTCACTCTAAGACAGTAATTCTCTGTTTTGTTTTCCAGCCGGATCTTCTGAATTTCAAGAAGGGATGGATGTCCATCCTGGACGAACCGGGAGAGGTAAGCCTCAGATGAGAGTCTGCATCTTCCCCTATCCCCTTCTGCTGGAGAGCCCCGGTGAGCCAGCTGATTTCCTTCCTCCTTGCTTACTGAGGTCTGTCCTGCTGGGAAGGGCAGTGGGAAACTTACGGTGGAGGTGTCTCGCTCTGTGTGTGGACACAGAGGTTCACCACCCTCTCCCAGCTGAGGGTCACAAGAGGGATCTGGGAGGGAGGAGAGGGAAAAGAAGGCTGAGAGGTCGTAGTGTAGAGCGTCCTTCCTTGTTCCTACACTTTCCCTGGTAACTGCCTATCCATTTCCCTCCTGTCTTTTCCCTTCCCTCCCCCTGCCCGATGCGCCTGCAGTGGAAGAAACATTGGTTCGTGCTGACCGACTCGAGCCTGAGGTATTACCGGGACTCAAACGCAGAGGAGGTAAGCGTGGCCAGCCTTTCGCCAGCCCTTTCTTCCTTCCTGGCCAGAGGGGAGAGGAGCACAGCTCTGGCATGACCAGGGACAAGCAACAGCACCGTGTCCTCCTGAAGGATGGCTGAGGTGCCAAGTTGCTCTTTGCCAAGGGGTGATGAAGAGGATGAAAGCAGGGTGGCGAAGTCTGGGGGGACTGTCAGTGCTGGGAGGTGGGGAGAAAGTCTGGTCGTGTGGCTGGGTGTCTGGGATGCTCTCCATCCATGCTGCTGGCAGCCCTTGGGTTAGAAGAGACCGTGCTGTGCTGGGAAGCTGAGCCTGGCTCCCAGGGAGCTGTGGGATGAGGGCAGAGGTGGCCTTTTTCAAAGCTGGCTGAGCACTGATGTCCTAGCGGGTGGCTGTGCTTGCAGGCTGATGACCTTGACGGAGAAATCGACCTCCGTTCCTGCACGGATGTGACAGAGTTTGCAGTGCAGCGCAACTACGGCTTCCAGATACACGTGAGTGTCCCGCACCGCGTGCACGGAGCGGCAGCACCAGGGAACACGCGCTGGGAACGTGTGCTCCCTCCCTGTGCCAAGATGCTGAGGGGCAATTCATACAGATCTTGTGCCAGCATGGCGGCCCAACGTTGTTTTTTTGACACATGGGTGACAATGCTCTGGGACATATGGGCCGCCTGCCTGCAAAGGAAGGAAGGAGGAGGAGGAGGCTTTGCAGGGCTGACTGAAGGCTGTACTGGAGGCAGTCCAGGAGCCAAGCTAAATGTCAGTAGTGTCTAAGTGACATGTTGGCCAAGGCAACTTTTCCACAGCTGCAGGGGGGAGTGGGAGCACTGCCGATCTCGATGTAACCTGGCTGACCGTGCTCTGAGTGACAACCTGTACCCTGGATCCAGCCCCAGTATAGTTCTGTCCTTGGCTATTTGTTGTAGCAGCAGGAGGTAGCTGCTAAGGCAGCACGAGAAATGGTATTTCTGTGGGTGTGCGGGGGTGGGCACTTCATGGCCTGGGGTTCCCTGTGCCCTGCTGTTGTACACCAGTGCTGCCACCTGACTCCCAGCACCTGAACAGCTGGATTGCACCAGTGCTGTTGTACACCAGTGCTGCCACCTGACTCCCAGCACCTGAACAGCTGGATTGCACCAGTGCATGTGTGGCCCAGTGTGCCAGCAAGGTTTCTTTAGCCTTTGCTTGGAGATAGTCTCATGAAGGATCCCCCTCAAACAAACAACCCGCCCATCTCTCCACCTGTCCCCAAGAGCCTGAGACAGAGGGTGGCCTTTCTAACAGCCCAGTGCTGATATATGCAAATGGCTGTGGGTCTCAGAGAGCAAGAGGGATCTGCTGCACATCCACTGGGTGCTGAGAGGGCCTCTTTCACCTCCCTATCACAGACAAAGGATGCCGTCTTCACCCTGTCAGCGATGACCTCTGGCATCCGGCGCAACTGGATCGAGGCCCTGAGGAAGAACGTGCGCCCAGTCAGTGCTCCAGATGTCACCAAGTAAGAGCTGCCCAGCGCTGCTTGTCCTCTTCTCCCTTGCTGTCCCTCTACCCTGACTGGCAGGGACAAGGAAAGCCCCTCTGGAAATCTCACCACTCCCAGATCACCCCTGCCCTCTGCTCCTTCTGGAAGTGGTTTGGTTACACCAGCCAGTGACAGGGGTTGAGAACTTGATGGCTCCCTTTCTTGTACCTTGTAGGCTTTTTGCCTCCCCACAAAAGTTTAGACTGGTTTTTCCACCAGCATAGCTGGAACCAGAGTGGATCCTTGCTGTCTGGTGGAGAAATCCATTTCCCTGAGGGATGGGATGCTACAGGATCTATGGATCTATGCTCAGGCTGGGGCTTTGTAAGGCTGGGCTGAGTGAGCGTCTGAGTCTTGAGTAGTTGGTAGTGCCTCTGCTGGCATCCTTTCCCACACGGTGCCTCACTTTCACCGGTTCCTGCTCTGCTTTCAGGCTCCCTGAGTGCGACAAGGAGAACTTCCGTAACGCTGTTCCCCAGAAAGGCTCACTCCAGACGGAGGAGCAGCAGCGGCCGGGCTCAGGCTCCGAGGGGAACTCAAAGGGCAGTCACTGGAAGGCGGACGGGCAGCGCCATGCCTTTGACTATGTGGAGCTGTCTCCCTTGCCACAAGACCCTGGAAACCAGGGGTCCTTGCAGAGGACGAAAGGGAGCTTGAGGGTCTCCGACCGAACTCCCAAGTACGAGGAGCTGGAGCGGGATCTGGCCATCCGTTCAGAGGAGAGACGGAAATGGTTCGAGACCCCTGACAGCAGGGTCCCGAACAGCGATGGCCCAGCAGGAGACCCTTCCTGCAGGGCCGGGGAGCAGGACCTCCCCACTCCTCCCCTTTCGGAGGACCAACGGATTCGTCTCAACGAGGAGATAGAGAAGAAGTGGCTGGAGCTCGAGCGCTTGCCCTTGAAGGACTTGAGGCGGGTGCCCCTGACAACGCTGCTGAACCAGAGCAAGGGGGGCCAGGGAGACACCAATGAGGTGCTGAAAAAGGAGGTAAGAGCATCCCTCCTGTCTGAAACTGGGATTCTGGTGGCCCTTTAATGTGGTACTTGGCTACAGGAGGCTCTGCGAATGAGCAAGGCAGAGGTGCAGAGAGATTTTTGTTCTTTCTGGCTCCTCAAGCGCATGGAAGCTTTTGCAGCCTGGTAATGCAAGGCTAGAAGCCAGCTCTCACACACCTGCAGAGGTTCCCCAGAGCATGTCTTGATCCAGGATAATTTATTTGGTGGCATTACTCGTGTGGAATCTGTGTTTCCTGGGAGTACATTCAAATCCTTTCTTCTTTGGCTATTCCCAAGCCTGAAAGCATTTCACCTGCCAGCCTTTGAATGCAGTGGTGGTTTCCTCCAGTGTGGATCCACTTCTGAAAGCTGGGATGTCGCCTCCCTTTCTTACTGGCACTAACTGGGCTGGATCTGGCTTTGCCACATTTGTCTCTTGGCAGGCTGCTGGGGAAGCAGGGGCCTCCATTGGCCGTGTGTTGTCCTCCCCGTCCCTAAGCCCAGGGTTTGGATGTGACATACTGGTCAGGCCATGGCACTTTTCCACCCTTGGCTCAACATCTTTTTCTGTCCTCCCTGACACAGATCCAGTCACTGCGGGCACAGCTGGAGTCCTGCCGGGCCAGAAACGAGAGCCTTCGGGAGGCAGCAAAGTCCCAGGGGGACAGCCATGTGCCCCGAGGCTACATCTCACAGGTGAGTAGAGTGCCAGACCCGGGGCTCGGGGGTGGGGGGGGTCACTCCCAGTGCCAAACTGGGCAATGCTGGCACACAGCTTATTGCTGAGCAGGTATTGCTAATCATTGTGTTGCCATGGTGACCCTAACTGCGTCCATTCGTAATCAATGTTAATTACATAAAGGCTGGTGCATGTTGCCTGGCCTTAAAGGGGCCAGGGTTATAAAGAGAGACAGGGATAATTTGGGAAGAGGTGCAGGATCTGTGTCCTGCTTTGTATGTGGGCACAATGCTGTCCTGGGCCGTGGGGGTGAGTCATTCCCCAGCTCAGGAATGGGTCATTCAGGTCAGGTCAGCGGATTCCTGCTGAGCCTCTGGTCATTCTCTGATGGTTTGCTGCTCACCGCATGTGGTTCTTGCTAACTGGGGCTCCCGCGTGCCTTGTTAAAAGCAGTCAGTCAGTCAGTCCCTGGGGACAGCCCAAGCCCTGAAGGTCACTTTGACAGCACAGCCCATTCGTTTGCTGGGACAGCACGTGGGACAGCCAGCAAAGCAGAATTTGCTCATGCTTCATCCTCTCACTTCTCTTTGTTTATTTATTTTCCCCTCTTGTGGACTCATCCAAAGCAAGCAGGGTCACATCCCGCAGGGATTTCCTGTGTGGAGGCTGCTGTTCAACTATACAGTGGGGTTTTCAGGATGGGCCGTACATGTTGGAAGATACCAGGGCAGAGGGGGTTGGCAGAGCAGGAAATTGGGGCTGGTGAAGTCTGTTCGACAGGGTTGGCTGTACCTTGCACAGATAATGAAACCCACAAGCCCTGTAGCACCCAGTCCAGACACTTACCAGTCTCTGCATTATTGTGATTTAATATTTACAGCTTATAGACCTCCTTATGGTCAAAAAAAAAAAAAAGAAAAAGAAAAAGCAGTGGGGAGAAACTTCCTTATCTTCCTAATAACTTGGCTGAAAAAGCCAGCATTTCACATCTGAGGCCAAACTTGGCTTTTCCCCAAAGGATTCGCTCCCTGTGTCTGCCAAGGGTTGCAGCTGGTCTGTGGATAGATCACCAGATTTATTCCTCACCTTTTCCTCTGTTGCTCTGTGAAGATTCCCAGCTTCCCTCATCACAGTAGAGAGGAGTAGCCAGGAAGGGTTTGCATTCACACGACATGTTCCAGTGTCTTTTGTATGAGACTTAGTCCTTAGTGGAGAAGGAATGGGGTGGCAAGGAGCTGTTGGGGGATGTGGTGACTTCCTAGCTCTATGCTGATGTCCTTGAGGCTCAGGCTATTAATCATAATGGCACAGTTTGCTGGTGAACAAATCCTTCCTGAGAGGCTCAGGGAGGTGCTGCCAAGATCTAGAGAGGAGTGAAGGCATAGTGCCCAGGTGGGAACCTCTTTGCTTTGCTCTAACTCGAGTTAACCATAGCACTCAGCATAGAAAGAACAATCCCTTTTGTCTCAGAGCCATCAGAAAGGGGGGGTGGGGGGAGCTGTGTGAGGAGGATCCCTAACCACTAGGCTGTGGGGAGGGCTCTTTGGCAGCCTCCGTCATGTCACAGGGTAGTGCAGGGTATCACTTTTCAGGAGAAGAGGCTCAGTTTTCATTGATTACAGGGGGTGCTGCTTCATTTAAAAGGCAGATACTGAGATGCAGTTCCCACTGTTGATCTCTTCCAGCCAGGCAATGCATCCTGGTGTAGGGTTGGGACTGTGGTGTTGGGCATGATATTCCCAGCTCTTGGACAAGAGGGATGTTCTTGTCTTGCTGCTTTAGTTTCAAGAGCTAGAGGAACATTCTTCCTCTGTAAAGCACAAAGAGGGGTTGCAAGATGTGTGTCCCTGTCAAATGGTTGTGTGTCAGTGCTTAAAGTGCCACCTCACTTCCAGAAAGAAAAGACCCTCCTGAGAAGTAGTTTCACTTCTTTCAAAATGTCCTTAGACTTGCAGCCAGGTGCCTGTCCTGGCCCAAGCCCTTCTTTCTCCCCTCCTGGTCTCTCACACCCCCTCTCCTCCTCACAACAGGAGGCCTGTGAGCGCAGCCTGGCTGAGATGGAGTCATCCCACCAGCAAGTGATGGAGGAGCTGCAGAGGCACCACCAGCGGGAGCTGGAGCGGCTGCGGCAGGAGAAGGAGCGGCTCCTGGCAGAGGAGGCAGCGGCAACAGCAGCAGGTAGGAGCAAACACCAAGCTGTGCCCCTGCTCAGCTGGGTCCCTCCTGCCTTTCCCCAATGTGCCTTGCCAGAAACCAGTCGTCCCAGTCATCTGGAGCCACACTGTTGACTGTACTGGTGTGAGGCTGGTGCTCCTTGGAGCACCAGCTTTGGTGCTGGTGGAGATGGGGTGGTAAAGATACTGAAGGAAATGGGGTCATGCCTCTGTGGATGGGTGGGAAGGGACCAGAACTTTCTTGCAGGTGGGCAAGGCAGAAGCGATAGAGAGATCCCACAGTGCTCTGTGTTAGTCCCCGTGGAAGCATGCTGATCCTGGAGTGTGGAGATGGTGGGGAATACCCTGAGGGAAGAAGGGAAATGGGGGGAATCTGCAGAGACAGATCTGGGAACCTGCAGTGCAAGAGCTTAGCCTGTTCTCTGGCACAGCCTGATCCCCCGTTTCTCACTGTCCCCTTCTGCAGCCATTGAGGCACTGAAGAAAGCCCACCGTGAAGAGATGAATAAGGAGCTGGGCAGGACACGGAGTTTCCAGCAATGCAGCTCACTCCCAGAAGCTCTCCAGAAGCAGCACCAGTAAGAAAGCACCTCTCTCGTTCTCCTTGTCCGATGATGCCACCATGTGCCGGTGTCACCACACCCCATCTGCAGCTCTAGCCCTGAACTTTTCCTCCTGCCACTTCCCCAGCTCCCTCCTCAGAGCTAGTGGGTACCCAGTAGTGGCTCCCAGGGCTGCTGCAGCTGTAGGGCAGGGAGGTTTGTCCCCTGCTTGGCTCTTTTCCCTATAGCACCTCCCTCATACCTATAGCTATTTCTCCTCTATTTTCTTTATGGAAGACTCCTCCATTTCTTCTGCATGGCTTGGAACTCCAAGGGGCACCACGTTCATGTGCAGGAGTGTGGGAACTGAAGCTCGGGTTCACAGGGAACTTTGTCCTGTCTAATGACTGGTGTGGGCAGAGGCTGGCCATGGCAGAGGGGAAGGCAGTGCCAAGGGCCAGGGGCTGGCAAGGGGTTTGGGGCAGCGATGAGCTGGTGCGTCTTTGGCAGGTTGGACATGGAGTCGCTGAAGCGGGAACTGCAGGTGCTTTCTGAGCAGTATTCCCAAAAGTGCCTGGAAATCGGGGAGCTCACCCAGAAGGCAGAAGAGCGGGAGCAGATATTGGAGCGCTGTCAGCGGGAGGGGAAGGACCTCCTCCAGAAAAATCAGGCAAGAGAAGGGCTTTCCTGCCAGCAGAGAAGAGCATTGGAGCATGTTCCTCCCTCACACAGCACAGCCCCTCTGTTAAAACTCCCCAATTTGTTCATATTTCTTCCCCTCTGAGATTTTATCATCACAAAGAAAAAGGTTAAGAGTTAGAGGCTGTCTTAACCGTGGCATAAAATATGGCTAGTGTATTTTGCTGGATGTAGATGCTGCCATTGCCTATGGATGGGGGGTTACAATATGGTCCCTAAGCTGAACAAGGGCTGCATGAAGGTGGAACGGTCAGGACAGTAAGACATCTGTGCCATGGCTACTCTGACGTCTTTGGCTTTGCCTGCAGGAGCTGCAGACCCGCCTCTCTGATGAGATTGGGAAGCTGAGAAGCTTTATTTCATCGCGGGGCTCTGGGGACCGCGCTTCGCACAACAATGAGCGGAGTTCCTGCGAGCTGGAGGTACGGGGGTCCCCTGGCTGCCCCGCTGCCTCCATCCCCGCCCGCCCTGGGGGTCTTCTCCTCTTGATGGCTTTGGCGCGGAGCAAGCGGGAGGGGGTGACGGATGGAGCAGTGCAGGAAGCAGAACGCAAGCCTCCCCTCCGCTGCTCTCTCAGGCTGCCTGCGCCGTTTCCTGCCCCAGCCCTTCTGGCCCTTCCTTCCTTTTCCACCGCCGCGCTTGCGCCAGGGCCCGCCGGCCTTTCCGAGGCGGTGGCTCTTGAGTCACCCCTGGTTCCTCTCCCCCTTCTCTGGCCCAGGTGCTGCTGCGGGTGAAGGAGAATGAGCTCCAGTACGTAAAGAAGGAGGTGCAGTGCCTCCGGGAGGAGCTGCAGATGATGCAAAAGGTCAGTGTTGTCTGGAAACAACTGGGAAAGAGCAGGAGAGGGAAGCAGCAGGGCTGCATATCACCAGGGTTTGGCTGGGTTTGGTGGGATGTTCGAGACAAACCCTCTTGTTACCCGTGCTGCTGGTCCCTGCTGACTGCAGAGCACATAGCAGCTCCAACAGCACGGACTGACATGGAATGACCTTGTACAAGGAAAGAGTCACAGAGACATAGCTGCTGTTTGCCCCAGATGTTTGCACACATAAGCATAGGAGACAGGAGGCTGCCTTCTGCAAGGGGGAAACCTGGATGAAGGCTGCCAGGCATTCTGCTTCCCCTACTTGTCCCCTCTCTGAGTGGATGTGTTTCCATGGGCATCATTACTGAGTGTGCTGCTCCCTCCACTGGCAGCAGCTCCGTCAGAGGAATTTTCAAAGGCCCTTGCCAAAGGGGAACCTGAAAGAGGCTTTGTAGTTTAGTGATGTTCCAGGAGTTTATAACTTGCTAACATAAGCTTTTGGCCATATAAGCAGCTGCACCCAGCTCTCTCAGTGGCCTGCATTCCTGGTGGGGTTATGTTTCCCGTATGGCTGCCCTACATGCACACAAGCCATGGTGAAGCCCACATCACCACCTCGATCACCTCCACCTGATGCTGCAGATCCCTGCTGCTGTGGGACCACTGTTTCTGCGTTCTTCCCTGGCCTGGTGTTTACTAAGTGATACACCACCGTGCTCCTCTTCTGAATGGTTTCTGCCTGGCCCAGATTGGGATGGGCTTCAAACCCAGAGCTAGCTCTCCCCTCTTCACCTGCTGGCTCTGCTGGGCTCACCTTGCTGCCACCCTCCCTAAAATCAGCCCTGCAACCTGCGTGACCCCTCTCCCTCCCCTGGCAGGACAAGAGATTTGCCTCAGGGAAATACCAAGATGTCTATGCAGAGCTGAATCACATTAAGGTGCGCTCGGAGCGAGAGATTGAGCAGCTGAAGGAGCACCTGCGCCTGGCCATGGCAGCTCTGCAGGAGAAGGAGTCGCTGTGCAACAGCAAGTAATGGTGAGCCTGGGGGTGCTGGGGCATCTCCTGCCCTGGGGGTGCAGGTGGGAGAAACTGGCTCTGTAGGCATGTGGAAGCTGCCAGCTTCTCCTGCGCCACTCAGTCCTGAAACTTTGGTCTTAAATTCATCCTTCTCTGCTTCTCTCATCCTCTTGGCCTGCACTGCTGGCTCTCCTGTTGTCCCTGATGCTCTCCCGAGGGCCCCAGCCCCCTTTTCATGGTGCTCTTGATGCAGCCAGCACCAGTCACTGCTCAACCAGGCTGCTTGTGGGAGCCAGGCAAATGACAGCGTGGGTAGATACACATTCCCTGTGTAGGCACGTTTCTGCTCCCTTCACCTCTGAAGTGGTTTCCCTATCACAGCACGGTAATTTTAGGTCTGCATCAAAGCAGGCCCAACTAGACCCAGCCCTTCTCCCACGCTCACCTGCAGGCATCTCTTCCACAGATGCAGGGGAGCAGGGTGACAGGATCAAGGGCATCCCGTTGCCCAGAGTGCTTCTGCTTCTTGCTTGGATTGGGCTCACCCTGCTCCAGCAGCGCTTGCTGATGGGTACTGAGATGAGTGGGTCTAGCAGGGCACCAGACAGCCATCTCCCCAGGGAGCTGAAGGGCTAGCATTTCTGTGCTCACTGGAATCTTTCTAAACCATTTCTGGTTTTGTCTCTTTCTAGGTCTGCTCTACATTTGTTATCTGTTCTTGTTTTGTATTTGCTCCATTCCTCACTTGTGGGGAGAGGGAGCTTGAATCCCCATCCATTACCACCTTGGCAAGGAATCCCACACACCCCCAACCTCCTCACTCACCTCCCAAAGCTTTTTTGATGAACCCTTTTTTGCCTGCATACCTGAGCACGTTGTTTGGACTGGCTCCTTACATGCACCTTCTTCAGGATTTTATATGTGAAAATTATATTTTATAGAGGATTTTTTTCCCCCGTGGAAAGGAGGGGAAGAAAAGGAGGAAAACTTTTACTACATCACCAGCATTTTTCTAACCTGAAAAAGAGAACCTGGTTTTTCCCCCTTTCCTAGCCCCATTTTTCCTGGCCACACACAACCACCTTTGGCACATATTCCCTCTCTTCCAAATGTCTCCACGGTCTCCCTGGGATGTAAGGCAAGGACCACGCTCCCCCTCCCCGTGCCACCCCCGGGGACCTGCGGAGAAGACGCGCAAGCCATAGGAGGGAGCAGCTGGGACAATCTGCCGTGGATGTGCTTGCCTGAGACGGTTGAAAGAGGACACCTTGGCAAGAGTCCGCATGATCGAGCTCTCTCTCCACGACCGCCCTTTTGGCTCCTGCAAGAACCTGAATTGGCAGGAGCCCAGAGCCACGGGGCTTCTCCTTTCTGGGGAAGAGGAGCTGTGAGGCTGCTACTGCACCTGCCCGAGCCAACCTCCCAAAGGTGGCAGCTGCTGCTGCTCCGCTGTGCTCCCCTTCAACTTTTAACTTAATAAAATCTTCCCCTTTCGCTCAGAAAAATGTGTTCCTTCAGAAGAAGGTTTTCCACATGACCCTAATCCAGTGGTTAGGGATGTGTGTGTGTGTGTGTGTGTGTGTGCGAGAGAGAGATATCTTTCTATGTTCTAGTGTATACAAGTCTCATGGTCTGGTGTAAAGTTGCTTCCTTTCTTTATGATTTGGTGAGGGAAAGCCACAGGAGCACCCCTGGCCAGAGAGCAAGAGGAGACTTGCAGTGCTGTTATCCGGCAGTTTGCCCCACCTTTGGGTTTAAGGGGGAAAATAATCTGCTTCACCACACCGCTCCCGAAATTCCATGTGGACCCTGAGCCTCGTGGAGGAAGAGCTGTGCCTGGTTTGCATTAGTAAATCCAGTATTGGAAGGGCACATGGCACTGCAAGTTGCTGGCAAACAGTGTATAGAGATCCTGGGGAGATGACAGAGATCTTAAATTCTTTCCTCCTCCTGTTGTTTGTGTTAAGCATTGGGGTTTGTTGGGTTTTTGTCAGGATGGAGGACCTGGGGTTGACTACTATTCATTCAGCCCCATCCCAGTATAAATAGGAGCTGTTCTACAGAGAGGTTGCTGGCAATTATGGAACAGATCTAATTGTGGTCACATGCTGGGGCTGGAGCCAGCATCTGAAGAAGGAAAGACAAAGGGGTCAAGGAGGATTCTTGGATGGAAGTGACAGATGTGTTGGCTCACAGATGAGTGCTGTGAGAGCGGGGGATGGAAGCAGGGTGTAAGAATGCAATGGCAGCTGAAATGAGGGGTATTAGGGTGGCTCTCTTGCTCGGGATATGATCATCTTGCCATGCTATATTGGCATCCCCTAGGGAAAGAGGGTGCAGGCCTACCCTTCCTTTGGGAAGGGCTGCAGGGACTACTTTCCCTAAGTAAGGCAGATCACTTTGTTAGACACAAATTCTGGTAAAATTGGGTTGCAGATTTTAGTCGTGTGCAGAAAGCCCTTGGGCAACCCAGTGGATGGTGCAAGAGTCCAAACAATGAGCTCAGCTCCCTACTACGCCTGTCAAGCACCAGGGCTTGCTGTTGATGGCTTTTGGCCTCCTGCCTCTGGCCATTCTGTCCCTCTGCCATTCTGTCCCTGTGATACTCAAGGTCCAGGCTTTTCCCTCTGCCTCCCAGCAGGACATAGATGTTGCCATGAAGTTTGGAACAACATTTAGGGGACTGGGATGGCAAGAGGTGAAAGAACAGCTCAGGGGTTCTCAGGGTACAGAGTTTGGTCTTGCTGTGGGAATTTATAGGTGCCAAAAGAGGAGAAAAAAGGGTTCAGGGCACAGTGTTGTGGGCCATGTGTGTTTTTTAGAAAATGTAACCACTCAAACAACAGTGTGCATAGTTGTACCTACTCTTGGGGGAGGAAACGCCCGAAAGTGGGGCACTGGGGGCAAGCAGAGGTAAGCAAGGTGTGAACTGCACGCTGCTCTTTGCGCAGTGCTCAGCACCCTGCTCACCCGCCCCTTCCCTGAAGAGTTCAGTATCTTGTGTTTGGGTTGGTTTGTTGGTGTGGCGTGTTGTTTTTTTTCTGCCTTTCTATCTGCTCAGCCCGATAAGTGTGTGGCGTAAGCACAGGCAAAATGTGCGTGCCCCTGACATGTGGTGGAGCTGCCCCTCCTTGAGGCTCTGTGGCTGCAGATCAGCCCCCCGGCAGCGTAGGGTCATCCCCTCATTCCGGGGTGATGGGCGACGTGCCTCCAAAATTGGCACGGCGGTAATCAGGCAGAGCCTGTCCCGCCTGCGTTGGGGCGATATGGTCACCCCGTCGTCTCCACATCCTTATCTCTTGGGAGCAGAGGAGTCGGGTGGGGGAAGCGTGGCCAGGAGAAGGAGATGACCAAAATGCCCACGGGTGACAGGCATGATGGCTGGCAGGGCCCAAAAAACATCCCAAAGCCATGGCTGTATCCTATCCGCTTGCTTGCAGCCGGATTCTGGCAGTGAGAAATATCCCAGCCCCAAGCACAGGGAAAACCCACGGCTGTACAGCACTGTGGTTGTATGGGAGCCAGCACCCCGGCTCACATAAGGAGCTTGCCCTTAAAAAATAGCCCATCAATCTTTTAAAACAGTGGTAATCAGTCCAGCAGTCAGGGGTGATGCCTCCTTGCCATTTATTTGTATCCTTCAAGCCTGCTCTGTCCCTAGCAATGGCCAGGCTGAGTGGCTTCACGCTGGGCTGACCACACTGCGTTGCACAGCAGGGACTCAGAGCTGAAACTCTGAAGAGCATAGCTGGAACTTCAGCTAGTTTCCCTGTTTTGCTCTTAAAAAAAGCACAGAAGCACTTGGATCCAAGTACTACCAAGATCAAGTCCCACTGCTGGGGATTTTGAGTCTCTCTGAAATGGAAACTGGGTAAAATGAAATGTTATCTCTGACATTAATTGCCAGAAGTGCTCTGGCCCTCTCAAAGGCCTATGAACAGCTGTCCTGCCCCTACGAGGCAGGGGCTGTTACCCGATGGATCCATAGCACATCTACAGTGGACACAGTTTGACCATTTAAGACAAAATCTGCAGCTGGAAATGTGTAAATCCCCATGGGGTCTGGCTGAACTCAGTGCAGGCAGGGAGGAGAAGGTAAACAGGATTACAGAGAGGATTCTCCTGCCAGGCTCTGTCCTCTGGAGTTTGTTGGAGATGTGAGATTTCCCAATCTCTGCAGAAAAAATGCCAGAAAGGGAAGGCTCAGGAGACTTGGAGTGGTTGGGCAGCAATTTCTAAGGAGAAAAGTGGGTGCAGGGGGTAACCTGCCCCATCCTGGACATGGCAGTAAGTTCCTGTGGCAAAAAATTCTGGCATGAACCAAGATGGCCATGGTGGCACGTGTGCCCACGGGAATAAACCCTGTGCTGCCTGCAGTGGGGTGCCAGAAGCAGCAGGGCTTGCATTGCTTGGCAGCATCTGCCTTCCACCCCTGACATCCTGCCAGGGGCTGGAAAATGCTTTCATCCTCTCAGTCCTGACCAGTGCATGGTAAAGATGCATTGTCAAAACAGTGCAAGGTTCAAGGGGTGCATTCCAATATCAAGTGGGGTGTTTGAGGGCTTGCCTTGACCGGTTTACCCCCCCTGCACAAAGCCAGCAGCCGCCTGATCAGCTGTGACCACCCGTGTGCCTTCCCTCCAGCGAGTTCCATGGGGGCACAGGATCTTCCCCTCAGTTTGGCTAAGTTTGGCTAAAAATTAGGGATCTAGTCTATGTGAAAGGGTCAGAACCTCCGTGCACAGGGGAGAGAGCATGTTTGTTTGGCAGCAGCGGCACCCGCCGGAGGAGGATGAGCAGCTGGGATCAGCTGCAGGAGCTGCCCAGGTGAACGGTGGAGATAAGACCCCTAAGGTAGCCAAAGTTAGGTAAAGCATCTGCCGTGTCACTCCCTGCTGCCTTCCCCCCCCCCCC
>VWZN01015156.1:38429-64515 GCA_013396955.1 Regulus satrapa | reverse complement strand
CCCGCCCCGCCCGCCGGTGGGCGGTGTCCCGGCGGCCAGCGGCCATTGGCCGGTAATTAACCCGTGATTAATGAGCGGCGGGTCGGGCGTGCGGGGCGGAGCGCCGGGATGTGGCGGGCGGCGGCGGCGCTGCGGGCGNGCTGCCATGCCCCCGCTGCTCTCCCTCTGTTCCCGCAGGGATCATCAACTTCTGCGCCAATAACTACCTGGGGCTCTCCAGCCACCCCGAGGTGATCCGTGCCGCTGTGGAGGCCCTGGAGAAATTCGGCGCTGGGCTCAGCTCCGTCCGCTTTATCTGCGGTACCCAGGTACTGGGCAGCATCCCCTTCCTTCACCGCGGCTCTTTGGCGGGGTGTCCGCGTAGCCTCCCCTCCCGGTGCTCCCACTCGGCATGCGTGCACTGTGCTAGGTTACACGTGGCCAGCTGGGGAAAGGAGCCTGCCAAGTGCCCACTAGCCAAGCGTCTGGAAATATGCCAATTTAAACCATTACAACACCTGAGAGCAAAGAAACTGAACACCTCTCTGAATTCAGAAAAATGTATGTCTTTTTTTTCCTCTCTCGCTGGTCAAAATTACAGCGAAACTGGCTTGAAGTGGCTCCATCAGACCCAGCCCAGTTTATCCCTGCTGGAGCCTTTCTTGAGTCCTGCCTGGTTAAATGCAGTGAACAAGCAGAGCTTCTCCCTCGTGCATCAGGAGCTTAGAGTCTCCCTGCTGAGCTTTTTGGCTCCAAATCATACTTTAGGGATGCATTTGCTGAATACAAGTAACTTCTCCCACGCACACACACCTTTTCTGGATAATACCTGGCTGTCTCATCCCCTTTCAAGTCAGCATTTAACAGCAGTGGGCAAGCAAGGACTTGTGCTGCCTCACTGTTGACTCCTGCTCCTCTCTTCTCTTTAGAGCATTCATAAGGACCTGGAGGAGAAAATCGCACGTTTCCACCAGCGGGAAGATGCCATTCTCTATGCCAGCTGCTTTGATGCCAATGCTGGTATCTTTGAGGTTCAAAAGGCTTCCCTTGTGTTGCTCATGGTGGAGGGAGGTGACAGCAATGTGGCAGCCGTGCCTTCCAGAGGCTCTGCTGTGAGCTCTCTGCACCAGAAAAGATGGCAGCGGCTGGTGGTGAAGAGCCCTGGCTTGGGGCCCTTGCACCAGGGAAGCCCTGCAGAGGCGTTTAACCACCCTCACTTCTGCTGTCTCCAGCCAGCTCCAGCTCTTGGGGAGGGCTCCCATTTCTGCAGAGGTCTGTACACCCCCTTAAAGTATAGGTCAGGGGAAGGGGTGAACTCACAGGCATGTTAGGAAAGGGGGAGGGAGGTTTTGAGCTCAGAAGCCACAAGCAAGAGCCTGGCAAAAGAAAATCAGCTGATAAGGTGACTAGGAAGGAAATATAAAGTTTAGCACTGCCAGGAGAAATGTGGCAGCTGTAATCAGTCTCAGCCTTGTTCTCTCTACTGAGGGAGGCTGGGAGATCTCTTGGTGAGGTGGCATCCGGAGCAAAGGATGATCCTTTCTGTTTGGCACGGCCAGGCCCTGCTGACCCCAGAGGATGCAGTGCTGTCAGATGAGCTGAACCATGCTTCCATCATCGATGGGATCCGCCTGTGCAAGGCCAACAAGTACCGCTACAAGCACATGGACATGCAGGACCTGGAGGCCAAGCTGAAGGAAGCACAGGTATGGAGCTCTGCTCCCACCCCAACGCCAGGGCACTTGCTTAGCTGTGCTGCCTTTGCAGTAACCAGTCCTGGAGGGTGAGCACTGCCTTTTCCCATGGAATAGGCATTGTTTTTGCTGATAGGCATGGATAGGCAAGGTGGCAAAGCAGCTGGTTGTGATGCAAATCCCCTCCATCTCAGTTAGGTACATCCTCTCCATGCAGGAGTTTGAGTGTGTCCCTTTGCCAGCCCCTCTCCTCAGGGTGACATCTTCATCCCTGGGGATGCCTTTTTCCCTCCAACAGAAGCATCGACTGCGGCTGGTGGCCACTGACGGTGCCTTCTCCATGGACGGTGACATTGCACCCCTGAGGGAAATCTGCCAGCTGGCCCAGAAGTACGATGCCCTGGTCTTCATTGACGAATGCCACGCCACAGGATTCCTGGGACCCAATGGCCGGTAAGTGACTGCTTCGGCCCTGTTTCTTCCTCCTACCCTGACTGATTCTGAAGCAAGGACAAAGTTGCTGATGGCCAATGTGTCTTTGTGTGGGGGCTTCTTGAAGGCTTTGCACCTCATCTTGGATTGAAAGGAGATACTTTAGCAGTGATCCATCCCCAAGTGACAGCCGCTTCTCAGTGCGTAAAGGGAGATGTGACCATCTCATCTGGACACCACCTCTCCTGAGAGGTGCTTTGTTTGGACTAGTAAACTTCTATGTAGGAATTTTGAGCACTTGATCCCATCTCTAAGGGATGAGGAACCCATGCTCTTACTTTGTGAGTCCCAGCTTAGGCTTTCTGCGGGAGAGGAATGTCGACACCTTGGTTGAACTATCTCAAGGGGCTGTTCTTCCTTGTCTAGAAGGAGGGATGCCAGAGACCTGGCTGACAGTGCTTTCTTTCCCTTGAGGTATCTGGCAGCTTCTCTGGTGCATGCTGGCACAGCTGACAGTGTGGCATTCCCTTTTCTACAGGGGTACTGATGAGCTCCTGGGAGTGATGGACAAAGTCACCATCATCAATTCTACCCTGGGAAAAGCTCTTGGAGGAGCTGCAGGTGAAGGCATTTTCCTGTCCAGGGTCCTGCATGCCCTAAAGAGCTCCACAGCATCAGTCTTGTGTTTCCATCATCTGCCTAATGACAGAGTAACAAATGCGTGTTATCGTTCTCCACTGGTGGGATGAGGCTTGGTTTGTGAGGTTGCTGCAGGACTAAGGGAGATCCTGCCATGTGCTCCTTACACTATCATCTTTCTCATGCATTTGCCTTTGGAGCCAGGGTGGAAACTCTTGGTCAAAAACATCAGCTGTGATTTTTAGACCTGGTTTGTACCTAAATTCCTGCAATAGGTGCCAGGTTTGCTTTATCAAGAAGCCTTACTCTACACAGGTCACCCTGGAGTGCCTTGTCCAATTTTCTCTCCTCCATCTGCAGGCGGGTACACAACAGGTCCCAAACCCCTCATCGATCTGCTCCGCCAGCGCTCCCGCCCATACCTCTTCTCCAACAGCTTGCCCCCTGCCGTGGTGGGCTGTGCATCCAAGGCCCTGGACCTGCTCATGGAGAGCAATGCCATCGCACAGTCTATGGCTGCCAAAACTCAACGGTGAGGGGGCCACACTGGGGTGGGAGCAGGGGCAGCTTTGTTAGGAGTGAGTTATTCACTGTGATTTATTCACACCCCCGCCTTTCCTGGTGGTAGCCGTGATGACAGTTTGCAAGTCAGGGATCAGGGGAAGCTGCAAGATGTTTGTGTCAGGCAGATGTGTTACATCTGGATGCTCTCTGATCTAGGGCACATTGTCCCCTCAAGGATCTCCAGTTTCTTTATGCTGAGTGGACATGGCAGGAGGTCACTCCAAGAGGAGAGGTCTCTTACCTGCACAGAAGATGAACAGTGGAGCAAACCTTGCCCAGCTCTCTGTGTCCAGGGCTCCCAGGGGAAAGAAAGGCAGCGTTCTCCAAGGACAGGGTTGTTGAGGTTTTTATTCGTTCTGTTGTTCCCTTCATCAGGTTCAGAAGTAAGATGACAGCGGCTGGCTTCACCATCTCAGGGAAAGACCACCCCATCTGCCCAGTCATGCTGGGGGATGCTCGGCTGGCATCAGTGATGGCAGAGGACATGCTCAACAGAGGTGATCTGGGGAAGGAGCTCAGTGTGCAGACACCTTCCCTGAGGGAAGGGACAGTTGGTGGTGGTGCCACCACAAGCTCTCCTCCAGAGAGTGTTCCTGCATGAAATCCATTACTCCTTCACCCTCCAGCTGCGAATGTCCTCGTCACCTCTCCCATATGTTGCTGGCTGCACCTTCTTTCTCTATGAGGGAGGGAATTTGCATTAATTCTCTTGTCCTGCTGTGCTGGACTCCATCCCCACTGCTGGCCCTTAACCTCATTTGCACGCTTGGGAGCACATGGCACTTGAAAACCCTGAAGCCTGGAAGTGGTTTTTGGGAGGGGAGCCGTTCTATCAGCCAGTACACCTCAGCCTGCCTCCATCCCAGCCAGCTCTGACCCTGGCTGCCTTTCCTCCCCAGGCATTTACGTCATTGGCTTCAGCTACCCCGTGGTGCCCAAGGGGAAGGCGCGCATTCGGGTTCAGATCTCGGCCGTGCACAGCGACGAGGACATCGACCGCTGCGTGGAAGCCTTCACTGAGGTGGGGCGGAAGCACGGAGCGCTGTCCTGAGGGGCCAGGACACACCTCCTCAGCACCATCCCTGCCCACAACCAAGTGCCTCAGATGGTGAAAAAGGCTTGAGCAGCGCACTGCCAAGGGCAGGACCGTTTCTCAAGGCATCACAGCCTGCATCGCGTGCGTCAGCCCGCTGGCTGTTTCAGTGTGCTGGTGGTAGCACTGGCAAACCAGCCCTTGAAAGTGTCATTAAAGGTGTCCTGCAGTGCAGCGGATATTTGTCTGCTTCCTGTTTCCTCATCCTGGAGCTGCACCCCATCCCCATGCTCTCATGCTGTGACCAGACATGCTGCTATGTCTTCCATGAAGCCTCAGTCCAGATGCTGAAGCGCTGCAGTTCCTGCTGTCTCCTGCTGATGGAAATACAGCGTTGCTGATGTGCCTGAGGTTGCCTGCTTCTTCTACGCTGTGCTGAGGGTCCAACAGCATGCCCCTGGCAGATCTGACTGCTGCAATTCCCCACTGAGGCAGGGGTGTTTCCCAAGCCCTTTGCAACCTGTGCCACGAGCAGCTGGTTAGGGAAAGAGGATATGGGCCAACAAGATCTCCAGTGCTTTCACTCCTCACTCACAGGTCTTAGACGTGAGGCTTGCTTGGTTCCCAGCTACAAAGCTTTGCCAATTGCTTCAGTGGTCCCAAACCTACTCTAGCAAAGATATCTTGCCCCGAGAGGCCATCAGGCAGTAGGCAAGCTGAGGTGGCAGAGGCTGTCAGCATAGTGAAAACATCAGTCAGGTCAGCTGAGGCTGAGGCCAGGGGCAGAGCAGGTGACAGAAACCTTTAATTTTTCTGCCATGTGGCGAGAATCTCTGAATTTGTTCCTCCAAGCTGTGCTGGTGTAGTATTTCAGCATTCAAAAAGGCACAAGTGGGGTCTGGGCATCTCTTAGGATTGCTTTGTTTGTATCATTGTTGCTTCATGTCAGAAATTGTGTGTCCTGCCAGCTGCCCATGTGCTGAATGGGTAGCTGGGGCCTGGGACAGATTCTGGCTGAAATGGAGTGTGCTGTGCCTGGGTGCTGGAGCACTGGGTCACATCAGCAAGGACCTGCTCTGAAGTCCTTATGTGTCACTAGGGAGCAAACTACAGGGCAGTAGTGTCTGACCTGAGCCAGAGGAACTGCAGAAGAATACAGGTGTTAATCCAGGATTGTAGGGCTTTACAAGGATGCAAAGGACAGGGGTGAAATGTGTCCTGCAGGTTCAATAGGGCTGCAAGCAAACCCTGTTAGAACAGCTGGTAGTGTAACTGTGTGCTCATTTTGTTTAATTTTCCATCTCCACAGGCCCTGAGCTCAGCCTGCTGATAAACTGTGATATGGAGTTCCCTTTCTGTGGCACCGGGCCCTCGCAGTGCTGCAGACCCTTTTCAACAGGCAGTACTTTGGCATGGGGCATGTAGTGGGGGAACGGGGGAGATTGCTTTCAGGCTCCTTGTGCAACCTGGAAGAACTGAAGGTTCAGCCTGATGGGCTCAGACACAGGGAGGTTGATACACTAAACGGAATCACTGCTGGTTTGAGCCCAGTGCATGTGCACCCCTCTGTTGCACACCTGTACCACCCTCCCTCACGTTTGCCTCCCGCTGGTCCCCAGCCCTGGTCTCCCCCTCTCCCCTGGCCTTCTGGCACCCATCCCTGCTGATGCCTCTGCTCCACTCAGGGCAGGCAACCCAAGCAGTTTAACCCTGCTCCAGCTTTCAAGTCTTCCTCATTGGCAGAGCAGTCCTACAGATGTGTCTGCTCAGCTGCAGAGCAGCAGCAGCAGCAGCCTTCCTCCTGTGATGCTCACAATTGTTTTTGCATGCACATGTGGGCTCTCCCTTCTGCTCCTCTTCTCACCAGACGCGCTGACCTCCCTCTCACCTCTGTATCTCTCGGGTCCCTCGGCAGCCAGCTGCCTGCACTCCGCCTGCTTCAAGGCCAAAGCTCAGCAGCAGTCTGTCTGGGGAACAGGCTGTGGAGTGCTGGAGTCCCAGGAAGGCAGGAGGGTCAGATGATGGCACACTGGTAATGAATAATGCCGTACTCATTGACCTGCAGGCTTCACACTAATATAAAATTCAGGCAAATCCTCCTGCTCTTTATTGCTTCAAGGCCTTCCAGCCCAGGTCTAATCTACAGCTCTAGGCAGCTTTTAGCCCAGGAAGCAGAGGATGTTTTGCTGAGTGGAATGTAGAGGCAGATGCCACTCTTTGAGGATGCAGTTTTCCGCCAGGCTCCCTGACCTACCCCATACCATGTATGCTACTCAAGCAGTCCTGAGGCTGGAGGTGTCACCCTTTGCACCGTGGGATAGGTGAGGGATCCATGTATTTCACCCATTTTACTTCAAATATGGGACTATCCTATTCCGTCCCATTTTCATACACACCTAGCCCCAAAAATGCTTCCAGCCCTGGGTCATGGCTCACCCCCTACTTGTTCTACCCTCACTAGGCTGCCTTGTTGCAGTCCCAAACTACCCCACCGTCCACTGATTCACTCCAGCCCCTCCACATTGCTGTTTCCACCCTCAGCAGTGCCCCACCTCTACCCTTTCTTTGCTGGAATTCCCTTGCCCAGGCTCCCTGCCTGCAGCCCCACACAGGCAGGCAGGGATGCCCCAGCTTGGACTGAGCCAGCTGGGGCTGGTGCAAACGGGGGCTGAACCTGCTGTTCAGTGCCATAATTTTTCCATCCCTCATCCTTTGCTGGAGATAAATGATGCACAAGGGCCTCTGCTGGTGCCGATGTGTCAGGGCACTGGTGGGTGAGGGGTGAAGCAGCTGCACCCCCCCCCACCCAGGAGTTTTGGAGAAACAGAGCAACGACGACAGCTAATCCCCACTTTCTTCCTGGAGGTTTATTTCTGTTTGGGGGGTTTCCCCCCAGCTCCGAGGGCGAGTCCAGGCAGACGCTTGCCTTTTCAGGCCTGGCTGTAAGAGCAGGCACCGGGAGGTGCCTCCGTGGCCCCCGCGGCCCCCTCAGCGGCAGGAGCACTTGCAGGCGGCCACGACGGGGTAGGGGATCTGCCGCCAGGTGCAGTTTGGGGTGCCGGGGCGCTGCGGGGTCCAGCAGTGCCAGGCCAGCAGCTTGATGTGGGTGAGCTGTGCGGGCCGGCAGCTCATGCCGGGGGGCCAGGAGCAGTCGGGGGCGCCGCTCTCGCAGGTGGTGTGGCGCACCCAGCGGGGCCAGAAGACGGGTCCCAGGTCGACCCAGGCGGAGGTGAGGCGGCAGGCGGCCCGTTCCACCAGCCACTGCCGCAGGCGGCGGGTCAGGGCCCCCACCAGCTCGGGGGGCAGCTCTGGGGCGAGGGGCAGCAGGGTGGGCAGCTCCAGCCCCTCCACCTCCCGCCACAGCTTGCGGTGATATCGCCCGGCACCCTCGGCCAGGTCCCTGCTCAGGGACTCCAGCTTCTCCTCGAGGATGCTCCCGTTGCGACCGCGGGGCTCCTCGGTCGCCATCCAGAAGGGGTCGAAGGCCGAGCCCAGCAGCCGGCGCAGCCGCCCGGGGCGCAGGTGTCGGGGCTTGGGGGCGTAGCGATAATCCTCGGGGGACAGCGACAGGCTGTAGGGTCGCACCGGGGCCGAGGGGTGGCCGCGCAGCAGGTGGGCGGTGGGGTCAGCGGTGCTGGACGGTGGCAGCAGCGGCTCTCGAGGTTCCTCCAGAGGCGGCGGTGGGCCTGGGATGCCCGGTGGTGGGAGCAAGCAGAGAAGGAGGAGGAGGCAGCTGCGGTGTGGTCCCTCCATGGCGAGCAGCACTGAGGCAGGCTGCGCCCGGCTGCAGGCTTGCACTCTGCGGCATCCCCTGGGTTATCACCGCATCCCGAGGCATGGCCTTCCCCTTTTCCTTGGTTACAGCCACTGATAGGGAGCTGGCGGGGACATCTCGCTCCTTCCCACCAGAGGGGCAGGTGGGGGTGGTAGAAACTGCATGGTCCCTCCTGTCACTGAGCCAGTGGGGATAATTTGGGCTGCTGTGGAGGGGAACGGGTCAGTGCCTCCTTCACATCCTGCTCCATCACTGGAAGAGGTACCCACCACCTTCCCAGCGAAGGGAAGCCAGTGGCCTTTGAGTCTTGCTGAGAAATGATCACCAAGCTGCGCTCGGTCTGAGTGCACCTGAAGTCCTCAGGGTCCTGTCACCAGAATGGACATGGCAGCAGCGTGGTGGGGCAGGAGGGCTGCATGGGTCACTGTCCTCTCCTGGCACATCAACCAGCCCCCATGCGTCCCAGGCAGCTGTGATGGAGCTGGACCTCTGGAGGTGGCCATCTGGAGGTCTTGTCTTCCCTCCCATACAGCAGTACTGGTGGAGTGGAGACCTGCACTGGGTGGAGCCCAAAACCTGCTTTCTCCTCCTTCCCTAGGTCAGATATTTTGGGAGAGGCTCAATCTGCTCAGTGCTACTAATAACTAATTAGAAACAGCTAGTAACAGCAATTAATTTCTCATCCTCCAGAGGGTTTGGGACCCTATATTAGAGGGACAGGGACGAGGCTCACAGTGGTGGGATATTTACATTCCCCAGATGTGTTGGACAACGTGTCCTGAACACCCAGCATCGAGAGGTGGCTGCTGAGGTTCAAGGGACGCTTTTCCCCTCCATCCTCCCTTTTCCACCAGAGAGCAGTGAGCTTTCTCTCTGCCACCCCCTTCTCAGCAGGAGGAGCAGGGAGCAGCTGAGCTGGCAGGAAAGCTGGGCAGACAGGAGTTAACTCCAAACCCAACCTCAGGGAGAGGGGAAAAAAAAAAAAAACCAGCAGAGATCTATGGATCAGCAGCAAGAGCAGAGGGAGGGAAAAGGGGCAGTCAGAGAGAGCAGAGGAGCTCCAGGAGAGAGAGCAGAGCTGGTGGCAGGCAGGGAAGGCAGCAGAGCAACAAGCAAGAGTGACTGGGATGACTGAGCTGCCCAGATAAACTCTTCTGTGGTCTGCACCTTCCTGCTACCACTGCATGGGCTGGACTGGAGGTCTCCTCCTGAGCAAGTGGCAAAGCTGCAGGCCCTTCCTCAAAAAGGTGAGTGCTGGCTTCCAAAGCTGAAAGGTGGCTTCAGGCTCCCCGAGCAGAGACACCCTGGTGCATTATGCATGCCCCAAAGGAGAGCAGGGTCCTCTGCTTCAGTGAGGAGATACCATGGGGCCAGATGGATAAGCTGGAGGGTAGCTATCAGTAGGACAGAGGGGATCAAAGATATAGAGGGGCAGGGACAGTGTCTTGGTGTGAGACACAAAGAAGCTAGGAAGCAGAAGTGTCATAAGCTGAGGGGTGGGGGAGCATGGAGTGAAGTAGCTTGCATGACCCAAAAACAAGTTAATTGCTTGTCAACAGTAGCTAGATAACAGTGTCTTTCCTTCTCTGTTTTTGCTCACAGAAGGACAATTTGTTCTAATGATAGCACAACAAGGGGAAGGCTTATTCGGAGATAGGCTGTTGGTGTTCCCTGCCTGAGCACAGTCTTACTCAGGGCTGGAGGAGGTTTTGCAGCAAATCACAATACCTTGAGCTCTGATAATAACAGGCTCCTTCACAGTTATCATCATGTTGTATTTCAGGTGGCTCCAGGGTCTCCTCCCCATCCTCACCTGCCTGCCACCATCCAGCCCTTGGCTACCTCTCAGCATCAGGAAAAGGTGCACTTAGTTGTGTCTCCTCTGTGGAGCATAACTACTGCCCAGGGAGCAAGGAGCAGCCAGCTCCAGGGTGGAGGTGGTCCCAGCTCAATGAGTTCCCTTGGGGTGGGAATGTGTTGGGCTGTTGCTGCTGTGGGGTGTGATCCAGGCCTCAGGTCCCTGCTGCCAGAGGTGGCACAGCCCTGGGCTGAGTGTGCTGGGATGGTTCGCAGCCCGTGGGAGCCTCCTACCCCATGGCCCTGTGGCCAAACCCTGTTGAACACTAGCCAGGGTTTAGACTTGCCAAAGCAAGTATTCCCAAGGGGTTTAGCAGCTCTGGGAATGTAGGAGGGATATGGATGAGGCTAGGTGGCAGGGAGGAGGGATCCTTTGGAGTTTTGGGAGCACAGGAGATGTTCTGATGGCAATGTGAATCTGGGCAGGAGAAAGAGGCTTCAGCTCTGCTCAAGCCAGGCGGATGTGGCAATGCACAACAGCATTCTTGCCAATGATGTCACGAGGATCTTGGGGGCATCGTTTAACCAGCTGGTTGGGATTGGCATCTCTGGGAGAAATGTGAGTGCCAAAGGCTGGGGCCACACACTTGGGGCCTATTATCCTTTTCTCCCAATGCAGGTCTCTGCAGTCCGACAGGAAGATGCCAGGGGGGTTGAACATCTCTTCTGACAGCCTGGAGCTACGAGCAGCAGGGATTATTGTGCCCATCATCTTCTCCCTCATCTTCCTTGTGGGTACTGTGGGAAATGGGCTGGTGCTGGCTGTGCTGTTGTGGAATGGCCAAGTCAAGTACTCCACCACCAACCTCTTCATCCTCAACCTGGCTGTGGCCGACCTGTGCTTCATCATCTGCTGTGTCCCTTTTCAGGCCACCATTTATACCCTGGATGGGTGGCTCTTTGGGGCCTTTGCCTGCAAGGCTGTGCATTTCCTGATCTACTTCACCATGTATGCCAGCAGCTTTACCCTGGCTGCTGTCTCTGTTGACAGGTAAGTGTCCCCTTCCCTTTGAGTTCTGCAGCTCAGGGACACCGTGTTTGCCACTCTTGAGCTAAGGGTGGGAGAAAGGCCACTACTTACCCTGTTGGGTGTCCTGTAAGAAGCAGGTCAGGTCTCCCCTGGGTAGGGCCAGCAGAACCAGTCTCCCCAGCTCCCCATGCCCTCCCGCTCAACCAAGCCAAGCTCTCAGCCTAATTACCTAGTGCTCACTTGGGAAGGATGGGAGTCCACCATGCAGATGCAGAAACAGCAAAACCCCCAGGGAAGCAACACAACTCAAAAGAAACAGGAGGGTCCTGCTCCTCTCCTTCTCTTATCTGGTTCAAGAAATTGCCCTTCCTGGGCTAGCACAGCAGAGGGAATGATAGAGATCCCAGACCCACCGTTGGAATGACCCTGATATTTTTGTGAATTCACCGTACACTCACTCCCGAAAGGTTTGGTAGCGTAGAGATGGATGGCTTCATGGGAAGGGGTACACAGATGGCAGCTCCACAGGGCAGGAGAAATACCTAATCTCTCCCATGTTGTGTTTTGTCTCTCCTTCTCCTTCCCCTCCTTGCCAGGTACTTGGCCATTCGCTATCCACTGAAGTCTCGGGATCTCCGCACGTCCCGAAATGCAGGAGTGGCCATTGTGGTAATCTGGTCGCTGTCGCTGCTTTTCGCAGGGCCTTACCTCAGTTACTACCAGATAATCCATTACCATGGTGTGCCCATCTGTGTCCCCATCTGGGAGGACCAGCGCCGAAAGGTCCTGGACATCCTCACGTTTGTATTTGGATACCTGCTCCCCGTGACCGTGGTGAGCCTGGCATACATTAGGACCATCAAGTTCTTGTGGACTTCTGTAGACCCCATAGAGAGAATCTCAGAGTCTCGCAAAGCCAAGCGTAAGGTCACCAAGATGATTGTCACAGTGGCCATACTGTTCTGCCTCTGCTGGCTGCCCCACCACCTGGTCATCCTCTGCTTCTGGTTTGGCCACTTTCCCTTCAACCGAGCCACTTATGCTTTCCGCCTGGCTTCCCACTGCCTTTCCTACACCAACTCCTGCCTCAACCCCATTGTCTATGCCCTCATCTCCAAGCATTTCCGCAAGCGTTTCAAGCAAGCCTTCGCCTGCCTCTTCTTCCAGAACAAGATCAGGAAAAAGAAGAGGAAGAGAGTTGGAAGGAAAGTCCATATGGTCAATGTGGAAAGAGCTTTTGCCAACAGGACGGGAGCTTTCTATGGAGGCAACACTGAAATGACCCAAGTCCCAGAGGAGAACACCAGGAAGAGGGACCATGATGGTGCCAGTCGTGCCAGAGCATGGACTCAGCAGGTACAAGATACCATGGTCTCTGTTCAGAAGGAGCTACTGGAAGAGGAAATTTTGGCAACAGCTGGCCATTCCATAGATGTGACCCCTCTACGAGGAGCTGTTGGACAAGGCCAAGGAGAAGTCATAGAAAAAGGCTAGGGAGGCAAGAAGTCTCCATTTGCATCATATTTTCTGACCACATCACAGTGGTTTTGCTTTCCTCCAGGATCATCATGGCCATGCCTTATCCCCACTGAGATGGTTTTATGTTGGCAGTGAGAGATTGTCTTGCTCATTCAGACCCATTAAACTGAGTTCAAGTCCCCCAGAACTCCTCAAACACCTCCTCCATGATCCAGTCTGACACCTGCCATTATCCCAGCTCAATATTCACAGTAAACTTTAAGTGACTGCAACAGCCCTCCTTTTCTTTAATTTTGTATGGTGTCTTATTAGTGCTGTGTGGATCCTGAATATGTAACTCTTAATGTGTGGCAGATCTGCGCCTATAATTTCTTAAGAGAAGGTGAAAGATGAGAAGCTCAGGAAAAAGTGTTTAGGGAAAGAGATGATGTTGTGGGACACCCAGACTTCCACACTGAAGTTAGGAAACAATTACAGGTTGTCATGTCACTTTTAGGTGTCCTGAGCCCTGCATGGGCTACAAAATCCTCTGGTGTCTTCACTTGTCCCTACTTTACATAGTGCTGGAAGTTGTGTCAAAAGTAAAGGGGTTTTGGCCCCAGCCAGTGCTGTAAGCATTGTGCATTGTACATACAGCATTGTGGGGCTGGGTGACGTCAGGCAGCTTGCAGAGCTGTGATGTACATGAGCAGCATGATCTCCCCCTTGCTTCTGTTCTTTTTCTGTTCCCTACTTCTGTTTGCGTAAATCTTTCCTTTTTGCTTTGTCCTGCTCACTCTTAATTCCCAGGTGACATGCTATTTCTAATGCTCACTGAAGCTGTGCTACAGCTTTGCTACAGTTCAGCTCCAAGGACATCCCTGTTGCTGTGCACAGGCTGACTGAAGAGGAAGGCCAGCTGTACTGAGAATTAGTTTTCTTTTTCCATTCGAGTGCTTGATGGTGCTTTCTGAGTCTGAGACTCCCTTGCCGCTATCCCTGTTTTTTCCACCTCCCTCCTTTCACGGTGGCCGCTATTCCTCTGCAGCGGATGTCTTTCAGAAAAGTGTCCAGTGTGCCTCCCTGGGAACAGTGAGTTCTGCAGCCACCCTCTGCAATGATGCCATGGCTGGTGGCCAGCTCGCAGGACCTCATCATTTCTTCAGATGAAGGCTCACTCCACAGCCCAAAGCATTGGAGGGAGAAGGGAACAGCGGTCAGGAACAATGGTGTGGCACTGCTGGATGCTGCCTCTTCTTGCCTAGAAGCAGCTGGGCTCACCCCTGATCCTGCTCTTCCTGGTCCCAGATTGCAAAAGGAGATCAGATCAGGACGGGCTGCTGCACATTGGGGTGAAGCCTAAACGAAACAGAACAGAGAGGACAGGGAAGATGCATTTAGCATGACAAGTGGCTGCAACCCCTGGGTCCCTTCACTCAGCTTTGCCTGGTGCTAAGCCCCAATTTTGGGGAGCACGTGAGCAGGAAGGGCAGGTGCTGAGCCTGGGTTGGGAAGGCTCTGGGGCCAGAAGGGAATTCCTGTCTATCCAGTACTAGTATACATGTTCCACCTGGTTTCTCAGCTCAAAAGCAGAAGCAAAGGTGAAGCAGGTGAAACAAAGATGTCACGTCCTTGGAATAGAGTGAAATTTAATTAAAACTGAAGGAGTTTGATTGCGTCTTTCTACGCAGCCTTTCCTCCAGACTGATTGGCATTCTGCAGTCTATGCTCCCAGCTTCTTGCCTTAATTAATGACTCTTTTCTCTTATTTTCTAACCTACTTTTTATCACTCAGGCTTAAGTGATACAAGACAAGTTATTCTTTAACGCTGCAGGGCTGGTTTGCCACATCAGTAGAGTGCTGTTTTTACAAGATCTGGAACAGGGCAGATGAAATGGGAGAGGTGTGAGCTTTGCATCTAGCGGTAAGCACCAGCTCTTCTCTGTGGAGTAACTTAGTCCTGCCAACTGTGTGCTGATTCTGGTGTCTGGCATCTCCCTGCAAGTGTGACAGGAGCCTGACATCACTGGGAGGTGATGCAGAAGCCAGGTGCCAAGAAGCTCACCCTGCTTATGACCCTGTGTGCAAATCTGGCAGCCCTTCCCTTCCCAGGGGAGGGAATTCTGGCTATTTACTTTTGGGTTTAGCTGCTGGTTGCTAATCTATGACAAGCCTTAGCAGGTTGCCAGCTGATTATTTTAATTCTTCCACATGCTCTCTTCCCCTCTCAGAGATTTCATTAAAAACCCCAGAGGAATGCGGTTTGCCGTATCTCCTTTATCATCTTCCTAATAAAAACTTGCTGAGTCTTCCACCTAATCACCCCATGGGCCCTGGCCTGCCCAGGGCTGCTTCCCCAGGCTGGCCAGGCACAATGAAGGCAGCATCTTTCTGTAAGTATCTTTCTGTGACGGAAGAAGAGATCTTTGCTCACTGAGCGAGCAAAGGAAGTGGATGAAAGGGTGAGAAGTTTGCCAAAGACGCTTCATGGGGCTTCCTTAGCAGCACAGATAATTGCTGTGCTGGATTTGAAGTCTGCTAGAAAGGCAAAGGGGAAGCAAATGAGTTTAGCTGTTGGAGATTAATTATTTCGGCTGCTGAAGAGCTGAACAAATTCTCAATGTTCACATACATCGCAGTGTGTGCTTTGCACTCAATTGTGTGAGTGAAGTGGCTGTTCCAGAGAAAGGTCATTTGCTTAGTAATATCCATGCAGCTTTGCTGAGGGGCCTTGTCAGGGCAGTTGCTTCTGCTATGGCTCCTCAGTGAGACACAAGCAAGTTCTCAGCTTTTTGCGTATTTGAAGCAGGTCCTCAGTCTGGCTGGTTTTGGTTGCATCTTACGGTACAGCAGCAGCCTCAGAGCCAGGAAGGTTGCTGCTGGGTTCAATGGCTGGGGATTCTGCAGATCACATGCTCTGAATTAGAAGCATTAGGGAAATAGAGTGTGTTTGGAGGTCAGGGAGTGGTGAGAGGGAACCAAAGCCTCAAGTCCTGGTTAATATCATGGCCCTGAGAATGGGGGCTAACCATTGCTCAGGAAGAGATCTGGGGGGTGCATTTGATGGTGCAGCACAAAGAAAATTAGTCTGGACTCATTTTAATGGCAAAACAAATAGCAGAGGGAAACCTGTGCTATTGTTTCCATTTTCCATTACTGCAAGAGACACAGAAAACTGCTGTCAACTTCATGGGTTGTGCAGGGAACTCTGTGGCACAGGGTACAAGGACAGAGAAAAGCTGCTGGGAGAAGCTGAAGCCTCTAGGCCAGAAGCAGGAAGAAAACCAGGCAGTGCCAGTCAACAGCTCTCAGCACAGTGGGAAGCCATGTTTCTTCCTTCCCTGAAACAGCTTCTTTCCTGCCTGGCACCTAACTCTCATTCTGGATACAGCTGCTGAGCATGACAGGGTAGTTAAGGCTCTGGGTACGACTGGCTGACGCAAAGAAACCTAAAACTTTTCTCGATCCAGTGCCAAACACATGATATGGTTCAGGCAGCCCACAGCTTCAAGCCCAGGAAAGCAGCACTGACTGTGGTGATTCATAGAATACAATTCCTACATGATTCATTATTTTTTTCTCCACTGACAAACAGATGCGCTTTTCTCGTTCTTATCTCTTTCTCTTTGTTACCATTCTTACCTTTAGTAGTGTTATTGCTAAAGCAGTAGCAAAACTTCCTATCGCCATTTGGGTTTTTTATTGCCTCTCCTGCCACGGGAGGAGCAGTGTGACAAAAGAAGCAAGACAATTGCTCCTGGCCGGCTGCAGCCTCCCTACTTTTTCCCCTCTGTCAGGAGCTGTTAAGAAAAAAACCCTGCACCAGGCAAGACAAAAGCCTGAAGAGCTGTGAGCAACATCACGTGTGCCAAAGCTAAAAGCTTCACTCTGAAAGCTTCATAGTCTCGGCTAGTTGTGTTCCTGGGTTTGAGGTAAGCTTCTAAAAGGTGTTCACTTAGAGACAACATCAGCAAGTGAAGTAACTGCAGGGATAACGAGCATTTCAGCCACGTGCTCTTCAGGCACCTTAATGGTCTCCTCAGCAACAAGGCTGCTGAGGGCAGAAGCGCTGGCAGCTGAGTGTATGCGTACATCAAGACTGGGCTTGACAGGAAGAAACAAGTTCAGTAACGACTGGGCATGAAGGTCAGCTGCTCCTCACACAGGGGCCATGCTGGAAGTTCTCTGCCCTGCCCAGATGTCCCTCCCCAGCCCCTCATCCTCTCACTGTCTCTTCAGAGCACAGCCATTTTATTCGGCATGGCGCAAGGCACGACTTCTGCCACTGGGCAAGGCTGCCTTTTCTCTCTGCAAAATGTCTCATCTTCCAGCTTGAAGCACTCCTGCTGGGCTTCTCCTTCCTCTATTTGTATGGTTTCACAGCAACTACCTGGATTTTAAATTTGGATTTCTTGGCTGTGGAAGTCAGGATCAGAAAAGGTCAGCCAGCAACGCTGTACTTCGATCTGCAAACAGAGTGGTGTTTGAACTCAAACAACTTTGTGTTGTCACTTCTGGTTTGAGAGCCAGGTACGAGAGAAGCAGTTACCAAGTCCAGTGCTGCGCATGGGGCCTGGAGCAGACGTAAAGAAACAGGAATGGGCCGCTCTGAAAAAGAGAACTTGGCCGAGGAGTTGCAAAAGGCTAACGGGATTTTATTGAAGTTGAAAATACAAAAAGGTCAGATTGTCTCCCACCCACTCAGCATCCTACCCATCCAGCACATGATAATGAAGTATCAATATGCACAGTGACAGCTCCAGTCCAACCATGAGGCTGCTGCTCCCAACTGTGTCCTCCAGCAGCCCACAGACAAACCCATCTAACAGCTATGCCTATTTCTGGTATCTTAGCTTAGAACAGAGCTACACTTCGCCTCTTCCTGGACAAGAGACAGATATTGGAGAGCAAGCTGACCGAAAGAACTCTGAAGAACACTCCAAACTCTGGCTGCTGCATAGTTAAGCTGAATCCTAATAATAAACTCTTTCAAACCAGGGACTCCCAAGCGGCGGGATAGGTACGGCTACCAGCACACCATGGTGTGGCACACAGCTGGGAACTCAGATCTCCGTTGGCATGTTCCTGTCAGCACCCTGTGCAGTTGGTGCCCTATCAACAAGATTTCCTGGATCCCTGCTCTACAACAAAGCAACCCCAATCTTCCTTGCTAACCGCAGTGGGCAGAAGTGAGAGAGCAGCAAGAGCATTTCCCTGCACCCTTCACAGCTGCATCACTTCAGGCTCCCAGCATAAGCCATAACTCGTTTCTCACACTGCACTTAAAGTTCTCCATGACAAGCAAGAGACAGAATGGCTGAGCAATGGGTTTGGTGCTGCTAAAGCAGAGATAAATCCGCCTCCATCCTAGCCCAATAATACAGCTGAACACACAACACCAACCGTCACAAACTGAACCTCTTGCCTGAGACTGCCAGTAACAGGAAACACAGGAGTTTGTATTGGTGGGGTTTTTGTGCAAGGTGTAGATGTCTGACTAGAACTGCATTAAGACAGTCACCCTCCAATCCTTATTCTCACATCAGGGCAGCTCTGACCTGCTAGCTGTGTACCTGGGTATTTTTTGTAAGCATCAGACTGTAACATTTAAGCACTAACTTGCAGAAAACTTTTAAAATGGATCCAGTGAAAGGCATTAATCTAGCCATGAAAAACTTTGTATCCCACTTGTAACCAGACATATTCTCTGCACACAGCAGAGCCACAGCTCGCTCTTGGGGAAGGTGAGGATTAAGCCTCAGTGCCCTTTTCTTAAAGGCAGAATGTTTGCTCAGCTTCTAGCATGCAGAATTAAATTTGTGTTCTTGCAGCACAAAGCCTTCTGTTGTTCAAGACATTCACTTTCTCCCTCATGCAATTGAGCAGTATGGAGATGGCAAAAGGTGCCTGCTCTGAACATTTTTGTGATGCTGGCCAGCTGCTGAATGCACTAGTCAGGGCTGGTAACTGCACATGGCATTGGTCACCACCTACATCGAGCTGACATACTTAGGAGAAGGCAAAATATCTCTGGAAAGGGTACCCTATTCATTGCCAGCCCATCTGGTAAAAAGTAGAGCAGCTCTTTTACCCCAAAGTCACAGCCACAGCATTCTTGTCTGCTGCCTTGGTTGTGCACAGCCTGCTGCCTCCCCGAGGGGCAGCTGTGGCAGCACCAACAGGAGCAGTCTGAGCACCACTGGAGAGTCAGTCTGGCAGGAACGGCCGCTGGCAGCAATGTTTAGTCAACGATCTGGGAAGCAAATGTCAGCTTCCTTTTTCTTCTCTCCGAGGCTTCTCCTGCTGCTTCAGGAAGATGGTTTGGCAGCCCATTACCTGTTGTCCATCTTCTGCATCTGCAGGCTGAGTGAGGTGAAGCTGGCCAGGAGGTCTGTAACCTCATCCACCTGACAGAAGAACACAGATGGCCATCAGGGAGGGGAATGCAGCTGTGCTGTCACCCATCCCCAGAGAAGAAACCCCCATGCAGCAGGGACCACCCCTGTGCTAGAACTGCCAGTAATGCCCATGCTGAGCTTATACTAGGACAGGATCCTTTTGGTGCCAACAATCATGCAGAAGGGCTACTACCCCCGTGATCAAACAAGCCCTAATCTAAGGCAATGGGAGCTTCTTCCCATTCTTCAGGAGCTGATGCTTGACCTCCACTCCGTGATTTAGCTAGTCCTTAAAATACAAGCAAGTTGCTACATTACCCAAAACTCAACAATGGTGTCAGGGCTGTTTCCTCTAAGCCTGTGTCTATGGGCCAGTCTTTTGTAGGAAAAAAATCCCCAGACCTTGCAACCCCGTGTGGTTGTGCTGATCCTGGCCTTAAACTGACTGACTTAAACCTCAGCCCATCTGATATTCAGCTTCCCTGTTGCTTGTGACGCTTCCTACCATTTGCATTTTCACCTAAAGGAGGACCATGAGTCATCATGTCACTTGCCCACTTGACCCAGTGTAAGCAATAACTGGTTTTTCAGTGCCCCATTGCTCACACAGTTGCATTCTTCTAAATGCAGGAGTCCCAGGGCAAGGGGGTGAGTGAGTGACAGCAGCTCAGTGCTGCCTACCTGCTCCTTGGTGCTAGTCATCTGCAGCCTGGAGCAGAGGTCATCCAGCTGTTCCTTTTGCTCATGCCTCCCCAGACGGTCCAGGTATTCCCGCAACATCTGGATAATCTGAAACAAACAGGCATAAGAGGCAAACATCAGAGCTGCACCAGGCTGGGGTGTTTTTACAGGAAAAATTAAATTGCAATTAGGTTGCCAAGCACACAGCCTGGAAGCTGCAGCAGTGCCATGTAGGTGGTAGGGTACATGACCCCTGGAGACGAACTCGGGCAAAGCAACTACAGGGCACTCATGGCAGCATCGGAGTCCAGTGAGTCTCCAGAGGCGTTCACCAGTCACAGATGGACTAGTTGTGATCCTTGTGCCTGGTGAAGAACAGGGAAGAGAGATAAGCCCAGCTGAAGCAGCATAAGGTCTAGCCCTGAAAGCACCAAACTTTTCTTTGTGGCTAGTTAGCTTCCCTCACTGTGAGTTAACAGGGAATTCTGATTCCAGCAGGATCTGCTTATGCACAGAGGATAAAATTCCTTGCGTCTGTGTGGCTCCTGAAGTGAGGCCCATGCCCCATACACTTGCAGGCCCAGAAGTGCTTTCCTATTCCATACCTTCACATACTGGAGCAGGGTGGACTGTGCTAGGAATACAGAGCATGTGTACACCACAGCCTTGTGCTGTGGTCCCGCTCCTGCCACAAGGCATCTGTCTTACATCATGGTTAAAGAAAAGAGAATGGTCCATACAGCCCAAGAATTCAGACACTCAATGCATCCTTAGCTTACCAGAGCCAAGGGAAGCCCTGGAAAAAATTAAAGTAGAGGCTGGGAAAAAGGAAGGTCTCTGAAAATGGAAGTCAAACTTCCCACAGCAGTTAAGAGCCTACAGAGAGGCATTTAGGTAAAAGGTGCAGGAGGTTGCCAGGGGCTGCAGCACCTTTCCAGAACACGGGACTGTGTCTGTTACCTGTTTCACTTCAAGGCGTACAGCCTCCAGACTGTGGGAGAATCCTTCCTGCAGGATATTCAGCTTTGATTTAGCGAGGTGCAGTGGGGTTCTGCCAGCTCGATCCAAGGCATCAACTCTGGCCCCTGCAAGATGCACAAGCAGGAACAGTGAGGTCTGTCATCAGGATTTGGCGTCCCTGGGGAGTATCAACAGGGCAGGAAGGGGACAGGCCGTAAGTGTTACAGAGGAAATGTTACCTCCGCGCAGCAGCGTGGTGATGACAGGAACGTGGTTCGTGCAGGCAGCTGGGGAGGGAAAACACAGGACACGCAACTCAGAGGTACAAACAAAAAAGAGTTTCTGCTCAAGCATAAAGCTTGCTGCTTCCCAAAGGCTTCTTTGCCAGGGGAAAGAGGAACAGCCCAAATGCTAAAATAACCTCCCACTCAACCCTGAGGACTATCTGGAATAGATCTTGCACTCCTTGGGGCTGCCAGAGGGAGGGAGATCAATGTTCTCAAACCTTTTCTTTGACTCTAAATCTTTGCGAGAAGTGAATCTAATGAAGGGCAAAGAGTCCCTCCTAGGTCCTTCGATTTGGGAATGCATTCTGTGAGGCACAGGCAAGAGGAAGGTGGAGAGGAAAGGAACAGTAAAGAGGTTCTCACCTCACTTCTCTGCATGCAAAGCTCATCTGTGTGGCACTTACCCAAGTGTAAGGGCGTATTGCCCAGCCCATCTCTCTGGTTTGGGTCAGCCCCATGGTCCAGAAGCAGCTGGACTAGAAACAAGGAAACAGAGACACATCAGTCCCTTCCCTTTGCCCCACGGGTCAGGCCCAAATGGGCCACAAGTCCACGTGGCAGCTCCTCAGCTTCCTTACTGAGACAGGGACAGGGGTGTGCACGGCAACGCAGCAGGACCCGGCACAAAGCCATGCAGCGCCACTCTCCTGGGCTCCCTGATGCCAAGAACCGGGAAGAAGGACACCCTTCCCTCTGCACCGGGACAGCCCCAGAACTGGGAGGTCCCGCTCCCCCTCCAGCAGGCAGACATGGCCAGCCCCCGGGGGCGAGAGTTGGCAACTTTGACACAAAAGGAACAGAAAAGAGCAACCTCCCACAGGTGCTGAATGAAAATAAAGAGCAACCTTCCAAATCCCGGCCAGAGAGAGGTTGGAAGACAGAACTCCCCCGCCGCTCACCGATGTGATCGTTGCCGTTGCAGGAGGCGAAGTGCAGGGCTGTCCGGCCTTTGTCATCCGCAGCACAGGGGTCACTTCCGTCCTCCAGGAGTTGCTGCACTGGCAGAACCAAGGGGAAGAAAGCAGGTAAGGTGAAGGGGGCACCTGATCAGAGAGGGGTACTGCTGTCTGCTCTTTTGGGGGTAGGTACAAGTGCTGTCAGCAGCTAAATCAACCGGATTTGAACCGGTTCCCACCAGCACCCTCGCTCAGCAGAACCAGCCTAAGCAGCATAACCTCCACCCTCTGATTCAGCCTTCACCACCTTCCACATGCTGCCATAAAAGATAATCATTCTGTGCTGACTGCCCCTCCATGGGCTTTCCCTGTGCATTTACAGGGTCATTTTCTGCATCTGTGTAAACTTCTGACATCAACATGGACCCGTGGTCAGTGTAACCATAGGGAGAGGGAAAAGCCACTTTTCCACACTGGTTTTGGCTGTGCCCCTTCCTAACTAACGGTGGCTACAGTCTGGGAAGCAGGCAAGGGAATGAACCACCCTGCCAAGAGCCAAGCAAAGAGATCAGTCAAGGGTGGAAAGATTAGGGGCATAAAAATAGCACCTGCAGCAACATGTGTTAGGGGCAACTGTAAGGGCTGTTACTCCTGCTGTTTGGAGATCATCCTGATAAACTATCTGGTGTGCAAAACAGAGCTCATTCCATAGCTGTTAAAAATGCTGACAGGTTCACTGTATTGTGGGATCCTTAAACAGCATATTCTACAACAGCCAGGACTGTTTCAGGCCACTGAAAATCATCATTCATCTCAGCTTCCAGAAGGTGAATTATAGCCACCTTTTGAATTTCTTCCTGCAAACATTCCACTTCAAGTGTGGTACAGAACTGAAAGGAACACCTGAAAAGGTGGAAGTGGTATTAGCGTGGAATGTTTGATACTTCAGAAGAAAGACAGGGAGACTGACAGTGCCCCAGTGAGAACCATGAAGAGGAACACTCCAGCTACTCTCGCCCTGACCCAAGTAGGGATGACACAATCTCTCCACCCAGTGCCACCACAGGGAACAGCGAAGATGTTTACTTGCTGATGAGAAACAAATTAGTCATAGCACACTTCCTCAAACTGCGGAGTAAACAAAACACAAGAGGATTGTAAACATGGGAACCTGTCTACCAAATCCAAGGTGGATTGAAAACAAGACTTCCATAAAACTGCATTCTTTCATCTTCCTGTTGGAAATTATATAACTTTTAAATAATTTTAGTTAGTGATTTAAATTAACTTTATAATTAATTGCTTTAGTTAATCATTAGACATATATAAATTATAAATAGTATGTGACTCCTAAATTATTCTTAGCCAGTATTTAGCAAAACTGTCATAATGTACTTTTGTAGGAACACAGCTTGGGGAAAGTATTGAAACTTTAACTTTTGATAAACTAACTCTGATATGCTTCAATGAACAAAACCAGAGGAAGACTGTATGGTTGAGGTTGGACACCTGGAATGTAGGATTTATGGACAACAAGGACTTTGCCACAAGAACCTTGAGATAAAGAAGGGACTAACAAAGACTCAGTCTGTGTGTTGGAAAGTCCCTACCAGAGGAAAAAGATACTAAAAAGACTAAAAGTATGGACTAACTAGCATGAGAAATCAATAACCCATAGGGGACACAACACTAACTAATAAAAGAGAATTATGTAATTCATAAGCATTAATTTATTTGTTTGCTAAAAAGAATAAATAAGTGAAGAAGTTTTACATCTGTGTCTGAGTGGAGGGCAGAATTTTGTGAGCCACACAAATCCCTCCTGGCCAACAACAAAGTAACATCTCACACACTAACACTAAAATGAAAGCAGTAGAGGGGTTTATTTACCCAACAACTTCAGAGGATTTGGCAACACTTTACTGGTGACCCAGATGAGACAACACATCTGACATTCCACAGACTTACGGGATCAAGGACTTCGGTGCACACTGAAAGATTTATTTTTTTTTCAGGAAAATTTTTCCATCCTCTGATAGTTTATTAGGACATTACTGAAGGTTTAAAAATGCATACCTAGTGATAAGCTTGCACTCTCTAACATAGTAAAGAAATTGATTATATAATTGGCTTTTTCCTATTAAAAGAATAAAACTCTCTAAGTGAATATTAATGGAATTGTGCGAGCAGGAAAACTGTAAAACTATACAAGTGACTATCAAAAAGTGTGGTTTGAGTCTTCACCCTCTGCTTTGCCCACAGACACAGTGCTGCTTGCATGAAGAGCCACGGCGTGGAAGGGTTTTGCCCAGGCATTTCTGTGCTTATTATTACGGAATGGTTAAGTGCTGGAAAACGCCAGCGTGAGGCGATTGATGTGTGTGTGTTATGACTACAAATTGAGCTTGCATGAAAACTCATTTGCTCGAAGAGTGTTGGAGCCTTTGTACGTTTGCTGTGAATTTCAGGGTGCTCGGTGCGCGCTAAGCGTTCGGGTTCCGGCAATGCCAATTGCTGGAGAGAGGATTGTTCGCTCTGGGCTCTCTCCGCGGCGTTACCCCAGCGGCCGCTGCTGTGTGCCAGGCTCTGGAATTGCACCTGCGTGCACAGAGCGCTCTCTCACGGCGGTTTTAGGGATTGCTGGAATTTTTCATTGACTGAGCCTTGCCCTTTTTACGCCTCGAACCCGGGAAGAGGGGGAATACACAAATGTTTGCCTTTAGGGCTGTGTTTTGCAGCATTGGAAAGAATCTAAAAGCGATTCTTGAACTCGGACACAGTTAACAGAATGTTGTGTGCTCTGATGGCCAGATTATCCGTTAAACAACCAAGAAAAATGGTATTTTACACCAAAAACAGTATTTTGGAGTCGATGTTATTTTGCCATAATGACATACCTCAAGCAGTGATGACACAAGAAGCCAAAGATAAACACAGAGAAACACAGCGGGGAACAGAAGCGACGAGGGATAACTTGAAGCATCAAGTAATTAGTGTAAAAATACCAGGAATCAAAAGTGTAGTAATTAGTAAGCGTAAAGTTTGTTTGCAAAATAATCCACAGCCCTACAAAAGAGTTCCTTTAGGGACTCCAAAAGGAGAAAACTGTCCTGGAGTTTACAAGCAAATGGATTTTTCTGAGTTACCTCGACAAGAGGGATATTGACACCGATTGGTTTTAGCTGACACGTTTCTTTGATAGCCATTTGCACCAAAAAAAGCAAGACAAGGTACCAAGGTACTGTTAAAAGAGGTAATACCCTGGTTTGGAATTCCATTTGGAATGAATGATCTATATTGGACAAAAAGACACAAGCAAGATTTTTGCGTTTTAGTGTCTTAAGTTCTGCTAGATACTCAATGATTTAAGTGGAAGCAACTTTAAAAGGAAAATTAAGATCACTTCCAAAGGGGGGAAACTGTTGGAAATGTCAGAACTTTTTAGTAATTTTAGTTAATTGCTTTAACTACCTTTCAAGTTAATTGTTTAGTCATAGTCAATAAATGCTTATTAATTATAAATAGTGTGTTATTCTTATATTACTCTTAGCCAGCACTTAGCAAAGTTACCATTATGTTACTTTTGTAGGAACACAGATTGCAGAAACGATTTAAACTTTAACTTTTGCTAAACTAACTCTGACATGCTTAAAAATAACTAAAAAAGCTGGAGAGAGAGAACAGATGTAGCGCTGAGGTTGGACATCTGGAAAGCAGAATTTATGGACCACACGGGCATTCTGCAGAAACCAGAAAGAAGGTAAGACTAAAGCTCTGGCCCTGGTTCTAATCTACTGGGCCATGCTGCCTCACCAGAAAGGGTAGGGCTGAGAGAACTGTAACTTCTCCACCTAAATCCAAACATTACTCTCTTGCTGCTAAGAACTGGGCAAAAGAACATCCCAGCAACGGCTGGGACAGTGCAGTGCTGATTTACTAACACCGTGAACCGGGTGCAGTGAAAAAACGAACACGATAACCGGCCCCGCTCTGCTGAGGGCTTTAAAAAAGCATTTTCTACATCTGACACATCTAAAAGCTGAGGCACCTGAAGCATCCCGTCCACAAACTATCTGCACCCGCTTCCTCCTCTCCCAAAGGAAGAGCCCACGACATGCTGCCCTTCCAAGGAGAGGTCCCAAATGGGACTGACAGAAGCCTTACCTGTGTCCAAATCATTGCTATTGGCAGCTTCACGCAGCCTTTTCAGAGCTAGGGAGGAAAGAGAGCAATCACTACAAAGCACAGAGGAAAAAAGGCACGTTTCCCTACTGAAGCATTCCCTCTCGCTGCTCGAGCCAAACCACGCTCCCGGAGAACGGGAAGCGGAGCGAGGCGCCAGGTAATTCCCGTTCATCCCCGTCTCCTCCCGCAGCCGGCCGCCCCCTCCTGACGGGCTCCGTCCCCCGGCAGGCCCGGGGCGCCTTGCCCCGCTCGGAGCCGCCCTGCCCGCCGGAGCAGC
>VWZN01015156.1:26227-38289 GCA_013396955.1 Regulus satrapa | reverse complement strand
TACGGCAAGGAGAGCTTGACGGGCAGTTGTTTTGTCCAATCAGCTAGAGAAAGGGGGCGCTGCCGGCCAGTGACGGCTCAGCAGGATGAAGACGGGCAGTCGCTTTAGCCAATAGCAGGGCAGAGCCGCTCCCCGTGGCCGCGCCGCGGCAGTCCCGCGTTTCCGCCCGGAGCGCTCTCGGTGCCGCGCCGCCGCCATGGCCTACCCGGGCGAGGACTACGACAACGAGGTGCGGGCGGGGGGCCGGGCAGCCGCGGGCGGTCGTGGTCGGGCTCTTCGCGGGGACTCACTGCCGCCTTCTCCCCACAGGCCGCCTACGACCCCTACGCGTACTCCAACGACTATGACATGCACACGGGTGAGTGAGGGAGGGAGGGCGCCCCGTGCGCCGCTCGCACCGGGCCCTGCGGCGGCCGCCTCACTGCTCCCTCCTTCTCCGCAGGAGACCCCAAGCAGGACCTGGCCTACGAGCGCCAGTACGAGCAGCAGACCTACCAGGTGATCCCCGAAGTGATCAAAAACTTCATTCAGTATTTTCACAAGACGGTGTCGGATCTCATTGACCAGAAGGTGTACGAGCTCCAGGCCAGCCGTGTTTCCAGTGATGTTATTGACCAGAAGGTGTACGAGATCCAGGACATTTATGAGAACAGGTACAATACTATCCTCCCAGCAGATAGAAATCACTGTTTTAACTGTGATACTGTCAAAGGGAAAGGCTGACTACTCCCTGTGCTGTTCCAATCTTGGGCTGTCAGTGAAGCGAGTTTAGTTTGGTTACTGTGGGAAAAAACCCTGGGTATTTGCAGCTCATTAGGCTACTGTAAGTATGCACGAGTTGTGATCTCTCTGAAGGGAAGTGTAAGCCCTGGCCTGATAGGAAGGGAGGCTGCAAAAAGGCATCTGGGTGGTGCTAGTCAGGCAGTTTGCAGAATGCTGTGAGGTGTAGCTTTTGGCATTCCCTCTCGCTGCTCGACAGCTCTCTTCCCGGGAGCTTCCCCTCCTGCTTGTAGCCGTGTCAGCTTGACCTAAAGGGAATGTGAAGGTGGCTTACATCTCTGCTTTGTGCCTGGGGGATAGATTAAACTGCTTAGTTTGCAGTTCTCTTTCTTTGCTTCAACACTGGACTTACTAACAGGGGTTGGTGGTGCTGCTCAGCTTTCACCAAGTCCAAGGCCTCTCTCTGTTGTCACCTCTGACTCCAGAACTGTCGTACTGAGCGAGAATTGGCTTCTCATAGTGCGTGTGTGTCTGTTTTTCAGCTGGACAAAACTGACAGAAAGGTTTTTTAAGAACACTCCATGGCCAGAGGCTGAGGCCATTGCTCCTCAGGTTGGAAATGGTGAGTTTTCCATTTTCCCTTGGGTTGTCAGGGAGAGAAGGACCTGAATGCCTCCTGATCCCCAGTTAGCGGGTGCACAGCGTTGCTGCTGCCCGAGTCAGTTGCCTTTGTTTGCTCTGGTAGCTCCTTCAGCAGATGCCTGGCCAGAAGTCAGGCTTGAGCAAAGTGTCTTTTTGTGCTTCCCTTTATTGTCGTGGCAGGAGGCTAAATAGGCCTTGTGGCTTGCTAATGTCCTCTTCTGTCATCTTTTGCAGACGCAGTTTTCCTGATCCTGTACAAGGAGCTGTACTACAGGCACATCTACGCCAAAGTCAGCGTGAGTGTTGGCCCTGTGCCCTCTTCTGGGTCCTGTGCTGGCTTCTCTGGGCCAGCAAACTTGACAAGTCTTGCTGCCACTACAGTATCAGTGGTCCCCTAATCTTTGCAGGGCAGGATTGGGTGGGTTCATGAGCTGTAAGTCACACTGATTTTAGGGAAGCTTAAAATTCTTGCCATTTGTTAGTTTACTAGGGATTCACTGATGGCTGAAAAGCAAGAAAGACTTGATTGTCTGTGCGAGGCTCCTTGGCTGTCTCTTCAAAGCTCGGTGGTGATGCGTGTGCAGGTTTCTCTGGTAGCTCAGATGAATCAGGAGACCAGATCTGAGTGTCCAGGAGGCTCTTTGTTGCTAACAGCAAATGTAATGGTGTGTGAGTTAGGGAACAAGGGAATCCAATATCCCCTTGTTCCCTAACTCACACACCATTACATGTTCCTTCCTTTTTGTTGCTTAAGTGTGTTTTTTTTCTGGCTCCTCTTCAAATAAGCAGGGGCAGTGAGAAGGGCTGTCCCAAGAGGAAGGTGCATTATTTGCCATTAAAAACCTCACATGGAATCAGAGTGCCTTGTGAAAAGGGAAACACACATACATAAAGAATGGAGAAGAAGGAATTGAAAGGAATTATGCTCTGTGAAACAAAACAAACTTTGCCCTTTTTTTTTTAAGCTGCTTTGAAATCAGTGAGAAAGCCATAGTGCTTGGTTTTTAAAGGAAAAAGTATCAACAGATGCATGACTTATGGGTAAATAAGTAATAACTGCAGTTTTCCTGTGGACCAGAGGGAGGAGAAATGGGCACTTCTAAAATGCTGCTGTGTGAACCCAAGCCAGGCTTCAACAGGAGAAACTGGTTTCTCAAGCTGTGCTGTTAGTGGTTCTCAGACTCAGTGTCTCCACCTGAAACAAGAACCAGTAGGTCACAGTGTTTAGAAATGATGCCCAGAAACAGAACTGTTGATCTATCAAGGCTTCTCATGAGCAGAAAAGGAAGGAAAGCAGGTGAAAGTCATAGGATGTTATTGCATTTGAACAGCAGAGGGGAACGGGGAAAGTTAACGCAGAATATTCACGGGAGCTTTGACTGTTGGACATCCTGGGAGAAGCTGCCTGTACAGAAAAAGTCATCCCTGTTTTGTGGGACAGCAGTGCTGCAGTTTCAGGTTTTTTGGGTGATGCTGGTGGGAGTCTTGATTGGACAGTGGCTCCAGCACTCCTAAACTAGACCCTCGGCTACTGTGACACTCTCCTTCTAACGCTGGTGTCCGTGAACTCCCTCCTGCCCTGCTTGAAATGAAGCAGATTCTGCTGACTTCTCTTTCCAGGGCGGGCCCACGCTGGAGCAGAGATTTGAGTCCTATTACAACTACTGCAATCTCTTCAACTACATCCTTAGTGAGTTGCTGCAATTAATTTCTGGTTTGTGAATTTTGGAAAGAAAGATCAGATGGAGAGGGCACAGCTGAAGAAAGGGTCAGAAGGACTGCAGCATGTTTGTTTATAAATAGTAGATGGAAAGGTAGCCTTTAAGTTCTCTGCATGTTTGAGTTTATTGAATGAAGAGCAGTTTACATCCATTAATTTAAAACCACAAAAAGCAGAAATAGTGTGCAGTACTTTTGTAAAGAACAAAAGTTGCTTAGCTTTTTGTCTTACTGAGAACTGCTTCACCTATCTTTATTAAAAAGTAAAATTAAGCTAAAGAGAGCTTGCAGTGTTTCACAACTGTTACTGTTGTTAACTCCCCTTGGAACAAATGTTAGTGTTTGTACTCCCTGCCAAGCCTCATGTGGAAAATGGATCAGTTAGGGTAAACCCTTGCAGCCTGTGTGCAGCTTCTGAGAGTTGATGCTGCTGAGCAGTCACTCTCTAGAGATTAACCCTGTGCATGTTCACAGTCTTTGAAAGGGAAGGCAGTTGATGTAGTCAAAGCTGCATGTCTCAGCCCTACTGGAAGCTTCATTCATCTGCTGCTCCATCTCCCATTTCAGGGAAATCCTTGTGTTCTTTAATTTGTCTGTTCCTCCAGTTCTGACACTGTTCTTGCTGAAGGTGTTAACCCCTTCATCTCTTCTCCTGCAGATGCTGATGGCCCTGCTCCTCTGGAACTGCCCAACCAGTGGCTCTGGGATATCATTGATGAGTTCATATACCAGGTATGGGATTATAAAACTGAGCCATCCTGGGGTGGCCTTTATTAATTGTATACATTTTCCATCTCTTCCCTTGCACTGATTTCCTTATCAAGAGTACCACTGCAGGTTGAAAATCTTTGGTGATCACTGTTACTCTTGTGTTAGCAGGTGGATGAAGTAGTTGTAAATGTACACATTTTTAACTTAGAGGGTGCTCTTTGGGGAGTCCTGAACTTTTGTGCCTATTTCTCTTTCAGAACAAAATTTGTGTCTTTCTTGGTCAGTAGGGCCTTTATGCATGCACTGAGAGACTGATGACTTGATTTGAAATAAGCTGTGCTCTGAGATCTTGACATTAAGAAATATTTTTCCCTTACTATTCTGAGCGCAGCAGTACAGATTTCAGTTGCTATTGGTTTTTGTCTTTAGCGAATATATTCTGTTCTCTGTAACTTTTTTATTATAGAACAGTCTGGAATTTCTCAAGTGTTGAGAACAAAAAGGACCTGTGCATATAGGGAAAAAAGATGTGTGCATGCAAACACATCTTTTAATTTTATCATTCTCTTTTCTACCTGTTCAAACAGCAAATTGTGTTTAGTTGCCTTTCTCCAAACAGGCTGCTCATCCTTGAATCTCTGCTTTTTTCCTGTAGTTCCAGTCTTTCAGCCAGTACCGCTGTAAAACAGCCAAAAAGTCTGAAGAGGAAATTGATTTCCTTCGTTCCAACCCCAAGATCTGGAACGTCCACAGTGTCCTTAATGTGCTGCACTCTCTGGTCGACAAATCCAACATCAACCGACAGCTGGAGGTCTATACCAGTGGAGGTGAGCTTTGGGTGGTGCCAGGCAGCACTGGTGGCTGTGCTGCCTCGCTTTGATTTGACCCAAGTTGCTTAACTTTGTTTGGGACCTGGATTAAACCCGTAGTCACTGGATGGATTGGCTGGAAACTTGTTCCGTTTGCCTTAGGTGAGAAGTACCAGTGATTGCTTTTCAGGCCTTGCTCCCTTTGTTTTAAACAGAAACGTACTGAAAGGGAAGGTAACTCCCTAGGAGGATGGCACAGTGGTTCCTTTTTTCCCTAGGTGACCCTGAAAGCGTGGCTGGTGAGTATGGGCGCCACTCCCTGTACAAGATGCTGGGCTATTTCAGCCTGGTGGGGCTGCTGCGGCTGCACTCTCTGCTGGGAGATTACTACCAAGCCATCAAGGTGCTGGAGAACATCGAGCTCAACAAGAAGGTAATGCAACGTGTGTTAACCCTTCTTGTGCAATCGTCCAAATGCCTCTGTTCAAGCCTGCTGGTGAAAAACTGCTGCACCGAATCTTCCAGCTGAGGAGCTGTTTGTGTCTGCCGTAGTTGTCAGGAGTTTGTGGCTGAGCACAGCTGGAGCTTTTTGGCATTAAATCAAGCCATATGATAATGCCTGATGCTGTTGCAGCACAATTGCCCAGTTTTTTTGGAGGTTTGCTGTGTTGTGCAATGCAGTGTTGTTACAGAGAATACTGCTGGAACTGCGAGTGGTAGTGCAGCAGTAACTACCTGAACACAGCGTTCGTACCTTTGTCAGTGGCTCTTTCTCGTGTTTTTGACTTCTGTTCTGGCTGTGCCCCCTTCCACCTAGGCTGTTTTTGCCTTCGGATTGAGTGCTGCCTGTGGCTAGTAAAAGTTCAGCTGCAATGGGTTTGGGCCAAGGCTTGGCACAGATCTACGTATGTGCTGTCTGGCACAGGATGTGGAGTGAAATGGAGGGAAAGGGAGCTGAGCAGAGCAGTGTTAGGCGCATTGTAGAGCGAGAGTAGTCTTGCAGGAAGCTGAAACTGGAAAACATAGGAAATGGGATGATCCAGTAAAACAGTGAGGAAGCTGCTGCAGGGATGGGTGGGAGGTGAGATATCCTGAATTAACCCTCTCCTTCCTGTATTTGGGATGGGAGTGAAGGCAGAGGTGGCTGGATTGTGGCTAACGAGTGTTTTGGATTGTTTCCCCTCTAACACAGCCTGTTACTCTTTCCTTCTCAGAGCATGTACTCCCGGGTGCCTGAGTGCCAGGTGACCACCTATTACTACGTGGGCTTCGCATACCTTATGATGCGGCGTTACCAGGATGCCATCCGTGTCTTTGCCAACATCCTCCTCTACATCCAGAGGACAAAGAGCATGTTTCAGAGGACAACCTACAAGTACGAGATGGTAAGAGATAGAACAGACTTCCCAAAAGAAAAAGCTGCTGTCTTCTTTCCCGTCCCTCCTCTATGACTTGATAGCTTATGTCTAATAGTCCAGCTTTTTTATCCTGGACTTTACTGGTAGTGGTGACTGGGCATCCTCTGAATTCCTTTGCCATGTGTGACAATATTTTCTCTTAGCTTTGTTACTAGTTACTTTGGGTGTTCCCCATACTCCTGGGACTGTTGTCCCAGGTCCATCTGCCCTCTAGCTCTAGGCAGGGTTGTTAATGAGTATCAGCTGCTGATGATACTCTTGTTGATGCTCCTTCAGATTTAGTTCTGTTTCTAGTCCAGTGCTGCACTTCTGGTTGCTGCCATCGTCAGATATATTTCCATTATCTGATAATCATTCACAGACATGGCTGTAACAAAGCTCCTTTATCTTTCTACCTAAGCTGTCTTACCTCCTGATTTTGTGCCTGTTTTACCTGCTGTCTCCTTCTAATCCTTATGATTAATTCCTAACTCTGTTTATCCAAATCCTTCCAGTCTTTAATTCCATGACGCTTCAACAACTTGATGTGTCTGTTTCAGCCAGACAACTATCCATTTCATCCCGCACTCAAATAAATCTTTCTCAGTCGTTTTTTCCCTGACTTCCCTGATAACTGTCCCTTTCAGGAGACGCTTGTAAACTATCTGCCTTCCCTCCTCTGCACGTTCTTGTACCAAAACAGTCACACGCGCTTCTGGCCCTCTGGGTTCTGCATGGCTCTGGATGCATTTACTCTGCGCCTTCCTCTTGTCCAGCTCTCTCTTTTATTTCTGAGAGCCTTGATATGTCACTCATCCATTTGCTTTGCTCGGAGGCACTGCTTCTTTGTGCTGTCCCCCTTGAGCATTTAGGACCATTAGTGCTCTGTGTAAAGGATCTTCCCCTGCAAAGCGCAGCTCCCTTGGGCACCCTGAAGCCTGAGCACACTGTGGTGCTGACGGCGTCTCTCTCTCTCTCTCCTCCCTGTCTCAGATCAACAAGCAGAATGAGCAGATGCACGCGCTGCTGGCCATCGCCCTCACCATGTACCCCATGCGCATCGACGAGAGCATCCACCTGCAGCTGCGCGAGAAGTACGGGGACAAGATGCTGCGCATGCAGAAGGGCGACGCGCAGGTCTACGAGGAGCTCTTCAGCTACGCCTGCCCCAAGTTCCTCTCCCCTGTGGTGCCCAATTATGACAATGTGCACCCCAACTACCACAAGGAGCCCTTCCTGCAGCAGCTCAAGGTCTTCGCGGATGAAGTTCAGCAGCAGGCTCAGCTCTCAACCATCCGTAGCTTCCTCAAGCTCTACACCACCATGCCTGTGGCGAAGCTGGCCGGCTTCTTGGACCTCACGGAGCAGGAGTTCCGTATCCAGCTGCTCGTCTTCAAGCATAAGATGAAGAACCTGGTATGGACCAGTGGCATATCTGCCCTGGATGGAGAGTTCCAGTCTGCCTCTGAGGTTGACTTTTATATTGACAAGGTTGGTATCTGCCACTTGCTGGCTGGGAAATTCTTTCACCCAGGAAATTCTGGAATTGGCAGCACCTAGTTTTGTTCCATTCTGTGGGAGACATTCCTTCTTCCTTTGCCATTTATAGGGCTTGGCTGCCCACAAGAAGTTATAAAAAGAGTGCATAAAAAGAGTGTCAGTGGATGAAGAGTGGTGGGATATCACCGGCAGCTTTGGCAGTCAACGTACCTAGGAAACAAACACCTCCCCAGGACAGAGGGAGCTTCTTGTCAGTGTTGTGGGAGATGATAATTGAGTGACAGATAGTGCTGCTGTTTGTGTGTCAGGTGGGATTGTCCTTGTAGGTGTCCCCCACGTCTCTCCTTTGTTTTAACAAAGCAGAGATGTTGCTCGGTCATGTTACGGGTCTGCTTTGCACTGGAACAGCATTTAGTTGTGGCTGCTCTAGGAGGAATGTAAACACAAGGTGAGGGGCTATCACCATCTGCCTTGGAGCTCCAGCAGCAGGAAGTGTAGCCAAGAGTCTTGCAAGGCTTGAGTCAAAGAAGATAGCAGTAACCATTAGGTTTCTTGGTAGGAAGGAGACCAGGTTACCCGGTGTTCTTGGTCCTTCTAGCAGACATCTTCTTGCGAGGTCTCATGCATGTCTCAGCCCAGCTCTCATGGCATATAGCATGACAGAAGAGGGAAGCATGAACTGGGCTTGGAACTGGGGTTGAACGGCTGCAAGGAAGACAAAAACAGAGTGTGTAAGAAAGTGGGAAGTGAATACAAAGTGAACTGGGGACCCATCCCAGGCAAAAGTATGAGGGAAGGCAGCCCAAGGAGAACTGGATGGGTGCTGTGGGACTAGCACACGTCAGATGTGTGTGATGCTGAACCATGGCTGGGGTGAAGCCCCTTGATCTTTATGTTTGGCAGTTCTTGCTGTCTCCCTACTAGTAGCACAATCCTTTTCCTAATCTCATCCTGCTCTCTTCCCAGGACATGATCCATATTGCAGACACAAAGGTCGCTCGACGCTACGGGGACTTCTTCATCCGCCAGATCCACAAGTTTGAGGAGGTGAGGCCTGGGCCGGAGAGCTGTGTAGGTCTGTAGGAATCACTGGGGCAGTCATTGGGCTGTGCAGGCCCTCAAGGGTCCACACTTGTGGGAGACAGCTGTGTAATTCCATGCTGGACTTAGCCCTGGCTCTGCAAGGCACTGGGCAAAGACAGGTTTTCTAAGCAGCAGCTGCTGGCCTTTGAGGAATGGCATGTTTTTGTGAGAAGTGCTCAGCTGAGCCACAGGGGAAAAGGAGGAGAGTTTTACTGTCCAGGGATACTGATTCCGTTGTCCCTAGATAAATGTGGTATCCCTGTCAGTAACACAACCAAAATCACATCTCTAACTTCATAACTATGGCTTTAGAAAATGGCCTCAGGGATTTCTGGAGCATAGATTACTTCAGCATTGAGCTTGGCCAGGAGGTGACATTGTGTCACTGCTCCACTCTCTCCCAACAGAGGTTGTTCTGCCCTGGGCAAAATTCTGAGATGTGGGGACTTAATATAGGGTTGTGGTATTACTGCTACAAGTTTGCATCCTCTTTTCTCCCTAGCTCTTCCTCTGCTATCTTGAAGAGGATAGAGTTCTACTTATTCCTCTTGACTAGACACACTGTATTTACTGGAGAACTCTTGTCAGAGAGCTGGAGAGGAAGGAGTTAAGAGGCACTGGATGAAGTCTGCTGAGGGCAACAGCAGTGTGTATCAATCACTCTGTATTTTTCTGACCTTTTCTTTCTCTAATTCCAGCTGAACCGAACACTGAAGAAGATGGGCCAAAGACCCTAACGTGGTTGCAGTGCAGGCCTGGGCAGAGACCTGAGTGGGAGAGATTCTCTGTGTTGAGGGAGGGGAGCTCAGGGTTCTGGCATTTCTGGAATCTCCAGAATCTGTGACTCAGAAGGCATTTTGTATTTAAATATGCAGACTTGTTTGGGTCAAGCTATCCTACGAAGGACAAGACATCTAATAAATTAGTGGAATTTTCCTGATGAGCATTTGTAGTAATTTGTTTTTCGACCGTGGAAGAATTTAACTTCATCTGGAGATGTGGGCACCTGCTGTTGGCTTGTGCTCTCGTTGGTCCGTGTTGTTGCAGGTAACAATACAGGGTAGATCTTTTTGGGTGCTCTGTACATGTACCATGCCCAGCAAATGGGGAAGGCTGCAGAACTGATGGACAGGAATAAAATGAGCTGTTCCACAGTGTCTTCACTGTGGAAAGAGATGCAAAGCTAATACTATTGCTTTTAGCTTTCACCCCTTGCATTGAATAGACCTGAGTTGTAGTTACATTCTTGGAAGGTTGCATTTTTGCCTTTCCTCCCCTCTATTTTATTTTAGTTGCTAGGAAGCTCCAAAGTGGATTGTCATGTTTTCAAAGGAAAGGGGAGAATTTTTGTAAAGCCTGAACCAATATTAACTGGTCATCTGATGAAATGTCCTTGCTGGAGGTTGTGTTTTATTTCAGCAGAAGTGATGCCCGAGACCTGGCCCTTAATTTAATTGAGCTCAGTTTCCCTGGAAAACTCCTCGAGGGCCTTTCATTTATTAAAACCCTTTAAATGCAAATTTTCCCTGCTCTCTGGCCGCAAATTTCTAATGCCTTGAAAAAGGGGGAAAAAAAGAAGGTGGAAACAAGTCATATGAAGGGGAATCAAGGACCTGCAAATATTGGGGAAGAGAATGCAAAAAATGAATCACATCCTTCCACACCCTCTGCCCCTTTTGCCATCTTTAAATAGTTTGGTGTATGAGTGGTAGAAACAGGTGCAAGAGGAAAACCTGCATGTGTAATAGAAAGCTACACAAAGCACGTTTTCTGATACACCATCTGTCTCTTTGTACCTCTCTCTCTCATGCATTTCTCCTGAGAAAGGAGTCCCAGCAGTTCAGTTTGGCTCTGTGTGTGATTCTGTTTAAACAAAGGGAATAATTAGCCTTTGTGTTTGAATGAGGGTCAGGTTTCCAGCGTCCTAGATACTGCTCAGAAGTGAACTGTTTCCCATCACAAAGTCAAGTAACTCGGGTGGGCAGGGTACAGGCAACACAGTGAGATTAACTGGGCAATTCCCGTTGGCCAGAAGGCCATCTAGCTGCTGATGTTGGTGCTATGGGTGCTAGGAGCTCACCATCTCCAGTTCTGGAGGGTTTGAGGCAGCCATATCTTTAAGAAATTAAAATACTGAGATGCCACTGCATTGCAGCAGCCCATGGGGAGCTGTGTTCATATCAAGCAGAATCTGCTCCTGTTTGATTTTAGGGTTGGCACTTTCCCTTCTCTGTGTTTGCCAACAGCAGCTCGGTTAAGCGTAGCTGTCAGCAGCAGCTGCCCTATTTTCGTACTTTCAAAGCCTAAATCTTTCCCAGGATGTGCTCAGGTGAATGTGATACACACCATGAGAACCCTGGCAGGTATCTCCATGGTCAATTCTATTTCACAGAGCATTCCTATATTCCATATTTTTATCCCATAGCAAAGGAATACAGTGTGTTACTGGGATTTTAATATCTCATCGGTATGTCGGAATTACAGATTTTCAATGCGTATCTGTATCATCTAAAACACTCCAGTGGTTACAGGCTGTTCTCAGGTCTGTGCTGCTGCTTTGTCTCCATCTGCATCTGCTAGAGCAGCTTCCAAAGGATGCACAGAGGCCATCCCTGGCTCCGCGCCTTCTCCGAGGGACTGCCGAAGGTTAACTGAGCAGGACTGGCACTTGGTGGAACGAAGCCAGGAGGAGCTTGCAGCTCTCACTGGGTGGAAAGATGGGCTCAGTGAGCTGCGGTGCCTGGCACTGCTTGAAGCCGGAGGAATGCAGGGTGTTCAGCAGCATCAACAGAGCCCTGCTGGTGCTGGGAAGGCGCTCTGGAGGGAGGTGGGGCTGGCTAGAGCTCGAGCCTCGCCTGCTGCAGCAGGGTTTGGTGAGTGGAAGTTGTTCTCGACAAAATGGTGGTGTCAGAGTGAACCACAGTACAGGGTCACGTACTCGGTGTCTCTGTCTCTGAGCTACAGTTGCGAAGGGGCCGAGTGTAATTGCAAAACCTGGAAAAGTCAGGAAAACCTCCCTCATCCTGCTGTCCCTTAGGGGTACATCAGGAAGACGCTGTCAGGCAGGTCTGGGGAATGCTGAGTTTCCAGCTCAGTCATTACAAAACGGACACAACGTTTAATTTCCCTTTTAGCTACAGAGTAGTTTTTCTTGTGATTTATACCACAGCTTATCTCTGGCACTGAGTGGGGAGATGGTACAAACCAGTCAGAGAATTTATTTCCCACTTGTTACAGTTCTGGGGCTGTAGAATGATAGAATACAGCAGTGGAATAGAAGAAAGAGGGTGCTATGCATGAAATCCGAGTGAACATAGAGTGTAGAGCCCATACAAAATAACTGCAGAGAATGGACTCAAAGATTTGGAACTGGCAGCAGTAAGATCAACAGCAGAATGGTGGTTTGGTCTTCCACAGAGGTAGCTGTTGGAGGTGCAAAGAATGCTAAGCTCAATAAAGTAGCCTTTAATATTGTGCTTGT
>VWZN01015156.1:5243-26130 GCA_013396955.1 Regulus satrapa | reverse complement strand
CCCGCCCCGGGCTGGCGGCGGCGGCAGCGGCGCTGGGAGCGGCCGCCCCGATGTCGGGTCCGCGGGGCGCCCTGCAAGCCTGGTGCCGCCGGCAGTGCGAGGGCTACCGCGGCGTGGAGATCCGCGATCTCAGCACCTCCTTCCGCGACGGACTGGCCTTCTGCGCCATCCTGCACNTGGTGAGTGGAAGTTGTTCTCGACAAAATGGTGGTGTCAGAGTGAACCACAGTACAGGGTCACGTACTCGGTGTCTCTGTCTCTGAGCTACAGTTGCGAAGGGGCCGAGTGTAATTGCAAAACCTGGAAAAGTCAGGAAAACCTCCCTCATCCTGCTGTCCCTTAGGGGTACATCAGGAAGACGCTGTCAGGCAGGTCTGGGGAATGCTGAGTTTCCAGCTCAGTCATTACAAAACGGACACAACGTTTAATTTCCCTTTTAGCTACAGAGTAGTTTTTCTTGTGATTTATACCACAGCTTATCTCTGGCACTGAGTGGGGAGATGGTACAAACCAGTCAGAGAATTTATTTCCCACTTGTTACAGTTCTGGGGCTGTAGAATGATAGAATACAGCAGTGGAATAGAAGAAAGAGGGTGCTATGCATGAAATCCGAGTGAACAAAGAGTGTAGAGCCCATACAAAATAACTGCAGAGAATGGACTCAAAGATTTGGAACTGGCAGCAGTAAGATCAGCAGCAGAGTGGTGGTTTGGTCTTCCACAGAGGTAGCTGTTGGAGGTGCAAAGAATGCTAAGCTCAATAAAGTAGCCTTTAATATTGTGCTTGTCAAACCATCACCCCGAGCGTGCACACCAGCTCTCGTGACAATCCATCGCCTGGATGTCTTGGGTTCCTGAGATTGTATCGCACTCTTCCTCTGCTTCTTCCAGGGCTTCCTGTGAAGGGCTGTCTGTGACTCCAAGTGTCTTGATCTTCAAAGCTCTCCTTGGCCCCGAGCCTACCCGGGGAGCCACCTACGTCCCAGATGTACTCCACCGCCACGGCTTATGCCCCTAGGACTGCTGAGAACTGCTTCTGCCTGGAGCAGCCTCCGTCTAAGCCCGAGAGGGATCCAGAAACCAGGCTGCCTAGTGGCTTTTGATCTAGCTGAATCCAGGCTGTGCTCAGGCCCAGCTCTTTCCCCGAGGCAGGCGAGGGTGCTCTCCCCAGCTCGCCGCCCTGCTCCCCGGGAAGCGCCGAGCCCGGGGCCCCGGCAGCTNGCCGCTGGCAGAAGGAGCGGGGGGCGCGGAGGTTTGGACCGCTGGGACACCCCTTTCTGGAGGGCTGGGGCCGCCCGTGCCCAGCAGCGGTCGCGGGGGGCTCACAGGGGTTTTGGGGGGGGGATGGAGGCGCCGTGGGAAACGGCTCCGGGCTGGCTGGCAGGGAAGGTCCTCGAGCATGGACATGAGGGGCTCAGAGAGCGGATTGTGTCTCCGTTGTGCTGCTGTGCTGGTAAGGGATGCACTGGAGAAGATGCTGTCGAGAAATAGTTGGGTACTGGGAATGAAGGATTCCATATTCCCAGGCAGTGCTCAGCGCCAGGTTGTATGGGGCTCTGAGCAACTTGTTCTAGTGGAAGGTGTCCCTGTCCATGGCAGCAGGGCTGGAACCAGATGATCTTTGAGGCCCCTTCCAAGCCAAACCATTCTAGCACTCTGTGTTTCTGCAAACGACCTTCTGACCTGGTCCTGCTGACCTATCAAGGTCAGGATTAGCAGAAGCAGTGTGATTTGAGGCTGGTGAGAGCATGGAGATGGACTAGGTCCATACACCCAAATGGGAGCGGTGCCTCCCGGTGAACAGACATGGTGTTGGTATTTGGGGGCAGGGGTGTTTTGCCTCCACACACTTTGGGAGGGCCAGAGGCCTGCCCTGCACAGGGACATTCCCAGCTGCCAGAGGCAGCCACTCTGAAATATGTAGAAGCCTGGACCAGGCTGCTGCTTGCATTTGCTTCTAGCTTGTTTTCTCTGGATGCCCCAGTGAAAGCAGGAGGTAGCAAATGCCTCTAGGGGTATTGAGCCTCTCTAGCCTCCCCCAGCTTGGGTGTTTCTNTGGGATTGCTTGGGGGCACTGTGTCAGGCTGGAGAAACTGGCTGAGCCGCTGGAAGGAATCTGCCCCGACCTGCTGCTGTAACCCTGTGTGCCCTGGCGGTGCTGGGAATCCTCCGGCGCCCATCTGCTCTAATCCTTGGTAGCCCTTGCAGGGCAGGTAAGCATCGCCCCGCCTCGCTGTGCCTCCGGCGGGCACGCGAAAGCAGCAGGGGTGATGCGTCCCCTGTCACGTTCTGCTCTGGGACGACTGGTGGTTCTTCCTCTGAAGCTGTCCATGCTGACCAAGGTCTCTTTCGTGAGCTCAGGAAGGCCTTTTGCCATGACAGCTACCCCTGTCAGGTGGAGGGCTGACTGTGACTCCACTGTGGAGCTGTGGTGTCTCTGAGAGGGTGAAACCGGCCAGTGAAGCTTACAAGCTGAAGCTGAGCAGGTAGGCTGGAAACGAAGCTGCTGTCTGCTGTGTTGCAGGTGGTTGCCCCAAAACCCTCAGCATGGTGTTCTGGAATGACTGAGAGCCAAGACATACGGTGTCTTTGCATCACTCTGGGTATTGAAGGAGCTGTGTGTCCTGCAGCTCTTGGATGGTATGGCTTGCTCTTACTAGCTAGAATGGAGCCTCTGAAGATGCTCACGGCTGCAAGGAATGGGAGGAGGCAAATTGAGGACGGGAACACTTGCAATTATTAATTTTTTTGTAAATGGCACTGTAACTGGGAGCTGAAAAGCAGAGGTTCAGTAAAAGCTTATGGTAATCAGCACTGAAACCACCTGATGGTTTCCCATGAACCATATTTACCATCCCATTAAAGAAAAGGCTGCTGCTCTTAAGTTGTCAGTGGGCTTAAATCGGCTCCTGGCAGATGTCCTAACTACATGCTTCACAGGTCCTCTGCACGAGCTGCAGTTGTAGAGACAAAGCCCAGGGCCTTACATGGGCATGGCATGTTGTAGAAGGAATTTCAGAGGCAGTCAGGAGAGTAGCATCATTTCATCTGATTCCAGCTTCTTCAGCCTGTCCCGATTTGGAAGTGGGAAGATTGGATCAGAGGGAGTAAATCTCCTGACAGCAGAGGAAAAGTGGTTGCCCTTCTTTTCTTCTAAAGTGCTTTCAGTCAGCCCAGTAATGGGACTTGGCAGGGATCTGCGAGTGCTTTTCTGACCTTGTGTGGTCTTCCTTTGTGCGGGGCTCTCCTGGCCCGCACAAGACAGCTGCGCTGCTCCCTGAAGGCTGGAGTTCCTCTGCACGCAGCTGCTTCCCTGCTTCCTGCTGGCTTCCCCTGAGATTGCAGAGGAGAGGAATGGGCACATCCATAGGAGAGCTGAGCTGAAACTCTTCTCTACCTGTGTGACACCACTCCTCTGCCACCCTGATCCCCTGGGCAATGCTGCTGTGGTGGTTGTCAGCCTATCCCGGTTTTCTGACCTCGCCTGGATGCACCCCTGTTGTGCTGCTGTGCTGGGAGGGGACACCCCGAGGAAGAGGCTATCATGAGAGACCATATGGGTATGTGACACTGAGGGCAGTTTCCCACATGACCCCTGATTTGAGCACGATCACCGTGGAATAAGGCACATGGTTTTGCGGGGACACTGCCCTGGAGAGCTTTGGAGCAGCTCCTGCAGAGCTCTTGGAAACACTGTAGGTTTGGGCTTTTTGAAAGAAGTAGACTGCGATTCCTCAAGTGTCTATTGAATCCAGCTAAAGGTGTCTTGAAGTGACCACTAAGAACGACGTGCGTACCTGTAGGACCCGTGTGCCAAACCATGCGGATGAAAATCCCTGACTCTGCTGTTGTAGGGACTCCGCTTGCCTTCGTTGCCTCACTGTCCCAGTCAGGGAAATGGGAAACTTGCATTCAGCCTCTGACTGTGCTGCTGGCTATGTGATCTGGAGATGAGACACTTAATCTCTTCTCTTCCCTTTTCAGTTAAGCTGGCAACATCCAGACCAACTTGACAGTGGACTGTGGGGATTAATGAGTTTGTTTGCTCAGTGCTCTAGAAATCTGAAGCATGAAATTAGTGTTTACAAGGCATTTGCTACAGCTTAGTAAAGCAAAGAGCATCTTTCAGTGTCCAAAGCTGTACAGCCTCCCTGGCACTCAGGGAAGGATCCTGGCATTCAGGGGTGCGAAGAATAAAGGAGTATGGCACATGCCTTTGGAGTACTGGGAGTGATGGAGACTTGAGGAAAACAGGAGATGAGAGCTATTTTAGAAACTCTGTTTTGTGTCCCTAGAGCCGTGGGTTTGATTACAGGCAGGATCACAAATCTTGTTTGTTCCTTCCCATGTACTGCCTGCATTTCTCTGACAAGACCTGGAAAGCTGAATGGCTTATTATGTGGCACTGCCTTAAAGTGCTCATGATTTATATTTGAGGAATCCAGGAATTTGCTCTGGTTTTAGCTGTACGGCACACCCTTCCCCCTTCCCTGGATCTGCTGTGCTCCCTGGCAGCTGCCCTAAACCCTGGAGTGCTTAGTGGCTCTGCACGTATCTAATTAGGTAAGTGCTTGGGATGCTATTTGCATAGAAATATTACTCCAGGATATGGTACAACACTGGGGCTTGCTGAGTCAAAACAGTTGTTCAGCTGGGATAGCCAGAGTGTTGCCTGTCCTTACATCCAATCCCTTGGACGGGTATGTTGGCAGGAGAGGAGCCTGAGCAGGGCTGGATGAAAGACTGCTGAGATCAGGGCAAGGAAATAATGCGACATGCAGCCACATGTCACAGAATTGCGAGATGGCAAGTTCTGGGCTCTCTGCAGAGGGGGTAGTTTATACAGGGGAAGGGGGTGTGTCTGGAGTGACTTTTCCCCGTGCCGGAGAGGTCATGCTCCTTGCACATTGGTACTGGGAGCTTGCCTGGAGCCACAGGGATGCCATGTGACCAAATGGCATATGGGAGTGCTCATGTCAGGAGCAATACAGGTCAGTGTGGTCCTGCTTGGCTTATCAGAGAGGGAGCTGGAAAATGCAGTGGAGAGGAACTGAGTAAACTGATCCCTGAGGCCTTGTACTGATGGACTTCAATTCAAAGTTGAGTCTGCAATCCTACATTAGTGGGAAAGAACCTTCCATTCCCTTGCTGCTGGGTAACCCCTCGATCCCTCTTGAGCTTCACATCCTCTCTGCTGGCATCTGCTTTTCCTAATGGAGTTGCCTTGATTTGCTAAAAGGGCTTTGCTTCGCTGAGGCAGAGTGGAATGGACGTGATGTTTTGTCTGTCAGAAAATACTCTCCCAGCCTGGCCCATCAAGGAGTCTTCGAGCTTCCAGCGACACCACTCCCATATCCTGAAAGTGAAGGCATTCAGAATGAAGGTCATGAATGTTTAGAGGGCTGCTGATATATAACTTTGTCGTCATTGCTTCTCCTGTGTTCCAAGTTGGCATTTTCTTTAAAAGGGAAAAAAAAATACTGCAAGGTTAAAGGACTTCTCTTGGCAAAAACAAAACAAAGTCTTAGGGAAACAACATCTCTCAGTGGAAACTAGTTTTAAAAATGGCAGTGGTTTTGACATTAAAGCATAGGCTGCAGCTGAAGCCTTTGCTGACCAGCCTGTAGAGAAGGAATAGCTGTGGTATTTTGAGCAGTCTGAGCTCTGTGCATGTATTCACATGAGCTTTCAGGAAGGTAACAGAGCTGAACCTCCAGCCCATCTTTCTGTGTCTGCTGCATTTGCTCCCACAGCAGCGAGGGGCTGCAGCTTCTTTCATTTGTGAGGAAATGGCACCAGCAGCCTCTTGCTTTTGAACGGAGGAAGTGTAATTTTATGGTGGCAGCTGGGAAAACCTTCCTGAGTTCATCAGGGACTTCCTCTGCAGCTTTGGGAAAGCTGTGTGAGGGGCTTCAAGAAGGGGCTGGCCGCCCTGCCATGTGGCGCCGGGACGGGTTGTGTGGGTGTTCCAAGGAAAGGCAATAAAACCCAGAGGGGGATGGAGGAAGGAGGCTCCTGTGGCCCCTCTCCCCAGGTGCGTGGTGCCACCTCTCCTGGATCCTGTACACCACCTTTGGGGTGGGGAATGCATTCCCCCCTCTAGTCTGAATTGTTCTTCTATGCTGATCTCCCAAGCCTTGACACCTTTCTGTGGCACATTGGGGTGGCTTTGCTTGACCCTCGACCTCTCTGGACTGGGTCCTCCTGTGAATCCAGCTAGCAGGCATACCAGGCTGCTGTGAGAGGGGTTTTTTGTAACAAAGCTGAGATCCTCAGCAGGAAGGAGCTGTGAGCAGTGCACACTCATACTGTTTTCACACATTATACCCACACACACATCCAAAAGGCATAACTAACTCCTTCCTGTGTTTCTCCCCCTCTTTTGAAAGCCTGCAGACTGCTTTAACTTTCCGCCCTCTGCTTCTCTGATGAAGGCAGCTAATCAGTCCCTGAGCCCAGGCTGAGCCCCCTAAAAGGCTCCAGGGGAACCAGTGAAATGGGTTGGAACAAATGAATCCCCTGGGTTGGAGACTGCTGGGATTCCACTGTGTGCCCTGAGCACCTTGCATTCAGCTCCAAGGGCGGTTTGTGTGCACTGTGAATGCTTGGGGAAAAGCAAGGACAGAAGTGCAGTTTAAGATGGCCTGTGTCACCCCAAATTCCTTGAGTTGGTGCAGGGTGGTTTGTCTAAGGACCCTCATAGAGCCACCTGTATCTGTCCCTTCTTTCTCTTGAGGTGAGGGATCTGGATTCCCCTCCTCTACTGTCGTGCCAGTGGCCTTGGAAAAGTAAGTTTGGGGTCATGTCATGCACTCTGGTGCATCAGTGTGTGGTGCTAATTGAAACATGGCCCTGGTATTTCTGCAGCCTTTAATCTCAAGGGCAGGAGTGGGTAACAAGAGACAGGAATTATATTTTAATTTCCTGGTCACCACCCATTTGGGACTTGCTTTCTTTTTTTAATTGCAATTTCCCTTTAGTTTCCTTGTCCCGTTACAACCTGAAATCTGCTTTGCCAAGATTTTGTTTATCTAGGATCTTGTCTTGCGTTGTTGTCAGGTTGACTGTCCTGGAAATCTATATGTGATGGCATAGGGGCACTTTTCCTCTTCATGTGGCTATTTTGTGCTTTCTCATTTCAGAGACTTTGACTCTCTCTCCAAGGATGATGTCTATGAGAATAATCGCTTGGTAAGTCCCCGTTCCACAGTGCACAGAAAGAAGAAGTGATGTGAGAATGACTTGATGGAGGTCAGGTAGTGTGGGAGGAATTTGTGACAGTGCTGAGAGTATAAGAAAATTCTGTGTTTGTAAGTAACAGGCAGGAGCTTCTTTGGAAGCGAGGGACTCTGAAACATCAGCTTCCAGCCTGCTTATCCTAATAGTTGCCAAGACAACATCTCAGGTGAAGATTTAAATGGTGCAACATCTTGACTTCAGTTGTTCCAGATTTGCAGGCAATGGAAGCAGGAAGCTAGTTTTACTTCAGGCATCAGCAGAGAGGAAGGTCATGCTAGACCCTGGTCCGCAATGTTCCCTTCCTGCTCAGGACAGCTGGAGCCAGTAGCAGAAGCAGGCAGTGTGGAATGGGAGGTGTCCAGCCCAGAGGGACTAGTGGTAGGACAGAGCAGCAATAGCCCTGTTTTTTTTTAGTGAAAGACCTAATTGCTGCAGGCTCCATCTGATAGTCTGTGGAAAGGCACAGCCCATCACCTTCCCAAAATGAGTTATGCCACGTACAAATATCTTAGGGGCGGATGTTGAGGATGAGGTCAGACTCTTCAGTGGCACCCAGCAACAGGAGAAGGGGCAACAGGTACAAACAGAATTACAGGAGTTCCTCAGCTGAATATGAGGAAAACAATTTTTTACTGTGGGGGTGACTGAGCACTGGACTAGGCTTCTAGAGAGAAAGTGGAGTCTCTTGTTCTGGAGATATTGAAACCCCAGCCGGATGTGATTTTGTGTCACCTGCTTTAGGTGAACTTGCTTTAGCATTTAGATGATGTCCAAGGTCTTTTTCAACCCCAGCCATTCTGCAATTCTGTGATTTGGGATTTACAGGATTATGGCTGTCCAGCTGTGTCCTGGCATGTCCTTTCCTACACCAGACATTAGCAGCTTTTTCTATTCAAGACTCACACAATGGATATCTTGTCCTCTTAGAGACCTCTCAGGTGGCATCTCTCTTCACTCCTTGCTCCTTACAGCCTTGTGTCCAGTAAGACTCAATCCAGACAACCGCCTTAAAACCAGGTTGAGCAGAGCAGGATGGGGGGCACTTTTACACCCCTAGTTACAATAACTAACCATTTTCTTTTGTTTCTCCATTCCTTTCCTTTATATCTCACACCCTGCACAGCACATCATGCCCCAGTCTTTACCCACAGCCAGTACCTTTACCTATGCACCAGGTACCTCAACATTCAACCAAACCACTCTCATCTCCTCCTGGCTTACTTCTCTTCAGTCCCTGCTGTAGTGTTGCACCCCCATCCCTGGGAGATCAGTGTGGGTATCTGCCCTTGGCTCAGCCAAGGGATGGCCAGTGTAGAGACAGTAATCTACACACACTGCTAAGTGGGAAACTCTCCAGCAGCTTTTTTCCTCATCCATTCCCTCCTTTTGGCTAGTCATGTATGCAGTTGGAGGAGATGGGTGCTTCTATCACAGCGTCCTTGTTTTTACTTGCTGAGACACAGAAAAGTACTGAAGGTACTGGCTCGTGCATGGCAGGGTGCTGGATATTGAGCTGGCGTGGCTCTGCTTGAGGAAACAGATGGCTCTGTTTGTGGGAGGGGAGGCACCCCAGAGCATGAAGGGATGGGCAGTCAGTGTTTCTGTGGGGTGAGCGTTTGGGGTGGCTGGGGACACTGCTCAGTAGAGCTCAGTGTCACTGGAAGTACCCGCCACCCCTCTGTGGTGCCAGCCAAGACTCTGCCAGGCTCTTGCGTGAGGGCACTCCTGGTTGAATTGAAAAAACACTGGGGGTTTTTTCAGTGAAAACTTGAAGGGAATCTTGCCTCTGTTGCTACTTTTTTTAGTCAAGCAGCACGTCTGGAAGCATCTGTCCATAAGGGTTGCCATAGGTTCACTATTTAACCTTCCTTAGGGTCCTTCCAATTTGATATTTCTATTACTTTTCATGAAGCATCAGTTTTCTTTCCTTAATGCCTCTGTGCTGCTCCTGCAGGCCTTTGAGTTGGCAGAGCGGGAGCTGGGCATCCCAGCCCTGCTAGACCCCAATGATATGGTCTCCATGAAAGTCCCTGACTGCCTCAGCATCATGACTTACGTGTCTCAGTACTACAACCATTTCAACAACCCCAGTCAAGGTGAGTGTCCTCCCACCCCTCACGCTTCCAGTTTGTCCCTGTTTGAGTACAGAAAACCCAGCACTGCCTTGTGCTTCCTCCTTCCTGTGGCAGTTGGGAGCTGTGTTTGTGGGGAAGGGGAGAGGAGCAGGCAGTACGTGCCTCTCCTGCAGCTTGCTGGTGCCCCTGAGGAAGGCCTGGAAGAGAGAGTGCATTGGGATGAGGTTTCACAAGAGATGGGGGATGATGTAACAGCTCAGGCTGAGGAAAAAGAAACGCCTTTCTCCTCCCTCTGCGCTGCATTCTTGCCAACTTGGGTTGGGCCACCACCCCTGGTGCTCACAGAGCTCTTTGTGATCTGCTCTAACCCACTAAAATTGTAGGAAGCTAGATAGGAGCCCGTCTACCACAGCTAATTTTTATCACATAGGTCCGAGTAAAGTGACCGGAGGACAGAGGGAGTGGAGCCAGGGTGGAATGTTTCAAATCCGCTCATCTGTCCCTAAAACTGCAGCCTTAGCTGAGTGCTCAGAGACGGCTCTTCCCGGGCATCCTTTGGCTGGGTGGAGAGGAGAGCTCCAGGTCTCCTCTGTTTCAGTCTGTAGCCACAACATCAGATAAATCTCCTCCTCCTTGTGCTTCTCCAGGGATGCTGGTCTCCCAGACAAGGAATCCTGCTGGGGACTGGTGTGTGAGTTCCATCCCCAACAGCAAGAGGTGCTTCACAGATCTGCTGACAGCCTGGAAGCCCTGGGGCCCAGTGGGTCACAACAATACATCAGCAGCTACCCCAGCTGCTCTAGGCTTTGAGCGTTGCTTAGGGAATCAATTACAAGGAAGCCAAGTAGCACATGATTAGTCAATAAAATCACAGTGGGAGGCTGGTATCCCTGGGCCACAGAAGGGGATCCACAGCAGGCCAGGCTCTCTGGCAGCCTCGCAGCTGACCCATTATTAGATTGTGTTTGTCTCTTCCACCTAAAATAAGCACTGAAGTTTTGGGAGCGTCAGGTCTCACCCTATGTCACAAGGCTGGATGATTTTATTTTTTTCCCCTCCCCTTCCCGCACATGGGTGGTGTGAGTCACCACTGCTCTCCATGCCTGATCCTCCTTCCCTCTTGCCTCCAGCCAGCGTCCCTCCACCTATGAAGCGACCAGCAGCTGCTTCCTCTCCTCCTCTGCTGTCCCACAAGATGCCCGTGGCTGCAGTTGAGAGTCCTTCAGCACCACAGGTACCTAATTTCTTGATTCAAAGACAGCCTGAGGCAGTGGTAACCCCTGCAGTGTGGGTGAGGAGATGGGAAAAAACCTGTCACAGAGCCATGGATCTCTGCAGGGACCTGCCTGTATATTTTGGGATTTTTTTTTTCCTTGTGGGATCCAGCTGAGTGATTATTCTCTTTGAGTCTGTGGACTGTAATTTGTCCATGGCAGGCAAGAGGTTGGGTGGATTGGTGCTGGATGGTTCCTTGAACCTCCCAGGGTACAAACGCTCTCCTTCCTTATGTGGGAATAACCCACATAATAATAATTTTTATTATCCCCACATAATAAGGGAGATATCTCCCCTTATGTGAGGATAACTCTGTAGATAAGGAAAGAGCAGGAATGTGGGACTAGAAGGGCAGAAAAGATGCCTTTTATTTCAGGTTTTAGCAGTTGTCTGGGGTGGAACCTTTTTCAATGTTTTGCAGGACCCTGGTGCATGGGGTATAGATTAGTCCCTTCCACAGCCCTTCAGCTGTAGATAGGGCCAAGGCACCTTTTGGAGTGGCCCCTTCTAATTTGGGAAGAGGCTGCCTGCCCGTGCCTGGGCTCGAGGGCAGCTGTTCCGTGCATTGTCAGCCCCTGAGGTCAGCCCCTGAGTTGCGCCACGAGTCCTCAGCGATGGGCCTTGCACGGGGAGCAGCTGCTCTGGAGAATCCGCGGTGTGGGGAGCAGCTCGTGGCCCCCACGCTGAGCCGCCTGTGCGTTGTGTCCCAGGACGATGCCCCCTCAGAGCGGTCCCAGCGCAGCACGCTCAGCAGCACCTGCGCAGCCTGCCAGCAGCACGTCCACCTGGTGCAGCGCTACCTGGCCGAGGGCAGGCTCTACCACCGCCAGTGCTTCAGGTATGTCGTGGCCAGGCCTGCTGGGGCGGCCTCTCTCCTCGGCACGCTGGGGGTCTGTGTCCTGCTGCACCCCCCGTCTTCGAGTGTCTGCATCCCTGGGCAGCATGGAACATCAACAACAGTGCTTGAATTGAGAGTGAAGATGTTCCATTTGCCTGGCAGCCCCCTGTCACAGAGGTCTGACTAGACCCTTGTGTCCCTGTGCTCCGTTCCTATCTTTCTCCCCATCTCCCTTGCTGATCTGTGCTTTCCCACTTCACTTACTTGTAATCCCAGCCTCTTGAGCTTCTCCCACCTCCATAAAAAAGCCTCTTTACCACCTGCCCACCCAGGACCACCTGCCTTCGCCTTCCATTGAGGTCTGAGCCATGACATCATCCTAGAGACCTCCTTCCACCTACACTCCACATCCTCAACTGGATATACAGGCTTCCATGCTGACTGGGTGGTGCTGAGCTCCCAGGGAGCATGTGGAGAGCTGCAGACTGTTAACAAACTGAGGAATGAGAGTTTACACGTCAGCAGCTCTGTGGTTACTCCCTGACTGCAGGTCCTTACCTGCAGCACCTGTGAAATAATTTCACTTTGCTTTCCCTGCTGTGAAGATGAAGAAATGAGATCTCTCCCATGGGCCACAGGACAAGGATTAGCATCTGAGGACAGAAATATCGAGCCACTGGGAAGATAGGGGAGGCCTCATTCACCTGCTTAAGCCAGCTGGGGATGTGCTGTAGAAGCAGTGTCACAGGAGAGGAGCTGAGCTGGGGCCCATCAGGCAGCTGGGACAAAAGCAGGAGTTTTGGGGTGCAGGTGCAACGTTCCCACTGTTCTCATGGGCCAGGAATAGGAGAGGTGCCATGTCTGCCATGACACAGTTCATGGCCCTTCAGACTGAACAGGGAAATCCCTATAATTTTATCCCAAGTGTTTTGCCTGCTGATTATTTTCTTGTCTATCTTCTGTTTAGTTTTCTTTTTCTTCCTTTGCTGATTCATGGACAATATTGGTCAGGAATGTCCCGTGGCAGTGGTTCCTGTGGGCTCGTGGATATAAACCCAAAGCAAACCACTTTCTCCCCTTGTCTGAGCTTTCCGTCTCCTCGTTTCATCATACCCCCTCTCTCTAGAGTCCCTGTGTCCTCACACTTCTGCTCTCCATTTCAAAGGAAATCCCAGTCAACTGGATGCCCAGAGCAGAATTTCTTGCCAAAATTATCTGCTGGCAGCATAGGGCAGCCAGCTGCTGCAAGCACCAGGTATTCAGACAAGAAGGAACAAGCTTGGTTTTCAGGAGAGTGCTTGATCAGCCCCTTGCCTTTGGCTGTCTTTCATGTATGCTATCCACCTCCCTTTCCAGGTGGAGAAGGACTGACTTGGTTGTCAGTACTTTGTATCATGCTTGCACCTGGAGGGCTTCATTAGGATGCCTTCAGAGGCTCAGTGGGGGAAAAATGCATGATCCAAGGAGATGTGGCAGGGAAGTTATTAACCCAATTTCAACAGGCAGGGCAGAGTGTAAGATTGGCCCTGTTGCATAAAGCCCTTGTCCTTCCAGCCAAAATCTGTGGCCCAGCTGGATGCCATGGTCAGCATTACTGAGCTGAGCATGAGACCAGGCCAGGCCAGTGTGTTCCTTCTCCTGAATACTCTGGAAGCTTCTAATACAGTAATTTCCCAAGTTGAAATAGATGTAATTTTATTTAGTAATCAGCATTGGGGAATGGTTGTTTTACAAACAAATCTGTCTGACAGTTCTTTAACATGCCAGGACCCTTGGCCCCCACAAGGCAGCCTGTATCCTCCCTGTGCCAGTTTTGAACCAGTTGTTCCCTAATTCCAGTTGATGTTCACTGCTTCATGTCTGTGAATGGTTGATCCCTCTCCCTATTCCAAGTGTGAAAACCACACCATATCCCAATACCAACTGTCACCCTTCCACATCTATTAAATCCTTTCTGAGAAGAAGGAAGAACCCAAATGCATTCAATATTTGAGTTGTGAACTTGCCATGGATTCCTACCATGGTCTGGTTACATTTCTCTACTTCTTTTCCGAATTACTTCCCCAAGGGCTTTCTAGGATTTAATAGCAGGGGTAAGAACTACCTCTGTGTCCCTACAAGGGTCTTCCAGGTGTGTTGCCTTCTGTGAAGGGCAGGATGGCATCCCCCATCTCATGGTGCTCTCTCATCTCATTGACAGGTGTAAGGAATGCTCCAGCACGCTGCTCCCAGGGTCATACAAGCCTGGGCCAGAGGCAGGGACTTTTGTCTGCACACAGCATCGTGGTAAATTGGCTATGAGTGGGAAGGCAGAGAGGAGGCCCAGCCCAGACCGACAGCCACCAGAGCTAAGAACTGAGACTGAGGCTGACAGCACGGGAGAGAATGCCCTCCAGGCAGAAGCAGAGGTGGGGAAGGATGATGGTAACTCCCAGGAGGGTGTGGCAGAGACACCTACACCTGCAGAGGGCCTTGCTGGCCCAGCAGAGAAGGACAGCGCAGCCAGCAAAGCAGAGACACCGACGCCCCATGCTCACGCTGGCAGCGAGGCACCTGTCTCCCAAACTCCCCCCAGGCCTCCAATCCCCAGCAAGCCTGCAGGGCTCACCCAGGACAAAGCCAGCTCGCTGGATGGACGGCTCAGAGACTCACGTCCCACCCCAGCGCCAAGGAAGGCCGCCGATGCGTCTGCCCTCTCCCCTCCAACCTCCCAGCCTGTCCCCCGGCCCAGGTCCACTCTGCAGGGCGAGGGCGGCGAGTGTGGGCCCGGCATGGTAAACGGTAAGAGGGCACTGTGGTGGCAGGGGTTACCCTCCATATCCTCCGAGTGGCTGAGGTGGTTGGCTGCAGGTTCTGCAGCCGGACACTCTTCTGCCTCCAAATAGATCTTGGGCTCAGTTGCCAGGTCTTTGATTGCCAGCAATTGCTAGCCATCCCCATAGCAAGGAGAGCAGTAGTAGTTTCCTTCTCCCTTGTATTTCTCCAGAGCTCTCCTAAGGCAGCAAGCCAGTGTGGAGGGAAGAGGGTAGAGCTGGAGGAGTTTGCAGGTGTGGGAAGAGAGGGGCATGCAGTTCTCCAGGTGCAGCTGCCATGGTGAAGTGGAGAGAGAAAGGCAGAGGGGATGTTTGGGGTAGCTGGCTGCAGCTGTGAGAGAAATGCTATGCGGTCTTCAGCGAGTGGGAATAGCCACCTTTCTGTGGGAAGGTATCTAAGAGGTGCCTCCTGTTGTTTTAGCCTCTTTCTTCATGTCCTTTTGGTGTTGTGACAGTCTGACTCTGTGTGTTTCTAGGTCGGATACCTGAACCCAGCCCCCCTGTCCCAAAACCTCGAGGGAGACCCTGCTCCTCTGATCGGTATGTCCCTCTGTTTGCAGATCACCTGAGCTCTCCATAGCAAGGTGGGGCTATGAGGTCAACACAGCTGGGGTCTTCTCTCCCACCTCCATCAGCTCCTGCTTCTAGGAGGATGTAGGCTCTGACCAGGTTCCTTTTCTAATAGGTGCTAGCCCAGCATGGTCAGGCTGACAGTGTTCATCCACACCTCCCAGGGCATTTGTCTCTTATTGTGAAGAGTTTAAGAGCTTCAGAAAGATGTTTCTGTAGCACAGGCAGATTGCCAAATGCCTTTTGAAACGGCTCTGTTTGTGGGTGCTGACAAGGGGACATTTGTCTTTCTTGTGGAGGGTTTGTCCTAGGAAAGGTGGGAAGACCAGCTATGGCCATAAAGGTTAGCCTTTACCACTGCTTAGCAGATGGAGGCTGTAATATTCAGACACCAAAACACTGGGCCCAGCAGGCAAGTCAGGCAGGCTGTGTTTCCCTAAGGCCCATAGGTTTGCCCAGGGTGAGACACTGTGTCTAGGGAAGCCCAGGGCCATCCATGGATGAGAAAGCTGCTTCTGCATGGGAGACATCCTGCTCCATCCTTCCTTTCCTCCAGGGCTAAATCCCTCTCCAGTGCCTCGCCACCCCACCTTGTCTCTGCCATCTCAATTTCTCTTTCTCCTTCTCTTCCACCAGTGGTGGAGCTGCTGCAAGAGCCAAGGACCCACCATGGATGGCCTTAGTGCAAGCAGAGCCCAAGAAGAAGCCAGCTCCCCCTCCTCCCCCAGGCAACAGCCATGAGACTCCAAGTAGGACTTCACAGGAGGAGGATGGGGAGGAGGTGGGGAAAGCCAGGAGTGAGGAGAGCAGGTCTGATACCACAGAGCCCAAACCGTACAACCCCTTTGAGGAAGAGGATGAGGAGGAAGTGGAAAGTGCTGACACCCAAAAGAACACACCTGAGCAGGAGCAGAGTGAGACTGCTGCCAAACCTCTCCACCCCTGGTATGGCATCACTCCTACCAGCAGTCCAAAGGCAAAGAAGCGGCCAGCTCCACGAGCCCCCAATGCTTCCCCACTAGGTGAGCTTCCTCCTGCTCCTTTATCCCTCCTCTGCAGCCCCTGTGCATCCCCTTGGAGCTTCCCCCTTCCCCGGTGCCTCTGCACCACCCTGGCAGGCCAGGCCTTTATGCAGTGATGGATGCACTAGCTTGCATTAGCCATATCCCCTCTACCCACTGGAGCACAGCAGTTGCAGGCAAGATTTTACGCTGATTTTCTCCAGTGTATGCCAGCCTCCTCTTCGGTCCTGGCTGTCCCTTCATTCCTCCCTGAGCTCTCCCTTTGCTTTGCAGCCCACCACCCCATCTCCAGGCTGTCACACTCTGAGCCATCCTCCTCCACCCCATCTCCAGCCCTCAGCCTCGAGAGCATCAACTCTGAGAGTTCAGCCAAGGTGCTGGGAGACATCGATGACACCTCAGTGCCCAAAAGCTCCTCTGAGCCCACTGTGCACATGCCAACAGCCGCCAAGACTTCCAGTGCTGAAGCACCGCTGGCCAGCGTCTCCTCCAGTGAAAGCCCTGCTGTCCCTGCCAGCCTCTCCACCAACTCCTCCTTCTCCTCCTCCAGCGAGCTGGCCAGCCTCAGTGGGGAGGCGCAGCCCAGCACCCTGCACACCAGCAGGAGCATCTCCACTGGCAGCCTAAAGACAAGCCCCAGCCGGCTGCCCCCCAAGCCTCCAGCTGGGGCTAGCCCTACACCCATCCTCTTGGCTTCAGATGGGAGTGCTGGAAGCCCCAAGACGTCTTCCTCACCCAAACCCCAGCTGAAGGTGAGATGAAGACCTTCTCTCATCCAGATTGCAGGGCTTCATCGCTCGGTCACAGGGGATCTGTGAGTCCAGGTTTACCTGTTTGGTAGGCTGGATGTGTGACCCCCTGAAGGCAAGCTTCAGGCCTGTGTTAAATGGTGGCTCTGCTTGTACTCTGCCTACCCCATGTGCTAGAGAAGAGGCAGGATGCCATGTAGTCTAAGCAAATAGGAAGGGAGCCATGAAGGAGAATACTTCAGCATGCTTGCAAGAGAGAGGCTGGGAAACTGATGTCAAAGAGAAGCACAGCTATTTTACTAGATGCTTGAGATGAGTGCTGTGTTCCTCCTTTAGGAGGCTGTGGGGCAGGACAAACCCTCGCACTGCCCCGTCTGCTCATTCCCACCTGTTGGGATCCCTTCCCTTCCCTGGATGTTCATGTATCTGCTTTTGTCCACCCTCTCCAGTCTTCCTGCAAAGAGAACCCCTTCAATCGGAAGCCATCACCTGCTGCCTCCCCCTCGGCAAAGAAACTTCCCAAGGGCTCCAAGCCTGTGCGTCCTCCTGCACCAGGCCACGGCTTCCCACTGATCAAACGCAAGGTAAAAGGGCCCTCGGGAGAAGGAGGGAAAAGCTGGCTCTGTGCTCTGCCCCAGGGCTGCAGCAGTCTGCAGGCACCCTGCTGATGCATGTGTGGGCAGGGATTGCAGCAGGTGGCTGTGGCTGGGGAGGAGCGTGTGCAGGCTGCACCTTGTTCACGAAAGCACTGTGGTCTTCCTTTGCTCCAGAGTGGGGTGGGGAATTCAGATCCACACTTCCATGGAATAGTCTGTTGTCCCCATGCTCTTGTTAGTGTTGATCAGCCTCTGGATTACCCCTGGAAACTGGAGTCTGGTGGTAATGAAAGTGTCTGAATTATGGTTTGACAGGTGCAGACAGATCAGTACATCCCTGAGGAAGACATCTATGGGGAGATGGATGCCATTGAGCATCAGCTGGATGAGCTGGAGCACCGTGGGGTGGCCTTGGAAGAAAAACTGCGCAGTGCTGAGAATGGTGTGTGGGTTGGGCTGTGTGGGTGTGGGGCAGGACAGACCCTAGGACTGCTCTCTCTCCAGCCAAGGAAATAGCAACAGTGACTTCCTCCCTGCTGGGGTTGGAAGAGCACAAGAGGCTGTGCTGGCCCCCAAGATTGGTCACAATCTTACCCTGAACATGGAGATGTCCCTAGAATGGAAACAGGTGGGAAAAGAGCTAGGGTCCCTCTGGACCTCATAAATAGGCTGAGGCTGGGTTGGCTCTAGCCCAGTGCCCCTCCCCTGGTTTGGCAGAGCCCAGCCCGTTGCAGCATGATGGGATCTACCAGGGCTGGGAATGGCTCTGAATTGTCCCTTTGCTTGGCAGACAACCCTGAGGACAGCCTACTTGTGGATTGGTTCAAACTCATCCATGAGAAGCACATGCTGGTGCGCCATGAGTCAGAGCTCATCTACATGTAAGTGGGTGCAGGCGTGTGAAGACGTACTGACACTTTCTAGGGGAACCTTTTCTCAGCCTTCCTGAAATGGTGCTTCCAGAGGAGATCCTAGAAAAGGGAGGGAGGAAGGGCAAGCAAATCTGTCCAGATGCATTGACAACTGACTCACAGCATGTCAACCAAGTCTCTGAAACATCTACTCCAGGAAGGTTTTGAGCAGCCAGGGCTGATCCTTACTGTCCTTGGCTCCCTGGCCATACAGGACAAGATCAGCATCTTGATGGTTCTTTCCAAGCTCACCCTGTACTTTGGGATGATGTTCTGCCTCTCCGGAGCCTTGCAGTGCTTCCCAACATTTCCCCCTTCCTTTGCAGCTTCAAGCAGCAGAACCTGGAGCAGCGGCAGTCAGACGTGGAGTATGAACTGCGGTGCCTCCTCAACAAGCCAGGTAAAGCACCACTCCGTGTGTGCTTGCACCTCTCTTCATAGCATCATAGAATATACTGAATTGGAAGGGACCCACAAGGATCATTTTTCCCCTGGGCATCATCTCCCCTCTCTCTAGGTGGATCTCGGGTGAAAGAAGCAGATCTGTAGGGATGCCAATGCAATCAGCTGGCTCTAGAGGCTCTGTCGGTGTACGTCCCAGCCTTGTGCGGGGACGTGTTCCTTTAGTCCCTAGGAAATGCCGCATACGTTTCCCAGGGAATGCCACAAGCCAATGCCACGAGCCTCTGTCCCCACAGCACTGCTAGCCCAACTGGCCCTGCAACGTGTCAGGGTAGTGCTAGAGACCTCTGCCCCAAAGCTCTGAATTTCAGTGCTCCTTCAGCCATGTAATTGCCTGTCCTTCCCTGGGCTTTGGCTGGGTAGAGAAGGACTGGACCGATGAGGACCGAGGGCGGGAGAAGGTGCTGATGCAGGAGCTGGTGACCATCATTGAGCAGAGGAATGCCATTGTGAACTGCCTGGACGAGGACCGGCAGAGGTGAGTGAGGAATGGCAATGGGCTGGGGGAGAAGGGAAAAGCACAGAAGAAGAAGAAGAAAGGAAAAGAGAAGTGTGTCTGACTCAGAGCCACATGAGTACCTTGTGGGGGGTGTCCCAAGATGTCCATATTGCTGATGTGTTTCTCAGGCATCCCAATCCTTGCTTCTTTGAATACTTTGTGTGGGAAAGACAGGACAGCACGTGCAGCATGTGGGATTTATCCTGCTGGTTGCAAAGGCTCACCAGACAGTGATGGATCTGCCCCTCTGGCTTCTAAGTAGGAGGCTCTCTAGCCTTAAACAATACAGCAGCTGTTTTCAGGGCTGAATTCCTGACCTCTTTCCCATTCTTTCTTTCAGAGAAGAGGAGGAGGATAAAATGTTGGAAGCCATGATTAAAAGGAAAGGTAAGAAACAAATGGGAAGCTTTTTGTTCACTGCTGACCCCAGTAAGGGGCAGCACGAGCCATTAGTGAAATTGTGTGCAGAAGAGATTGAATGTATTCTGTGTAGGCTGGGGAGACTTTCCTGTAGGGCTAATAAAGTTAGAGGCACAGTTGTGCTGCACACCCCTGTCAGCAGAGAAAGTGTGCATGCAGTGGAGGGCTTTGATTCGTGGCTCTCATCCTTCCCCATTATTGTGCCTGTACAACTATTGACATTCCACAGTAACAGCCTTCCTTTGCAACCCCAGAATTTCACAAGGAGACGGAGACGGAGAGCAAGAAGAAAGGCAAATTCAAGCCCATGAAGGTGCTTAAGCTGCTGGGCAACAAGCATGATTCCAAGAGCAAGTCACCCAAGGAGAAAAGCTAGAGCAGGGGAACACCAGCAGTGGGAGGGAACCCCAAGTGGCCTCTCCCTGGCCCTGGCTCGCCTCTTCCCCCTGCTCCCTCCCCAGGCACCAGAGATGCCAGCCCTCAGCCCAGAGCGGGTGAGAATGACCAAAGTCCTCCTCTTCCCGAGGCTGTGGAGGAGCATGACCACCCCTTCCGTGAAGCCTTGTTAACAAGGCGGGGAGAAGATGGATTTGCTTTTCAGATATGTTACCCAATTGTGTGCTCTTATCATTAACTGAGAACAAGCAAAGGAGTTTGGTGTTTGTGGGAAAACTTGCACTAACTGCACCCTGTCCCTTCTCCCGCTCTAACTGTGACAGTTCCACGTGCCTCTGACTTCGGCCAGGAAAGGACTGGGCCTCCCTGTCCCTTCCTGTCTGCCCATTCTTGTCCCTTTTCTGTCCCACTTTTAACTTCAGGAGAAAACTGACATTAGAATCAGGATCCTTTGGGGTTTACTAGCCTAAACTAAAAGGTTAAGAAAATACTCCTGCATCACAAGGCTCTAGAGCCATAGCCAAAAAAACAACTGGTGCCCTATTTATTTTGAGCCGTCCCCTCCCTCGAGTGCCGGGGTGGGTGGGCTCCATCCCAAGGCTGAGAGGACCCAAGGGGATGGCGTGCAGCTGCTAGGATGTAGCTCACGTGCCCTACTCAGGAACCCCACTGCTGCTAAACACTGCTGACTCTGCTGCCTTCCTGAGGAGGGAGGACCTGTTCCTTTTCCAGGCAAGGGCAGAAAAGCTCAAGGTTGACCGAGTGCTGGTGAGGGGCACTGAGACTGTGTCCCTTGCTCACCAGTGCCACCCTTGAGCGGCAGGGGAGAGAGGCGCGGTCACAACTGACCTTTACCCAGTTTCATCTGTGTATACTTTGAAAGTGTGCAGATGTGGCTGGTTATTTTTTACACCTCCTTTACTTATCTTTAGATGAATTCAAACATATCCTAAAAATTTTAACCCCTTATTTTATTTTTCATGTGTGTGCGTGTGTGTACATCAGAGGAGGGAATGGGGGGGG